>OY744535.1:19435115-19567615 GCA_963556195.1 Sepiola atlantica
TTTCTCTCTATATGTGTATATATGTGCGCATATGTATGTATGTATGCACATGTGGGTGTATGTATATGTTATATGTGTGTGTATATTGGTGGACGTATGGGTACATATATATGTATGTTTGCATGAGCTTGTGTGTATATATGTGCGTATATATGTATATACATACCCTGTGACTATAACAAGCTCTCATTGCTAATCAAACAATTTTAATACATCTCTCTCAAACTTAACCCTTATTTTCTATTTTTTAGAAATCTACATATATGTTTGCTTTTCCCCATACTCTTCTTAACCTAATTTTCCGTTTGTTTCATTTTTCACGCGTTTTGTCCACCACGGCACTTCCTTTTCACGAGTTATCATGTTTCTCACCCCATGCATACGTGTGTATATATGTGTATGTACATACATATGTATACATATATATTGACTGTCGCGTGTAAGACCCTTTATTACTCTTTAAAAACCTAATGTATGATAAACTAGCAGACTCATTCCCAACTCATTTTGATTGATCTTTGGATTCTGGCGTCCAGCATATCAATTTCATGCCCACTCCTACTTGTTTCACCCTGGTCAGCTACCCGTACTATCTCCCCTCCTGTCGCCTCTCTCCCTCTCCCACCACCTTCTCTATACTAGCTCATTAGGTGTGGAAATAAAAAAAGAGAAAGAAAATAAATAGAAATATAAACAGAAGAATAAGAAACATAGTAAACTGTACCACCCACCCATCAGTTTTCAACATCACCTAAGTTCTTCTTCATATGGTCCAATCAGATCATCCTCTCCCCATCCCATGTATGTGCCTTCAAAATAAAACTATTTTAATACCTTCATTTCTGAAGACGTTTTCCAACAGAACGAAACCGGTAAAAATCTTTTGTTTTTGTTTTTCTCCTGCACTTTAACTTGTTTTTCCGTTTGTCATGTTTTCACACATTTTGTCCACCACGACATTTCTTTTGCATGAATTATCGGGTATCTTACCCCATATATATATGTATATACATTTAGGCAAACGTTGTTGAATAGCACGGAGTGTTTCTGCTTTGTGATCTTTTTTTTTTCCATCTTCCGAATGGTCAACTTCGTACCTCGATCAAACTGGTGTATGAAGTTTCCGTAGTTTTGTTGTTCCATCTTCTTTGCGAGTACTTTCGATTTGATATCTCTAAATCATCTTCAGGCGTGTTAGTGTGAAAAAAGAATATGTATTTATAGAATGTAAAGAGAGGAAAAGAGTATGTCTTTACTTTTTATTTTATTTATTTATTCTATTTATTCATTTTTTTTTTTTTATTAATTTATTTATTTATATTTAATATCAAATATATATCAAATCGAAAGTACTCGCAAGGAAGATGGAACAACAAAACTACGGCAACTTCATACACCAGTTTGATCGAGGTACGAAGTTGACCATTCGGAATGTGGAAAAAAATTAAAAAAAGATCACAAAGCAGAAACACTCCGTGCTATTCAACAACGTTAGCCTAAATGAAAACTTGCTGCCTAAATAGACACAATATATATATATACTTTACTTTTTATTTTATTTATTTATTCTATTTATTCATTTATTTTTTATTTTTATTAATTTATTTTTTTTTATTTTTTTTTTATTTCATTTTTTTTTTTAATTCATACAACTTAAAAAAAAGGAGCGTCTAAAGTATTGAAAAGTTACAAGGGCGTGATTATGTTCGAAGGGGTGTGAAGTTACAATGTATATACATATGTATATGTACACATATATATATATATATATATATATATATATATATATATATATATATATATGAAAATATATATATATATATATATATTATGAAACGTGTATATTGTTATATATTTGTATATAATTATCGTGTACCTTACCCCATATATATATGTATATACATATGTATATATACACATATATATATATATCTATATATAAATATATATATATATATTATATATATATATATAAATATATATATATACATATATATCTATATATATATATATATCTATATAAATATATATATATATATATATATATTATGAAACGTGTATATTGTTATATATGTTTATATAATTATCGTGTACCTTACCCCATATATATATGTATATACATATGTATATATACACATATATGTATATATCTATATATAAATATATATATATATATATATATAAATATATATATATATATAAATATATATATATATATATATATATATATAAAATTGACATAAAAGCCAAATTAGCAATACAAGATAAATTTATTTTATTTCTTACATTAATCCAATTGATTACGGAATACAATTCCTTCTTCGGTGTGACCAGTATTGAGTCATTTTAAAAAAAAAATTTTTTTTTAATTTCAATTTTATTAACTTTCCATGCAATACTTTAAAACTTGAACGAAAAACACACACTATATATATATATATATATATATATATATATATATATATATATATATATTATGAAACGTGTATATTGTTATATATTTGTATATACATAATCAACTCACACTGATTTACCAATCATTCTCAATTTTCGAATACAGATGGAAGACGGAAGACTCTTAACGTAACCTATTTTTAGTTTCATTTAATTTTATGCAATGGGATCAAACAGCGGATCAAATCCTTTCTGTAAAAATTCAGATACATCCGATTTTTGTCCAATTATAACAAGATGAAACTAGACATCAGTTAATAAATATTCCCTGAATTTCAATTTGTATTGTTTTTAATTATAAGGGATTTAAGGCGTGTAATATGGACACAACATCTCATTTTAAAGCAAAAATATATCAGAGTGGCATTGAATGTGATCACTAGTTGTTTGGCACTACAATCATACTCTTAAGACGTCTTAAGGATAAGCGTTAACTTTTAGACGTCATTTTTTAGAATCAGAATTACATAATAGGTTTTGTGTAAAATTGAAAAAAAGATTAAAATATGATGTTTAGTCAGGTCTATATTATATTCCAATTACCATGTTTTTATTTTGTTATTTCTGTGAGATATATTTTTTACGGTCCGTTTCATTTGTCTTTTGCCAAACAACATTTTTATGGCCATATCGTCTCTGCAATATTACAAAATCATCAGAAAAATTGACAAAGATTAAAACGTTATTGGATTAAAGTATCTTTAAAAACCTACATAATAGAGTGGTTCATGTTTGGGTGAAACCAAACAAAGAAAAACAAAGAAAAGAGCACACTCACACGTAGAGGAACCCACTAATACGCCATTTTGTAATTTATATATATATATATATATATATATATATATATATATATATATATATATAAAGCATTTGGGTCTATGTATAGTTGTATATATGACTGTATTTATTCATATGTAAGTATATATGGAAATTTAAAAAAGGTAAACCCAAAATAGTGGGTATGTATTCGTCAACGTTTCGTCTTTATTTCAAGACATCCTCAGGATGAGTTGTCAGATTAAATAGCACACAAGTACGAGTATTTCAAACAGTAATTTCAAACCCATCATCCCCAGAAAGTATTGACATGAAGACAGAACGATGATGATACATAAGTATTAATTTTGTTTTTTTCTTTTTCCATTGTCAATTACGTTGGAATATTAGTTCAATATTTTATCATAAGTATATATATATGTGTGTGTAGGATGTGTATGTGTGTATATATAAAAGTATATATAATCTTATGAAGACACTTATAATTAAATATATTTCTATATGCGTATACATGTGTATATATGTATATATATATATATGTATATATATATATATATATATATATATTTATGCTTCTGTACATATATTAATGTACGTGTTTCAATATATATATACCTATATATATATATATATATATATATATATATATATATATGGGTCTGTGTGTGTGGATGTATCGATCTGCATGAAAGCTTTAGAATATATGAGTATATATATGTAAACGTATGTGTCAATATGTATGTATATGTCTATATATATGTTTATATATATACCTATATATGTTTATGTGTGAATAATTGTTTCTTTGCATATACCTATACATATATATATATATATATATATATATATGAATTAACATATATATATATATATGTATATTCTTATATATGTAATTATATACACATATATACATATATATGTGTGTGTATATATATATATATATATATATGTATATTTAAATATCTGTGTAAGTATGTATATGTACGTATGTATACGCATATATATATACATATATATATATATATATATATATATATATATATATATATATATGTGTGTGTGTATGTATATACATGTGTGTATGTGTGTGTTCATGTGTATTTTGTATCGGATCCTATTATTCGATGAATTGTCTATTTTATTATCTTACTAAATAAGTTTCGAAAAGTAGTGAGAAAAGTTAATTTCGTACGCGCACCAAGGCAAGCCCAAGGCAATATACACTGAAATGATTTGGGAATTTCTAAAACGAGGTTTTTATAACGGAGTTTTATGAAAAGTTTGCTTCCAACTACTGAACAACATAATGCGAAACGATAGCCTCTAATTTTCTGCTAGTAATTGAATAAGCATTTTCTCTCAAATGTCTGTCTTTAATTATTAAGCTGACTCATCTGATCGTAACGTGTACTATTAGCAAGCAGACGTGTATTCATGAAAACCATTCTCTAACAGTTATCAATGGTTCAAATCATTTATAATGATGCTCAACCGGTCATTACAACTAGTGATGTTTTCCAGTAATCCCTAACAAATGACAGTCGTACTATTAGAGTTACATATTCTATAATAGTTAAACTTGAAAACAAACCTATACTTATAATTCCATGAAAAATCCCAGTATACTGAAATTATATGCCCTAAATAGGGTTAAGATCAACATTCATATACACTAAATGTACAAAAGCAAGGAAATTCCCAAATTTTTACTTTTACTGTCATGAAGGGTATGCGTGCACAACTGGGCTATGTATTTTACTGGTAGGAATTTTTCTTCAGCGCACCTCACACACTTCATCCACTCATACATCGAGATTTTTACTGTAGTGATGTGATAATGAATGGTTTGGTTGATATGTAGTCATATCCTTAATGACAATAAAAGTGTAAAAATTCGGGAATTTCCTTGCTTTTGTGCATTTAGTGTACATTAATTTTCATCTTAACCCCATTAAGGGCATATGATTTCAGTGTACTGGAATTTTTCATGGTATGTCACTACTTTTGTAAAGGCTATGCCTCAATACAATGCCTTCTCATAACTGATATAGATGGTAGTTTGAATAATCAAGGTATATAGTAAACTGAAATTAAAATGCCATCAACAAGACCCTAGAACCTCTATCTCTGACAACACTCAGCTGAATCCATCAAATAGTTGATGAGATACAGGGTGGCACATACGTACGTACGTACGTACACACAGATAACATGATTTCATGATTGAACTTTCTGGATCTCTGGGTTGTCTTGACTAATGATGCTGAAATTCTACACACTTATAGAACCTATCAAATAAAGTTTTAACTAATTTGGTTTATTTGTTTTTGAGTTACAATTGATCAAATAAATGATATTTCCAGCATAGGCCATTCGTGCAGTCTATTAAGGGATAGAGCGCTCTCGCGCCTCCCTTGATATTCCTCAACAAACACTGTACTACTGGAAACCATTCTATAACTTTTACCGATGATCGAAATTACCTACAATAAATCTCCATTTCTCCTGAACAGTTCTTTAATCTAATACAACTCTAAAACATCCACTTATCTTTGAACATCGTATTATTACAGTTTTACATGAATCACTATAAAACTATTTCTCCATCGTATCATATCTTCATGAAATCCATACTCTTAACGTTATCAATGGTCCAAACCTATAATGTTTCTCCATCGCGCCTGCGAACTAATGTAAAACACGTGCGTATTGTTGAGAATCATACTCTAACAGTTAATGGTGTACTAAAAAAACATATGTTGTTTCTTTATCGCTACTTAAGTATAGTATAGTCAAACAGTACGCTCAATCACATTTTATTTTTCACAATCATACTATTACAAGTAAGTATAATGTTACTGCATCGCTACTGAATAATAGTCTAGTCAAACAGTACTCTCAATCACGTGTTATGTTTCACAATCATACTATTACAAGTAAGTATAATGTTACTGCATCGCTACTGAATAATAGTCTAGTCAAACAGTACTCTCAATCACGTGTTATGTTTCACAATCATACTATTACAAGTAAGTATAATGTTACTCCATCGCTTCTGAATAATAGTCTAGTTTAACAGTACTCTCAATCACGTTTTATGTTTCACAATCATACTATTATAAGTAAGTATAATGTTACTCCATCGCTTCTGAATAATAGTCTAGTTTAACAGTACTCTCAATCACGTTTTATGTTTCACAATCATACTATTACAAGTAAGTATTATGTAACTCCATCGCTACTGAATAATAGTCTAGTTTAACAGTACTCTCAATCACGTTTTATGTTTCACAATCATACTATTACAAGTAAGTATAATGTTACTCCATCGCTACTGAATAATAGTCTAGTCTAACAGTACTCTCAATCACGTTTTATGTTTCACAATCATACTTTTACAAGTAAGTATAATGTTACTCCATCGCTACTTCATAATAGTCTAGTCAAACAGTACTCTCAATCACGTTTTATGTTTCACAATCATACTATTACAAGTAAGTATAATGTTACTCCATCGCTACTGAATAATAGTCTAGTCTAACAGTACTCTCAATCACATTTTATGTTTCACAATCATACTATTACAAGTAAGTATAATGTTACTCCATCGCTACTTCATAATAGTCTAGTGAAACAGTACTCTCAATCACGTTTTATGTTTCACAATCATACTATTACAAGTAAGTATAATGTTACTCCATCGCTACTGAATAATAGTCCAGTCTAACAGTACTCTCAATCACATATTATGTTTCACAATCATACCATTACAAGTGAGTATAATGTTACTCCATCGCTACTTCATAATAGTCTAGTGAAACAGTACTCTCAATCACGTTTTATGTTTCAAAATCATACTATTACAAGTTTGTATAATGTAACTCCATCGCTACTGAATGATAATCTAGTCAAACAGTAATCTTAATCACGTTTTATGTTTCAAAATCATATTATTCAAGTAAATATAATGTTACACTATCGCTCATGGGTAATCTAATACTTATCCCCAGCTATCATATCAATTATACTTGCAATGACATCGATTGTCAAAATATATGTATAGTATGTTTGTATGGCTCTTTAACGCTATTGTGCAGGCAGTGTTTTATATTTTCATTCTGCCTTATATCATCATCATTGGCGTAACTTCCCCTTCTTTTAAAGTGGTAGTTATGTATTATCTATTCTGTGGTCACGATACCATTTTGCAAAATATTACTTGATTTTTTTTAGAGAGAAGGGGTTGTAGTATCTGGATTTATGTCATAGCCTCTACACCCAAGCATTGACTGTTACATTTGTAAGAGTAGTGCAGTATATGTATCGATCGCCCTGATATTATTCTCGCAAACATTAACCCATCTTTTGGAGGAGAACGTGTATTATATGTTCTTTAATCATCACATCATCCTACCCGATTAGCAAAACATGCGACCATAAGTAGTATGTATTTATTTAATACAAATATCCATCAAATGTTATGTTTTTTTTAATCTAGCCATCGGAGTACAATATTCATTTGACCTTACGAAAAAAATAAACACGTTATTTTACCGCGTAATTGTTAGGCAATTCAAAAGAAACACGCATCGTAGAATGGCCAGGAATATCCTCAACGGTTCAACTATATTCCAGTATTATAGACTGGTTCTTTACAACTATTTAAAAAAAAGGTAATTAAAGAAATTTACGTGATGTGCATTTTTAAAATAATAGATATAATTTGTAACCTAGTATAAAAAACATAACAACACTACTTCGTCACTCAACGATATATATATATATATATATATATATATATATATATATATATATATATATATATATATATATATATATATTGATTTTATTCCATTAGTTGCGACAAAACAAGTTTTGTTTCATTGGTGCAAATAGCTACCAACTCATCGGGCTGGCAGTGGAATTCAAATGGAATAAGTTTTAACTTCACTTTAACGGGAGATTGAAAATTGGAAATACATTGGAGGGGGAGGGGGACAGAGTTGGGGCTTTGTCTATAACGGTGACATGGGACATGAGAGGGGAGGGGGGAGGAACCCAACAAGTCGTGTTTCAAATTATTACGTGGGACGTTTTTGCACGTGTTTGTGCTGTGATGATCTCAATTTCGGCCGGGGTGGGAGGAAGGGAGATGGGGCGACGACCAGAGATAGTTAAATTTAAAATGAGAATAAAATTATGATTATAACCGTCATTCCTATTTTATTTTAATTCTAATAAGTAATTATCATGTGGATAAAAATGTTTGATAATTTTAATTTAGGGTATTAATTGCTACTTTTGCATTTTATTTATTTTATTTTTATGTTTTGTTTATTATTTGTAATAAGGTAATTAAAGAAATGTACGTGATGTGCATTTTTTAAATAATAAATATAATTGGTAACCTAGTATAAAAAACATAACAACACTACTTCGTCACTCAACGATATATATATATATATATATATATATATATATATATATATATATATATAAAATGAAGTATAATGCAATAATTTATTTCAACCATTGAGGTTTTTTCAAGCATCCGATCCAGACGATTACATTTTTGAAACTGTAATCGTCTGGATCGGATGCTTGAAATAACCGTTAGGTTGAAATAAATTATTGCATCGATGATTATGTAATTTCGTGTTATTATACTTCATTTTATTCTTGCTCTGTTTATCAAATTCAGCTCTGATACCCGGATCTCCTGGAATTATTTAATTATACCACAAACATATATATATATATATATACATATATATATATATATATATATATATATATATATATATATATATATATATATATTGTGTGTATTAGGCAGCAAGTTTTCATTTAGGCAAACGTTGTTGAATAGCACGGAGTGTTTCTGCCTTGTGATCTTTTTTTAAATTTTATTTTATTTTTTTATTTTTTAATTTTTTCCATCTTCCGAATTGTCAACATCGTACCTCGATCAAATTGGGGTATGAAGTTTCCGTAGTTTTGTTGTTCCATCTTCTTTGCGAGTACTTTCGATTTTATATCCTCAAATCATCTTCAGGCGTGTTAGTGTGAAAAAAGAATATGTATTTATAGAATGTAAAGAGAGGAAAAGAGTATATATACATATATATATATATAAGAGTATATATATATATATATATATATATATATATATATATATATATGTATATATATATGTATATATATATGTATATGTATATATATATATATATATATATATATATATATATATATATATATATATATAAAAAGCTGTAAACGCTAGCGTATGTAGGTAAAAATAATTTTATATTATTTATTCAAAATTAATATTGTAAGCCCCTTTAATACAGTCTTACTTGATATGCCGCCATTCGCATAAATAGAACTTAAATTCCATTCTTAAACGTGGTAATCTCCCGTGGCCTAATAATCACAGCTCTTACTTACGGAGTCCGTGTTGACTCTGTGGCAGGGGTTCGAAACGTGCGACCGTTCGAGATTATTATCCATGCACGGATGAGAGCGAAAGCTCGAAACGCGAACGTATGTAGGTCAAAATAATTTAATATTATTTATTTAAAATTAATATTATAAGCCACTTGTGTGTGTATTAAAGATAATAGAAGTGTGACTGCGTATTAATGAAAGAGTACACGAAACACGAGAATCCAAATCTGACATCTTTCCACTTTATTAAGTTATCATAGATAGATACTGGCGTTTAACGTAAATCGCCGGAAAGTACCGACGCCGAGGACCGTTTAGCACATGTCTTACTGTGAAAAAAGTAGCCATTATTTTTTTCTAAAGAAAAACAGTGTCTTATTATTTATTTAAAGAGAAACGTACCTATGCTCCTGAAAAATGTAACGTAGAGTACATCCTTTAAATCGAGCATTTTTAGGTTAATTATACAAACGATTACATTTGTCAGAGATCGTATTATATTGGTAAAACAAATCTGACCACGCGACACAGAAATTGGCTGTTATGGAGATGTTAGATCGATTTAAAATGAGTTGCAGCCATTCAATCTGTGCGTTTAGCGACGGGACAGCGTAACAGCATATCCAATGTCGAAGTCAAACGAAGTTGCCACACATATCCTGTCTCTCAGTTGATCATAACTAGACACCCTCGCTTGCTAGGTCAGACCGGATGTGGAGAAAGTGAACCCACATGTAGAGCTGCGACTACCGAACCGGTAGTTAAAGCGTAGGCACGGTCAGTTAAAAACCTGGTTCGGGACGGTCAAAGCAGTACAGAAACTACGTCTGGTCACCCGGTCTACATTCTCCGACTTTAGAGAAGAGATTGGCTTCAAATATCACCGATGCTTCCACGGACTAAATACAATTGAGAGCTTCGAATGCTGAATGCCGTTTTAGCCCATTCCCACCGGAAACTTATCTAAACACAAGTGCAAGTAACAGACCGTCCGACAGTCGAAACATCTCAGATAAATCCGAGGGCGCAGAAGAAACAATCAAGTCAAACATTTACCTCCTGTTTAGAGTCTACAGAAACTGAGAAGCAACGTTTGCTAGGTCAGACCCCGATGTGGAGAAAGTGAACTCACATGTAGAGCTGCGACTACCGAACCTATGTCCGGGTAGTTAAAGCGTTGGCACGGTCAGCAAGAAAACTGGTTCGGGACGGTCAAGGCAGTACAGAAACTATGTATGGCCACACAGTCCCCATTATCCGACTTTAGAGAGGAGATTTGCTTCAAATATCACCGATGCTTCCAAGGACTAAATACAATTAGGAGCTGCGATTAGAGATGTGTAGTACCCTCTGAATGCCGTTTTAGCCCATTCCCACCGGAAACTGATCCAAAGACAAGTACAAGTAACATACCGACTTACAGTCAAAACATCTCAGATAGATCCGAGGGCGCAGAAGAAACAATCGAGTCAAACATCTACTTCATGTTTAGAGTCTACAGAAACTGAGAGGCAACGTTTGTACGACGTCTTTGTAACTGTGCGGAAACTTAGTTGGTTAAATAAATAAAAGCACGAAGTAAAATATAACTTTGTTTGGAAAGGTAATAAAAGAGCGAAAGAGGCGGAATTCTTTAATTAAAAAGAAGTCACATTGTGGAGAGGCGGGAAATGCGGAAGAGGCGGCGCAAATAAAAGAGATCATCAACGTAGTAATGCGGTTTGCAATTTAGTTTCTTGTACTTTTCCTTATAGATTTGCTTTTCAAAATTGTGTCCACGCGTTTAATGATTTCTTCTTCTTTTTTCTACTTATTTAACTTACTTAAAATGTATGAGATTAGACAATTGAAACGTAATTTAATTTGCCAGGATTCAATTGTTGAGTCGACGCGGTGCAAATAACGGACAAGAAAAACATGAACCAAAAAATAATAATAATAATAATAAAGAGAAAATCAGAAGAATGTCAACAAGAAGAACAAGAAACACGAATAAGATGAAGAATACGAAAAATGAAACAAAAATTGAAGGAGATGAAGAATAAGAACGGGAAAAAGTAGAAGGAAAAGAAGACGAAGTGTAAGTCGAAGTTGGGAAGATGAAGAACAACGGGAAAGGAAATAATTATGATAAAAAGAAGACAATTACAGAGACGACAAAGAAGACAAAGAAGTAGTATGAACTAAACAATAAAAGAAGAAGAAGAAGAAGAAGAAAAAGAAGGAGAAAAACAACAGCAACAAGTGAAAATAAAAGTATGAAAATTATGTAGAATACAAAAAAGAGCAAGAATAATAAGAAGACAGAAGAAAACGAAGACGTAAAAGAGAAATAAGAAGAGTATTAACAATAGCGACGATAATCAACAGTAGAAGAAGAAGAAGAAGACAAAGAAGATGAAGAAGAAGATGATGATGAAGAAGAATAAGAAGAAGAAGAAGAAGAAGAAGAAGAAGAAGAAGAAGAAGAAGAATAGGAAGAATAGGAAGAAGATAGAGGAGAAGAAGAAGAAGAATTGGAAGAAAAAGAAGAAGAAGAAGAAGAAGAAGAAAGGGAAGAAGAAGAAGAAGATGAAGATGATGAAGAAAAAGAAGAATAGGAAGAAGATGATGAAGGAGAAGAAGAAGAATAGGAAGAAGAAGGAGAAGAATAAGAAAGCGAGGTAGAAAAAAAGAGGAAGAAGAAGAACAGTAAGAAAAACTACAGTAAGACGAAGAAGCCGAACCAAAGAATACAACAAGAACAATGATAATAAGATGGACACTAACAAATAATAAAAAAATAGAAGAACGAGAAAGGGAAAATGGAAAAAAGAATAAACATAGGAAGAAGAATCACAGAAACAAGGAATAGAAATAACAGAATAAGAATACGAAGAATACGAAGTAGACGGAGGAACAAGGATGAACAGAAGAAGACAGGGAACAAGAAGACGACGAAGAATTAGACAACTAAGTAATACAAATGAGAAAGAGTAAACTACAAATGATAATGAACAGGTACAGAAAAAGAAAACCTTAACAGGAGAGGAGAAAAAATAGATGAGGAAAAAGAACAGCACTTACTGTGAAAAGAAGAAGAAAAAAGAAAATGGGATGATGAGAACTAAAAAGAGAAATAAAAAAGTAAAACAAAAAGAAAAAGAAAAAGAAGAAAAAAAAAGAAAAATAAGAAGAAAAAGAAAAAAGAAGAAAAATAATAATAAGAAGAAGGACAAGGAGAAGAAGAAGAAGAAGAAGAAGAAGAAGAATATGAAGAAGCAAGAAAAAAGAAAAAAGAAGAGAAAAAAGAAGAAGTAGGGTAAAAAAGAAAATGGGATGATGAGAACTAAAAAAAGAAATTAAAAAGTAAAACAAAAAGAAAAAGAAAAAGAAGAAAAAGAAAAAAGAAGAAAAATAAGAAGAAGAAGAAGAAGAAGAAGAAGGAGAAGAAGAAGAAGAAGAAGAAGAAGAATATGAAGAAGTAAGAAAAAAAGAAAAAGAAGAGAAAGAAGAAGAAGTAGGGAAAAAAAGAAAATGGGATGATAAGAACTAAAAAAAGAAATAAAAAAGTAAAACAAAAAGAAAAAGAAAAAGAAGAAAAAGAAAAAAGAAGAAGAGGGAGAAGGAGAAGAAGAAGAAAAAGAATATGAAGAAGTAAGAAAAAAGAAAAAAAGAAGAGAAAGAAGAAGTAGGGAAAAAAGGAAAATAACAGCAAGAATAACAAGTAACCGACGAATGAGTGAAAAAAAGGGGAGAACGAAAGACAAGAAATAAGATAAAAAATAGAAGGAAAATAAAAAAATAATTCGAACAATAAAAAGAAGAGGAAGAAAGAAGAAGAGGAAAGCAAGAAGAATGAGAATAACACATAATAATAAACGAAGGAGATTAAGACGAAAAAGTAGAAGACGAAAACGAATAACACCTATAGACCAAGAAGAAAACGAGAATAAAGAAAGAAGTTAAAATATTAAAATTAGATGCTTATTTAGAAGAAGATGTGTAAGAGCAAGTAAACGCAGAAAACAAAGATTTGAAAGAATACAAAGAATAAGTAAAAGAGAACAGGGAAAAGAAGATATAGCAGACAAAAAACAAAGGAATAAGAAAAAGTAAGAGAAGAGGAAAATACAAAGAGAGGTTTATGAACAAAGACAAAGAAAACGATAAAAGAAATAAAACTGAGAAGGACACACAAAAAATGAAGGAGATACATGGACGAACATTACGAAGAAGAAGATAGAAAAGGACCCAGTAGAAGAAAAAGGTAGAAGAATTAGAAAAAAAGAAGTAGAAAAAGATGAAGCAAAAGAAGAAGAAGAAAAAGAGGTAAATGAAAAAGAACAAAAATAACAATTAGAACGAAGAACAAGAGAAGAACAAAAACACAGAGTAGTGTGAACACAGACAATGAAAATATCAAACAGAGAAAACTGAGAAGGTAAAAGAAAGAAAATTAATGGGAGACATAGAAGGCAATTAAGAAGAAAAAGAAGAAGAAGAAGAAAAAGAAGAGAAGAAGATTAAAAAAAAAAGAACACCCATAACATACAGGTACATAAGAACAAGAGTGACAGAAAAGAGTAACAAGTGACAGAACTGGGCGGACTAAAGAATGACACTAATACAAGAATGAGCAGAAGAGCTGCACTATTTTTAAAAACAATATCTCATCAGGTATGATGTCAGTTTGTGTGTCGTATAAATACGAAAAGGCGTCATTTGTAAAATAAATAAATGAAAATAGAATAATGTATCATGTATTAACATCTCTTAAGTAAAAATAAAGGTATATATTATATTTAAGTTTCAAAATCGTATTTAAAAGTAACTGGCGAATAAAATCGTAGGTTTTCATCTCTAGCACTTTGTATCTCGTAAACTATTAGTTTCTATTAATTATTTCTCAAATTTGAATGGTAACCAAAATCGAAAGTATTTATGGGATATCATTTTTAACATTTTCCAAAACCTCCGATCAATGTAATAGTTTGTCTCTAAGAGTTTAAAAATATGTCAATTCATAAGTACGCATACCTGGTTATGGGTATGATTTAAAAAAAAAACGCAACCTGTGATAAGCCACCAATTTAGGAATTTCTTCTTTTTTGGGGGGCTGTTACACTCGAGAAGGCAGGTGAAGCTAGGGCAGTAGCGTTTGATATATCCAAGGCCTTTGACAAGGTTTGACATAAAGGACTTCTGAAAATACGCTCATACGGTATTACTGGGAAACTACTTAATATAATTGGATCCTTCCTAAACAAAAAAAAATCCAGGCTGTCCTCGCTGGCCGTTCATCTAAGCAACATGACATAAATGCAGGTGTACCCCAGGGATCTATCCTTGAATCTTTGTTGTTCATGATTTATATAAACGATCTCCCTGATAACATAGAGTCGGAGATTGGTTTATTTGCTGACGACACCACGCTTTGCTCTCGCCATGTTGGTAAAACAGACGCGATTATATCCGAGGAAATGACTGAATCTTTAGAAAATGACCTCCAGGCTGTAGTGGATCGGGGTCATAAATGGTTGGTCACTTGTAATGCTGCAAAGACAAAGCTACTTTCCTTCAACAACTACAAGAAGCCTCTCCAACCACCGATTGCCATGGCAAATAACATCCTACCTGAGAGTTCATCATTCAAACTCCTCGGGCTAACCTTCATGAATTGGAACAAATACATTGAAGACATTGCCAAGGCTGCCGCAAAGAAGGTCGGCTCCCTCTACCGTGCTAGTAAACCCCTCACACCTGACATTATCCTGTATCACTACAAAGCCACCATCCGCCCATGCAAGGAGTATTGTTGCCACATCTGGGCTGGTTCATCATCTATTAGTCTCTCCCTCCTTTACAAGGTTCAAAAAAGAGTCGCCAACCTAATAGGTCCCTCACTGTCAAACAAGCTCCAGTCCCTGTCCCATCGCCTCAATGTAGCATCCTTACATCTGTTTTACAAATACTTCAATGGATTATGCTCTGATGAATTGTCTGCTCTGGTGCCCCCTCGACGTAAATTCACTAGACTAACTGGACAATCAACTAAATCTCATTCATTCACTATGGAGGGCCTCAGATGCCGGAGAGCCTTTTACTCAAATAGCTTCTTTCCTCGTACTGATGACCTCTCGAACTCCCTCCCTGCCCTCTGTTTCCCTGGCAGTACTGACATGCAGAAATTTAAAACTGAAGTAAACTGACATCTCACTACGCTGATCTCAAGTTAGGTTGACCCCCCTCCTTTTCTATCGCTGCATTATTAAATGCTAAGAGTGGCCCAATACTAAATGGAACGCATTATTCTTGGAATGAGTTTACATGATAGAATAAGAAACACCTGGACTAGACAGCAAACTGGAGTAAATGACATAATCACTACATTATAAATGGAAACAGAAAGATGGGCAGGTCACCTTTCGAGATGTACAGACTACAGGTGGGCATATAAATCGACAGAATGGACCACCGAAGCAACGGAAAAAAACTTAACCTTTATTGACAACGCCTAGCCAGGAATAAAAAAGGTTGTAACAAATCTGAGGGAGGGTGGGGGTGGGGTGGGGGGTTCTCCACCGGGAGTGTAATAAATAAAAAGACTCTGATGATTATGATTATGATATATATATATATATATATATATATATATAATTTTTCTTATCTTTGCGCTTTTTGCTGGAGATGGGGCATCTATTTCAGACACTCCAGCCTTGAGATCTTTTTTTTAAGATTCTAACCGTCACTTTAAGTGCAATTGTTTGCATTTCTCTTGCACTCGGTTCACCGGGTATACTCGCCGGATAGCTTTTGAAATTATTTTTCATTAGTCCTGTTGCTCCTATAATTACTGGTATGATGGAGATTTTCTCTAAGATTCCAGATGTGTGTGTAGTTCTGTCTGTTTTTTTCTGATTTTTATTTTTTGTACAAATTATTACTATTGTGTTGTAGATGAATACGGATCTTCATGCACGGGAATATATGAAAAATATTTAAATATGTTCGCGTGTGTTTATATTAAAAGTAAATATATATATATATATATATATATATATATATATATATATATATATATATATATATATGTATATATATATATATATATACATATTGATGATAAACGTGAGATTGTATGATCAATGGTACGATTGATATGTCATTCGAATTCTGATCTACGCTCATTATTAAAATACTTCATTGTCCAAAAATCATTCGCATTAAATAAGGTCGTATTGATGCGATGCTATATGGATGCTCGCATTTACAAAGCGTCGCATTTAGACTACGACCTCATTTACATTGTTCACATTTAATTAAACGATTAAAATATAATAAAAACAAACGTTCAAATGTTGGAAAAGACATTTCAATTATTTTGTAGTCTTTTTATTCTTAACGAGAGAATATAATGCACAAACATCTGTACGCATTGTAAACGGGAGATCGCACATCCTACTCATAGAAATGGTGAAACAAATAAACTGAAATAAAATAATGAAATGGTTAGAGCAAGTCAGCATAAACATAAAAGAAATACAGTTTACACGGGGAAGTGCAGTTTGACAATAGGCTTTTCATTTAACATAAAAGATATAAAAAACGATACAAATCCTAAAATGTCCTGCGTCGTATTTATCAATGTTTTGCTTGTCAATGTGTTCATCCCTGTTTCATTTACATGCTCGATTAGTCATGTCTTAGCGACGCTCATTGATCGGATGCTCGTTTTCTTAGTATTGTCTTTCAGCAATAATTTAGAGCAGAATGATAGAGATGGAAAACGCGAGTAAAAGAAGAAACAAGGGTTGAATACTGGTAAAGGAAAAGGGCTGGATATGGTAAAAGGAAATTGAAAACCTGTTAAAAAGAGAGGTGGTTAATGGTTGTGAGTCATGTATATTGCAATTGTTGTTCACCTTCCCGCTAAATGCATCGCAGAATGATAGAATAACGTAAGGAGTAAATGAGAAAGGAAATTCCTTAAATGCGCCTATCCCTTCTCCTTTTTAATAGGCCTTTTCTCATAGAAGAGACGTTGCTAGTCTCTCTCTACTCTATCGTTATTTTCATGAGAGGTGTTAGACTGAGCTCCAATCTGTTATCTTCCCGTGTAAAACGTTAGCTGAAAAACTTGTCTAACACAACCTCTGTAAATAATCCCCCTTTCTTCCTCTGTCTACCGAAAATTAAACGGGACTTCCATGAACAAAGTTTGTTCACATCTGCAGAACACAATATCACGGGGTTTCTTTCCAGCTTACTACAACATGGTCGCTTTCCAGTTCAACGTTAATAAATTTTGTCGAGCTGTCTTTTATAACCTCGTAATTTAGGTTAATTATAAATAATAACTTGTAAATAAATGGATGAACTATCAAGAGAAACGTTAAACACATTTATTAAGACTGAACACAGAATGAATTAATGAGTTAATTGGCCGCTGGACGCGATTGATATATTCACAGTCTGACGCAGTGGTTGTTGTTTACTTTCTCTCCGGGCAGACGACACTTTTCCCAAGGGCGATAACTCTCAACTTCCGAACTGGTTCAAGGGAGGTAATTCTGTTTTCGTTAGTGTCTGTAGGTATTGATAAATTAATATTTATTTATTTATTTTTTAACATGGTTCACCCCAAACAAGACAGGCCGCCACTGTAGACGTAAGGGGCTACTGAGAAAAAAGAAAAGGGTAGAAGGTTTTGAGGGGGGGGTCAACCTAACTTGGGATCAGCGTAGTGAGATGTCAGTTTACATCAGTTTTAAATGTTTGCATGTCAGTACTGTCAGGGAAACAGAGGGCAGGGAGGGAGTTCGAGAGGTCAGCAGCACGAGGAAAGAAGCTATTTGAGTAAAAGGCTATCCGGCATCTGGGGCCCTCCACAGTGAATGAATGAGATTTAGTTGATTGTCGAGTTAGTCTAGTGAATTTACGTCGAGGGGGCACCAGAGCAGACAATTCATCGGAGCATAATCCATTGATTAAACGAAAACAGATGTCTCAGTATATAATCATTTTCACGCATTGTTTCTAATCCTCTCAGTCTTTTTTTTAATCGCCAACCGACAATCTCATTAGGCCTTATCCTCGAGTTGCATTTAGACCTTAGTAAGCGCTAACTTCTAAGTAAAACACGCACAAAACAACCCAGCTGATCAATGAATCGTGTAAAATAAGCGTTGTGTTTTATGTTGCTTGTTATCATTCTTTGAACCGTACATGTTGTTCGATCTAAGAAACTTGGTGGATCATACATCAAAATGCTACGTGTCGTCTATCATGTAACAAATAAAATTGGTAGACAGACAGCGCTTCTCATAAGGATGCAGAGTTGCCGAACAATCCATTGGCAAACTAAAATCGGACGGACCATTTCATTAACTTTTCAACTGTTTTTATAATCGTCGTTTGCTGTATTGTTTAAATCTAGTAGTTGCATATATTGATCCTTTTGAATCTAATGATATTCTTCCTATATGTTTTATTATTTTTCTTTTTAAAATAACATGTTGCAGACTTTATTTTTGAAAAAAACAAACATATAAAGGACATCACAGGATGCCAAATGACCTATAAATGAAACTAACATTTGAAAATTAGATGTCAAATCTATTTTAAACTTGTATAAAGAAAACCGTTAGACGGAAAGACAGTCAAAGAATTCTTATCGAAATCTAAAATAAAATTAATCCATTCAATTTGAGTCTTAAACATGAAAGAGCACCAGGAATTCTATTTCAAGCGTGACGGATTGTTGATAATGCTTATCTAAGCTTTAGTACTAGAGAGCGATATGTACGTTTACAATTAAGTATGAAAAAAAACATGTTATGGAGGTGCTTAGACATATGTAAAAAGATAAAAAGATAAAAAGATAAAAGACGGACGCAAATCTTAATGGAAGAAGTAATCAACAGACAGAGTTTATTCAAAAGGTGTTTGATTGCATATAAGATGAATTGTATCCAGTACATTTGCACAGGTATTTTGTAGAGATGACGGTACTCAGCGAATAAAGAAACCAAATACTACTACTACTACTACTACTACTACTACTACTACTACTACTACTACTACTATTCATAATAATAATAATAATAACAATAATAATAATAATAATAAAACAGAAATGCAGACTGTGTGAACAAAGAGACGAAACAGTAAATCATATAATAAGTGAATGTAGCAAACTTGCCCCCAAAAAATACAATAACATACATGACTGTGTAGGGAAAGTAATACACTGGTAACTGTGCAAACAATTGAATTTAAAATACGCAGACAAACGGTACAATCATAAACCAGAAACAGTACTGGAAAACGTAAAACACAAAATCCTCTACGATACGAACATACAAACAGATAAACTCATACAAGCAGGGAAACCTGATGTAATTATAATCGACAAGAAGAAAAATCTTGTAAAATCGTAGACTTCGCCGTTCCAACAGACCACAGAGTGCAGATCAAAAACACGGAAAAACGAAATAAATACACAGAAGTAGTCAGAGAACTGACAGGAATATGAAGCATGAAGAAAGTTAGTATAATACCAATAATCGTAGGGGCACTAGGAACAATAACAAAAAACCTAGAGAAAAGACTGGGAGAAATTTGAATCAAAGTGACCATCGAAGCCATACAAAGGACGGCGATGATCAAAACAGCTTCAATCTTAAGGAAAATCCTCGAATGTGGAAACCAACTCGCATAAGCTACAAAAGGTAACCAGTCTAAAGAAATTTACGACAGGGTGAAAACAAAACCACACGAAGAACATCACAATTCGAACCAAGGAACAGAAACTGCAAGAAACATCACTTCGTAATCCCCCCATTAATTACACCGGCCTCAACTATCACCACACAAAAATGAACCAATAGAAAAGAAATTACAAGAAACACCATTATCTCTCCCCCTTCTCTTCCCACCTCACAAAAAGAATAAATTTTTTAAAAAAATGGTGCCGGCCTAGGCTGACACCAGACAGAATATTTATAGAGGGTCGAGGAGAATGAGAAGATCGAGGAGGGTCAGCACAAACCAGACTTCAACTAGAAAAGTGCGGAGAATTCTAGGGTCTTGAGGAGGCTTATTACCACTCAAATATCAGAGAAGACCAATGGTATTTACCGTCGAGAAATCACTGGTAAGAGGCTGTTGCGATACCGCAAGGTTATTTGCGGTGATTATCGAAAAGTGGTGAAGAATACTAGAAATCAAACTCCGAGAAATACCACTGGTTATTGTCAGTGAGCAATGTCTGACGATGATCCGTGTGAGAACTCTTATGTAGTACAAATAATAATAATAATAATAATAATAATAATAATAATAATAATAATAATAATAATAATAATAATAATAAGAGCACTCGTAAGCATCTCGAAACACCTAGAAAAAAACTCGGGGACATTGGGATAACAAAGGAACATTGAAAGAATATATGGAACGGCAATGTCGAAATTTTTATGAAACTCCTTGAATGCAGAAACCAACAAACATAACTGTTACACCGGCCGTTCTTACACAGGAGAAACTGCATCGGTTGTCACTATAAATAGTGCGAGTCACCAGAGACACAGCGAAGACAAAGCACAGTCTTGTAACTGTCTAGCCAAGTGCTAGTCACTTTCTTACTTTGTTAATACACTTGTTAAACCAACCCTCGACTTGACTTCCTTTATTTATTATTTACTGTGGGACAACTTCACAACAATAACCATAGAATGCTGACTTGCGACATGTAATTTTAAAATAAATAGAACATCATACGATCCCCCCAAAATATGAAAAATGTCAGAAATCCAATAAACTGGGCTCCTACAAACACATGAATGCACAAACATCCACATATGCCTCGGCTGGTGTCAAACAAAACTGTCGTGAAAGATCAAGAAGGAAGGGCACCAAACACGCGTCCACTGGAAGGGTGCGGAAACTACTGGAATTTTGAGGTGACGTATTGTAATCAAAATTCCAGAGAAGACAAATAGTCGGTGCTAGCGAGAAAGCAATGGTAAATGGCTGTTGCGAGAACATAACGTGATGTGCAATGTGTATAAAAATGGTGAAAACTGTTAGAAATCTGGGAAAACGTGTCATTCTACCTCTAGAAAATACAACTTGTTATAATTGCTAATGAACAAGCACTGATGATGATTGTGTAGAACCCCCTCTAGTATCATAATAATAATAATAATAATAATAATAATAATAATAATAATAATAATAATAATAATAATAATAATAAATGGTAAACGGCCGTTGTGGTTATCGAAAGTGGTAGGGAGTGCTAGAAATATTGAGAGAATTTTTGTCACTTAGACTCCAGGCAAAATCACGTGTTATACCGAGTGCCCAATGACTGTTGATGACTAGTGTAAAAAGACTTAGCGTGTCAATAATAACAACAATAATAACAATAATAATAGAAACACTCTTGAAAAATCCGGAAAAAGCATTAAGAGTTATTTGGAATTAAAATGAAGATTGATGCTATACAATGTATGCAATTATGATACAATAAAAATATAAAGAAAAATACTCACGTAATCAACGAACGCTAACTTAATCTGACAGAAATCCTGCAAACTTACGCACCCTTCAAAACACATACAAACATTTGGCGGCACCTGCCTCGGGTTGTAGCACACAAAATATCAAAGTATCAAGGAGCATTGCAAGGTCAAAGAAAGAAAAGCACTACCATTACTCCAAGAAGAAGGGTGCCGAGCAATCTTGAATTCCTGGAGGGTTCTAGTCACTTAAAAAGAAAACCAACGGTGGTTGCCAGTTAAAAATCAATGTTAAACGGCTTTTGCGAGAGTTCAAAATGACATAAAACTGCCACTGAACTCATGTTGTCACCAGGATTCTTTTAATTTTTTATTTTATTTTATTTATCTACCTCCGACAAGGTAAGATGTGACACAAGGTCGGGAAAGTGGGATTAGATAAGCCAGCGCTCGAGAGTTGAGCACTCTGGCCATTTAAAAATTGCCTGGGCAGCCTCGTCGGCATTCCCCGGTAGGGGCGCCTCAGACAGTAAGCAATAAACTTACTCCTCCCCAAAGAGGGGAGGCAAAGCCTGGGAGGGTTGACCTCCTAGAACTGCACAGGACCAGTCTCGTGCAGTATCCATCGGAACAGATACTACACTTTGATCTTGGCCAAAAGGCATACTGCTCTTGAGTAGTGACCAGTTACTGGTAATAACTTTTGTCGTTAACAAACATAGTAATATTAATGAAAATATAAACACACAATAAATAAAAAAAATGAAAAATTACAAAATACAAATTGACGGAATTGATTCTTTCCGTTTTCTTTTTAAAATTATTTTTTTAAAGAAAATTAAACAAATACAAAAACAAGCATTTTTTTTCAATACTGCCCAAATAACATACATCACGTGTTATGTTCGATTTTCATCTTTTTGATCTTTACAAAAAGTTGTTTTTTTAACCCTAAACCTAACCTACCCCTAACTGACGAAGACCAATTCCGTTCGTTGCTAGATGGATTCTCTTTAATGTTCCCGCTTTATGTATTTCTGCTTCATCTCTTTTAAAGAAACGCCATAATTTATAGCCTCCTCTGTATCAATTTGTCGTTAGAGTGAATTGGCCTCTCAATAATTAAACTATTACGGCGATTTTGAAACTTCAGATATTTTCATAAGATTATCAAGTATGTTAGGCTCAATATACGGGATAGAGCAAAAATATAGATAACTGAAAAAACAGAAGCAAAAAATGTAAGAATAACAAATCCCTTTCATCTTCGGTTATTCAAGACGTAGTGTATTCTATAAAATAACTGTTTCTTTTTTATTTTCCTTACGCCATATAAGGAATTATATATTGTTATAAACCATGTAATTTGGGTTATAATAATTAATAACTCGTAAAACAAAATGGATGACTTTTAAACAGAAAGGTTTAACAGATTTATTAAAAGTGTAATTAGACTGAAATGAGTTATTTAGCCGCTGTAACGCGAGATGTAATATGAGCCAGTCTACTCCGTGTCAATGTTTACTTTTCACTCCGCAAGCCACTCGACAAGGGGAGATAACTCTTTAATGGTCTAAGGAACATAATTCCGTTTTACTTTAGTTATCCTAACATATATATATATATATATATATATATATATATATATATATATATATATATATATATATATATATATATATATATATAAGGTTAATACAACAGAAGATATGAGGGAACTAATATTTTTAATGAGTGAACATCCGGATAAAAATAAAGCTCAATATACTGGATAGAGCATTAATAGCACTAGATAAAGTGAAAGAATAGAATAAGATGCGAATCAAATGTTATTACAGTTCAATATTCAGGCAAAGTTCTTTAAAGTCCTTTACTCATGAGTTTTCAAAGAAAATCTTCTCCTCAGAGGACCATTACCGCAATGACATTACTGCAGGTAATAACAATTAAACTTTGAAAATATATAAAAAAATATATATAAAAATACATATTAATTGGCATATTTATTATATAAACAACTTCTGATAAATTAATATTCTATAATATACAGTTGTAAGTGTGCATTGTCATATTGTCTTATATATATATATATATATATATATATATATATATATATATGTATGTATATATATATAAACACGGTATTTTCGTCGATAGTAAAATGTATGCGGATGCTGAGAACAGATACTACACTTTTATCTTAGACAAAAGGCCAAATAACAATACAAGTGTTTCTTTTAATGGCTAAGCATTTTCAAATGAATAAAAAAATGTAATCTAATATAGTATTATCTTTTACTGGGGTAGTACAGTGTTTGTTCTGTTGTCATGAGACAATCCTCCTAAGAACTACCTCCTCCTTTTTCTTAAGATGGTGGAAGTAATCCTCCCAGATAGTACATCCTATCATGGGGAAGTGTTAATTTATTATCTGTTCTGGTGTCATGAGATCATCTTCCAAAAGAAATACCTTCTTCATTTTGTTGGGGGTTATTCAGTATATGTTGTGTTTCCATGATATCATACTCCCAGGCATTCCCTCTTTTTTTATGGAGACGATTCTCCCAGGTAGTATCTCTCTTTTGAGTGGGGCAGTATAGTATATGTCTCTTCCTCTATACCACCCTTCCATGATTACCGTCTCCGTTTAGGGAGGGGGATAGTGCACTATCTGTTCTGTTGTCATGATGCTATCCTCCCAAGCATTAACTTCTCCTTTGGAGGGTATGTTCGTCATGCTACTAGGCTCTCAGTCAATATCTCCCCCTTTTGGTGGCCAGTATCCTGTAAGGCTTTCAAAAATATGCGGCTAGAGAGAGCATATATAAACTAGTGTATATGTATATATGTTTATAAGTGTATAAATATCTTAGATCTTATGGTGTCTAAAGGAAAATTCTTAGAAAGTACATAATCAATATGGCGGTTATGTGGTGAGAGGTTAATGTGCTGAATTTCGCTGATGTGACAGTCGGTATCTCTCTGGGGGCTCGAGGTTATGAAGTCAACCCGGGTGCAAAGTCGGATAAACACGAATACTGAGATATCATTTCGAGAAGTTTAATCAAGAAACGCTTAGCCGAGTGATAACAGAGGATGTACATGTGGATATCTTTTTTTAAATATATGCTATTTACGAAGCAAACGTTAAGGTGATCATAAATAGTTCTCTTATCCGTTTAAGATGCGTCTGCACAACCTGATAAGAGCCGTTATCTATCGCCAAGTCTGTTACATTTTCAGTTGAAAATAGCATGTTCATCAAGTACGCCTATATTTAATAAACGCATCTTAACTTTTATGAGACATATATGTTCATTAAGAGGTTCTGTCCGTCGGTCTTTTATCACATTGAAGTTTGAAATAACTTTTACGTTCAACTCAAACAAAAAGCAAAAATATTATCTCCCGACCCCCGAATTAAAATCTCAGAAGCTTCTTATTAGTTAACATTAAAATTCACAATAAATATAACATTTGTATAACTACCCAAAATACGTCTTCAATTCATACGCTCGAGACTTGAAATGTTTATCGCCAGCTGAAAAATAACGGTCAATGTTATTCTCTATCTATAACGTGACAAGCTACTTTTTGGAGAGAGGGGGGGGGATTCAATAACGTTCAACTCAAACAAAACGCACAAAATATTATCTCCCGACCCCCGAATTGAGATCTCAGAAGCTTCTTATTAGTTAACATTAAAATTCACAATAAATATAACATTTGTATATTTACCAAAAAGACGTCTTCAATTGATACGCTCGAGACTTTATAAAAAAACATTATTATTATTATTATTATTATTATTATTATTATTATTA
The DNA here is from genome assembly GCA_963556195.1 of Sepiola atlantica. NCBI lineage: Eukaryota > Metazoa > Mollusca > Cephalopoda > Sepiida > Sepiolidae > Sepiola > Sepiola atlantica. The sequence goes on from OY744535.1 coordinate 19,461,124, forward strand.
TTATTATTATTATTATTATTATTATTATTATTATTATTATTATTATTATTATTATTTACTCACTAGGAGTTATCACACTGGTCATCGTCAGTGATCGCCCACTGCCAACAACCTGTGGTATTCCCTGGAGTCTGAGTGACAACAAGTCTCCTCAGACTTCCAGTATGCTCCACCTCTTTTCGTTCATCACCGCTGATGACCTTGCGGTATCGCAACAGCCACCTACCACCGATTTCCCGCTGGTAAGGGCCATTGGTCCCCTCTGGGGCCCGAGTGGCAACAAGCCTCCCCAAGGTCCCAGAGCTGTCCGCGCTCTTCCAGTGGAGGTCTGGTTTGCGCTTTCCCTCCTCGACCCTCTGTCCATAATTTTCGTGGCGTCAGCCTATGCTTGCGCCTCTCTCGTGCGGTTATTATTATTATTATTATTATTATTATTATTATTATTATTATTATTATTATTATTATTATTATTATTATTATTATTATTTTTATTATTATATTATTATTATTATTATTATTATTATTATTATTATCGACGTTGATCTGTCACGTTTTTATTTCGAAAGAACTTTAATTATACTTTCGTGCTGTTATTTTAAATAACAATTTCGTTTATTTGTCATGTTTATATTCAACTATCATCATGGTGTTTCATTCTTAACATATGTGAGAGTTGCATGATGAATTTAGAATTAATTTTCCTTATTGCTAAACGTTCGTGTTGAGTAAAGGCATCTTTTGTGTAATGCATGAATAGAATATGTTTGCTTAGATATGCTATTTATAGTAAGACTAACTCTAATAAGGTTAGAATTAATCGAATATTTTCCAGTAAACTTATGAACAAATACGAAAGCAACAGATACATATAATTATAGTACATAAAAATATACACAGCCATATATATATATATATATATATATATATATATATATATATATATATATATATATATGTATATATATATATATATATATATATATATATGTATATATATATATATATATATATATATATAGTGAGTTTAATAACAAGCAGTGCTACTAGCTTAATTGCGAGATCTACCACAGTTTGTTGTTGTAGATCACTATTCGCTGCTTGTTGTAAAATACCCGCCGATTTGGTATTTACAAAGTTAAATTCATCATTAATTCTAAGCTAATTTGTGGTGGCCAACGGGAAAACGCTCTTGACTGCGAATCAGTGGCGATTAGTGATCGGAGTTCGTGGCCGCCGACCGTCGGAAATAACATCCATGTAAGCATGAAACATTGATGTCTGTAGGTAATAAATATTTAATATTTATTTATAAATATTATATATATATATAAATATATATGATGGACTCTCCCGTCGATTGCGACGTATGAGGTTCCAACAACTTTCATTTGTGTTTAGATCGTTCATGACACCTGAGTCCGGCAAGAGACCTGCAAGGAAAGCCGCAGACAGTGCAAGAGTGTGAGTAATCGGATGCCAGGTGTGGAGCACTCTCTCTAGCGTTTCCCCTAACTCTGGCAGTTCTCATATTATCCACACAGGTATCGTTGAATCTTTCCAGTCCAATGCAACAAGCTGCTCGCCATGTCTTCCTGTCTTTTGTACAGTCTTCAAAGTTTTTTGGGGGTACTCCAATTGCCGTCAGCGAATCTTTCAATTTATCTTTGTACCTCAGCAAGGGCCGACCAACATTCCTGTTACCACAAGCTAACTGACTGTACATCAGTGCTTTAGGTATCCTCCCTTCGTCCATTCTTGCTACATGACCAGCCCATCGCAATTGAGACTGCAACAGGAAACTTTCAATTCCACCAATATGGCATCTGTTGTAAAGATCGATGTTAGCGACTTTGTCCTTCAAACTAAGTCCACATATGGTCCTAAGGCAGCTCCTGTGGAACACATCCAATTGGCGAATGTGATGCCGGTAAGGCGTCCACGCCTCACATCCATAGAGAAGACCTGTCAATATTACTGCCCTATACACATTGATTTTTGTCTTCAACTTAATGCCTCTGCTACTCCAAAGACGATGTGTCAGCTTTCCGAAGGCATTTGCCGCTTTTGCAATTCGGTTTACGATTTCATCATCAAGTGAAGCAGCAGAATTAACTTTGCTACCTAGGTAGGTAAAGTTTTTGACATAGTTCATTGGTCTGCCATCCACTTTGAGTTTTTCTAATGGAAATTCATGGACAGGCTGATCTTGTTTCACTCCTTGAACTTGTTTAGGGGTAGGGCATTGTTGATGGACCACCTCAGTCTTCTTTAAACTGATTGTTAAACCAAAAGCCCTACATGCACCTGAAAAATTTGTCAAAAGATTCTGAGCTTCTTCAAAAGAAGTCGCGACCAGGGCAGCATCATCTGCAAAGAGAAGGTCCCGAATGATGGCTTCTCGAACCAAGGTTTTGGCTTTAAAACGCTGATGGTTAAAGAGCCCACCTGTGGTTCGGAATTGAAACTTAACACCTGTGCTTTCATCAGCGAATGCGTGCCGAAGCATCACCGAGAAGAACAATGCAAACAGCACAGGTGCCATCACACAACCCTGTTTCGTACCGTTGGTTACTTCAAAAGGCTCTGAGGTTTCCCCATTGGAAACGACCTGTGCTTTCATCCCTTCATGAAAGGAGATTATGACATCAAGCATGTTGTTGGGGATTCCAAGCTTATGAAGAACTTTCCAAAGTGCTACGCGACTGACCGTATCGAATGCTTTTGTCAAATCAATAAAAACCATGTACAGTTCCCGATTTTTTTCCCGAACTTTTTCAGCAACTTGACGAAGGGCAAATACCATGTCGATTGTACCTCGACCAGAGCGAAAACCACATTGGGACTCTGGGTAAATCTCATCAATAAGATGTCTGATGATCCTGTTCAGAATCAACCTTGCAAGAATTTTACCTGCAACAGAAAGCAGAGATATCCCGCGATGATTATCGCAAGAATTCCTGCTTCCCTTGCTCTTATAAAGATGCTTGACATTACTATCCTTAAAGTCGTGTGGGACTCCGCCAACTTTCCATATCTCCACAAACAAGATGGTCAGTTTTTCCTCGAGTGCTCTTCCGCCATGTTTGTACACCTCAATGGGGATGCAATCTCTGCCCGGTGCCCCTGGCGATAGCTGTTTTTTAGCTTGAGATACTTCCTGAACTGTAGGTGGAAAAGACAGTTCCGGAATTTCGAGATGCTGCGGAAGAGAGGAAATGATGTTTTCATCAGTCACCGATGCAGAGTTAAGGACAGTTTCAAAGTGCTGCTTCCAGCGCTTAAGGATAGCAGATTTGTCAGTTAGCAGTGTTTCTCCATCCTCAGCAAAAACTGGGGCAGTACCATTCATTTGAGGACCAAACACCTCTTTCAGGCCAGAGTAAAATGACTTAGAATCCTTCCTGTCGGCTGCGTCCTGAAGTTCCGCAACCTTGGATGACCACCAAGCCTCTTTCAATGCCCTAAGTGCCTTCTGAACGTGTACTTTGTGAGCTCTATACGCCTTCTTTTTCACTGTGGATTTTTTGTCCTCGAGCCATGTTTTGTGGCAAACATGCATTTGGTCGATAAGCTTCTGCACTTCAGTGTTGTTTTCATCAAACCAGTCTTGATGTTTCCGCAAAGGGAAGCCCAAAACCTCAGCAGACGAGTCATAAACAGCATTGCGCAATGAATCCCAAGAACTTGAAACGTCACTATTTACCTCTACAGAAGCTATAGCGGCAGTAACTTTTTCCTTCAGCTCATTTTGTGTATCTGCCTGTTTTAGAGGCAGAACATTTAGGCGTTTTGGAACAGAAGATTTTTTCACTCTCCTCTTGTCTAAATGGAAGATGGTCTTGCCGACTATAAGCGCATGATCTGATAAACAACAGCTACTATGGAAAGAGCGTGTTATCTTAAAATCATTGAGGTCGCGCTTTCTGGTAATTATGTAGTCAATGAGATGCCAATCTTTTGATCGGGGGTGCATCCATGATGTTTTTCGACAATGCTTTTGTTGGAAGTACGTGTTTGTCACACTGAAGTTAAATTCTTTGCATAACGTCAGGAGTCGCAATCCATTTGAATTAATTCCAACACCATGGTGACCCAGAACACCAGCCCATGTTTGAAAGTTGAGCCCCACTCGAGCATTGAAGTCTCCCATCAAAGCAACCTTATCCTTATGCTGAATTTCTTAGATTAAGCTACGCAAATCATTGTAAAGATCAGCTTTGCATTGATCTGAACTATTCATAGTACGGGCATAACAGCTGATAAGTGTTGCGAATGCGTTGTTTTTTAGTGGAAGTCTTAGGGTCATAATACGATCTGAATGACTTACTGGGAGTGTTGGAAGTGATCTAGCAATTTCCGTCTTCACTGCAAACCCTACGCCAGATTGACGTGGTTCGTTTTCTGGTTTACCAACCCAGAAAAACGTGTATCCACCTTTTACCTCACACAGCTGTGAGTGACCAGGCAGACGCGTCTCACTAAGGGCAGCAATATCTACATCATGTTTCCTTAATTCCATTGATACGAGGGCCGTTTTCCTTTCTAGTGACGCATCACTATCCTGCAATGTGCGCACATTCCAAGATCCAATGTTTAGCTTCATAAATTTCTTTGTTTTCTGACTGCTGTATTGGATAACTAGACAGCTGCAGTAGGCTGACAAGTCAAAGAAGGGCATGCAATGTTTAGGGCTCCTTTTATCGCCCCCTCCCTGAAATAGGGAAAGCAGTGCTGATCCTAGATAGGCCTGCTTTGTCACTGGTGGAGGACACGAACGGCACAATTGCCCAAAGGTTTGTGCCAAACGGCCATCACCCACCATCCGCCACTGTGTAGAGCGCCAGCTAGAGACTTCCAACAATATCCTTTGCATGTCCCCGTCGCCTTTACTCTCTCGCCAGTGGACCCAGAAGTACTCATGTCGATTTTAGAAAAGCTGCTAGAAAACCCACACGAATGATTTTATTTGAGTGGTGAAGGCTTGTGTAGGACCATCCACACTTTTTGGAATTGTTGATTGCACAAGATCGGTGCAAATGAGTGCCACAGAAAAAGTAAGCAACAACCCTCAGGTTATACATCAGAGTTTTCCATCTCGTAGACACCTGCCTTAACAAAGGCTTAGGGGGCATCTCTCCTAGTGGGTTAAACGCGCCACTAGATACCAAACTGGAAATTTCCCTGATCCGGCGCCATATACATATACATATACATATATACACATATACACATATACACGCATGTACATATACAGAGAGAGAGAGTGAGAGAGAGAGAGGTTGAGACAGACCACTACCCAGTGGCAGGGGGTTAGATTGGTGAGTGCCGGGACGTATCTGCATGCCAGCAGGCCCTGCACACTGCACCTCTGGGGTTCTAACTTACTCCGAGATCTCTAGTCTATTAGCCTGGGGCCGCAAAGCACCCAGTTACCATAGTGTACCACGAGGAGGTCAGACTAGAGTCTTGTCTGGGGATAGGCTATATACCAGCAGGGGAGACTTACTCACTCGGCTCCCTTTTCGCACAAGTAGTGGGCTATCTGGCGGCTAAGCAAATAGCGAGAGTAGGAAGCCCATGCAACTACAAGTACGCTCCGCTGTAGCACTAGATGCATCACACAGACCTGTGGATAACAACTCCACCACATCACAAATATATATATATATATATATATATATATATATAAATATATATATATATATATATATATATATTTATTCTTATATATGCGAACATTGTCAAAATTAACAGAACTCGTCCGTTTAATTATACCTTTTCTGTATCACGAAAAGTAAAGCTCAATATATGAGATAGAGCCATTATAAATTGAAATAAACGATGAGAATAAACATTGGAAAACCACAATATTTATTGACTCATAAAGTCGTGTAAACAAGCAATATATCAATATTTTTTAAAATATTTCTTTAACCCATGGATTTTCAAAAATGCAGGCTTTTATTATCAGAGAAGATAATCTGTATAAATCAGTAAAAATTATATTACTGTTAGCACAGATTTGAAGATATACAAGATATATAAAGATAAAGAATGCACAGATTTTCTTAATAAGGATATCCACATCGATGGACAAAATATAAGGGGTTCAAAAAAGGTAAATCCAGGATAGTATGAATCTCAGGCAAGCTCATATAACAGAAAGTGTTCCAGATATTCGATCTATATAGGGGTATAAATCATATGCTGTAGTTGTATTGGTATAAAATGTGCGATTTACTAGAGAAGAATATAAATGTATAAGTCTAAAAAAGAAAAAAAACAGAATAGGCGTAAATCCATCAGCAAAGTGATTTGGATTTCCTTGGACTAGTAAAATGTATGATTAAAAGCCTTAAACAACCAAATTTAGAATGGGAGAGGTTTTAGAAAATGAAAAAAGAGATGAGAGGAGAAATGTAAAAATGAACAAGAAGGGAAATAAATAAAAGAAAGAAACGAAAAGAAAAGAACAAAATTGATATAAATATTAATAGGTATGAAGCAAAAAAGAAATAAAAATAACGAAAAAAGAGGAAAAAAAGAAAATCAAGAATGGAAAGCGGAATTTTTTTTTTTCAATTTGTTCTTTGGTATGAAATTGGTTCTTACATTTAAATAGGAATATGGAAAGTAAATTATGCATAGCAATTTCTTTATTCCAAATAGTTACAAGTAGAAAAATATAACCTGTAGTATTCCAATAATCTTAAATCTCAAACACTCCATTTTGTTTATCATAAATTATATCGACAGCTCCCGAAAATAAAAGGCGACGAAAACGTTGTAATAAAAGAAGAAACGGAGTAATAAAACGAGAATAAGCCAGAGAAGGGGGGAACCACCAGCCTGTTCAGTCTCTAAGCAACTTTGGTTGATGGGGTTATACAAGTTGAGGATTCGTTCTCTAAATTCAGTCCGTCAAGAACTTGGCCATTACGGTTGCCTTTTAGCTGTCGAGAAATTACTGGTCCTGGGTTGTCCTAGGAGGTGCATCCTTCCAGGCCTTGCCATCCCCTATTTGTAGTGGAGTAAGTTTATTGCTATCTGCCTGAGGCGCCCTGATCGTGGAATGTCGACGGGGTTGCCCATGCTATTTTTGCTAGGCACGAGTTCTCCTTCTTTAAGTGCGCTGGCTTGACTCTCCCCACCTTCCGATCTTGTGTAACATATTCCTGCGGTGGGAAAGAATTAGATAGGTGCACGAAAGATTAACGGGAAGAAATACGAAAAAGGTTGGTTTTAATATAAAGTTAATAACTTAGACAAAAAGAAATGGAGGAAGAGCAGTTACAAACGGAGAAGGCAGAGGAAGAACTGTGAGCATATCGAACACCAGTAGAAATTGCATCAACAGAAGGAGAATATTAAGGAGAAGAAGCTGTAAAGAGGAAAGAAGATGGTAAAGGTTGAAAATGTCAATGTAAGGCTGATCGATATTATTAGAGGAAAATAGATTAAGAGACAATTCGACAGAAACCAATGCAGAAGATAAATGAATATTAGAAATAGGAAGGTCAAAATACCGAGCGACAGACATCGCATGGAAATAAAAAAAAGAGAGGAGAAAAGACAATAAGACAAAGAAGAAAAGCGGAAAAATAAGAAAAAATAAATCTCACGAATCTATTAAAATAAAACCGTTCGAAACAGCAAGAAAAACTAAATCATTGTAATCGGTTAATGAAAAATCAAAATGTCCGCCATTTTTCTTTTAAATAATAATTTTAATACAATCTGACAGTTCGATAATGGCCTGTCATTGAGTGACATTGTTATGGTCATATTTTCGTTGCCTTTATTGAACTTAGATGTTCTTATAGTTCTTCACTTCTAATGAAACAAAACATTTTTGTATTATTTCTCCACAACATTCGGAATGGAAGTGTTTGTTTTTTTAACTTTACTGAATTTAGAATATTTTTAACTAATAAATTCGTATACCCATCTATTGTGGATTTTATGTGAAACTCTAAATAGTTTCATAATTTACAACCGCTTCTATAAATCAACATGAAATATGGCAAAGAAACGACAAAAATGAAAGACGATAACAATGGAACTGCTGCTACTGGTCATCTATACAACAAGAGTTCAGCTATGTATGTGATGAACCACCGTCAATATAATTTGTTTGGATTAATAAATTGGTTTACTATTTTGCTACAAAATTAGTAAATAAAGAACACTTAACATGAAAAAGACTTAAGCAGACGCTATTAATGGAAAACGCACTAGCCACTTGATGTAAGCGACTTATAAAATAATAAACTAAATGATATAGAAGAGCAACACTATACATTTATTGATTTCGTTTGTATATATTGCTCTTTGGGGATCATTGTAAAAACACTTTTAAGAATAACGTTTAGAATCCCGATTCATATATAAAAAAATAATATATCAAACTTAAGTATTAAAAAATATATATATAAAACTTAAGTATAAAAACCGACGGAAATGTTTTTTCACATTTAATCTTTACAGTGTGACCGACAGGCAGACTTTATAGAATAAGGTGCGTCCATTTAATCTGTAATTCAATAATGATAATGACAATATTGTTTCCTAATTGTGTTTGTACTATTAAACTGCTCCGTGTGTATAGTTCCAGGTGGATTGCGTTCCAAAACAGCTGTTCCTCTATTTATATTATATTATATTTCCGCATTTATATTCTATTTAACAGAATATTAATTTGCTATATATATATATATATATATATATATATATATATATATATATATATATATATATATATATATATATATATATATATATATATATATATATATATATATATATCGCTCGCTTTCTCCCTCTCCTGCGCTCTACTTCGTTCTTCTCTCTCTCTCTCTCTCTCTCTCTCTCTATATATATATATATATATATATATATATATATATATATATATATATATATATACATACATTTTAGAGGTGAAAGATGAGAATAAGAATTGTGAAGATACAATATTTATTAAAACATCAAAAGCTCAGAGCAAAATGCCTCATATCTTTAATCCATGTGTTTTCAAAGATAAACTCTTCTCATAAGATTATAGGGAAAGCCGATAATGTAGTTGTAAATATTCGGCAACATTTAACTTAAAAAATGTTATATGAAGTTAAACAAAATAGAAATAAAGAACAAAAATAAGGGTCAAAAGGTAAAGAGTCTGATGTTGAGGTGAGAGCGTAACATCAGAGTGGATGATATCTAAAAACACGTCAGGGCAAAATAAAATAAAAGCAGCGTAACCTGACACTCACTCTGACAGATAAATAAAATAAAGAAAATGTAAGAGGATACATTTAAACTGTAGTATGTGCGAGTATATTTTATTTATTCCGCAAGGATAAAAACTATATGTATCTAGATCCTATTTAAATATATATCATGAAAATATTTATTTTTAGCCCCTTCCCAGCTGGGCCCTTTAACGAGTAATAATAGAGACCGTCAAATCAAAGCTATAAATGCAAGTTTCTTTCTGTTAGACACTTTTATGGCGGCTAACAATAGCTGTCAGCTTCCATGAAACATACATTTACTTATCTCGTCATTCATGGTAACTGCATCAATTGGATCACTCAGAATTAGAGTTAAACGTTACTATTGTTTCGGACTTTGAATTATGCGACTAATTTGTATAGTTATCTCTAAACTGATGATTCCGCAATGATGAAACGGATGTAGATAATATTTAAATATTTATTACTAAAATAATTGTGTATATATATATATATATATATATATATATATATATATATATATATATATATATATATATATAGTATAACATATTTGTATGCCAATTAAGTTCAGAGAAGCGTCCGCGTGTCATATCCACAGGGAATCGCCAGCCTAAGATGATGCTGATTCCCTGTGTGGATGAAACGCAGACGCATCTTTGCAGTTTAATTCTCATGAATAGAGTTTCGTACTTTACTCCTACGGTATACACCCGCATTGAGTACGGTTGAATTACATACTGATAATCTATACACAATATATTCGATCATATTATTCTACATGTATACATGAAATAATAATAATCATGTATATATATATATATATATGTATATATGTATATATATATGCATGTGTTTCATATTACTTCAGTCGAAGTTCTCAGAAATCAAGGGGCCCCTTTCTGGAGCTTGATCTCCATATGAGATACATAGATATTCGAATATTCCATTAAAGTTCACTTTTTCCTGTCAAACGTTAAGTTAGTTAAAAAGTTCAGAAAATTAATTTTCCTCTCCCCAAATTGACCATTTAAATATGTTATAGTTTATTTCATCGTGGTTTTGCCGGATTTCATGACAATAATTCATCTAGTCTGGGGGCGGATCCAGCTCAGTGCTGTTACTTGACGTAACATTACCTGGTGAAAATTCACCATTTCTCGCATAAGCCAGTGTGAAGCCGTTTCGAGAGGATCTTATTGGCTTCGAATACTACGTTTTCTTTTAAATTATTTTTTCAGGGTTGATTCGAACCCCAGAACAATTGTAACATTAAATTTCAATTCTGCGCGAATGAGTAGATTAAGTTACAACAAATAGCTACAGACGAGTTGAGACATAAACAAGGATAGATTTGTAAGTCAGGTTGTCCTGACAAACCATTGTACAGAGAGGCCGAATACATTCAATGATGGTGTCTAGTAGGTAATTTAAGATGTAAAATACAAGACATATTCCCATAGGCTTTTGGACTTGATAAAATAGAACTCCATTTAGTAAATGTTCGACTGTTGCTTGGCCAAGTCTATATATGAATTTAAGTTGCATTCAGCACGGACTGGCCTCCGGGGTAGAACGTGTTCGTCTATATTAAACACTCAAGCATAATGTTAGAGAAGACTCCGAGGTTCGTTTCTTTCATAATGGAAAATCCACGGGATACCGGCTAGTTGCTTTCTTTCCATGCATCACTTATCAACATTTTATTGATTTATACCGTTACAATAAGATTGTTTGTACAATTTTGCAATATACCTACAAAAAATATATATTCTGGCGTGTGAGTATTTGCAAATAAATTACTTACTCTATTTCTTCATGTCTGTTTCATTGTATGCGTGTGCCTTTCCTCGGGCGGGCATCTTTTACAGTGGCCTTGTAGCAGATGGATTAGTTTTTATTTTTGTCTGATAGTGCCATATGAAAATAAACTAATGGTGTCTGCCTGATACGTCTATGTGGAAGATTTCACTTATTTTTTTTTAAAAAAAAGGTTATAACCAAAAAATAATAATAGTTAGAATTAAATGGAATCTTAACAGTAAGAAATCGGAGTTCTAAATATGAAACACTTTATTTTTACGAGTAAGTTATGTTTGCGGTCCAGATTTTTAGTTTTACAATGTGTGTAAGAAAAAAAAAGAAAGTGATACATACCGTTGCTGGTGCCGGCCTTCAAGTGGGGTGGTGGAAAAACCGACATGAGCATAAATCAAGAGGTGATATTTATATATGTTAAGATGGGGGTGGCAGGTTGTTACAAGCCTATAAATAGAGGTTCTACCTCTCAGCGGTGGATCAGTTGATGAGAGCTGAAGTGTTATTGTGTTCCAGAGCTTGGAGGAGAACAGAATTAGTACAGAATTCGACTCACTATAGACCAGACACTGGATCGTTACTCCTGCAGAGAAATCCGTTCTCTGCCCCATTACATATTGTTACCGGACCTATTGGTTGGGTCGCTAAGGGAGCAATTCCTTTTGCAACCCACCCCCAACTGCTGCCTCGGCCCCTTTCAGGGTATTGACTTTGAAGTGGATCTTTTCTTACATTTGGATTTATTTCCACATGTGTGTTTGTTTGTGTACAGTGTAGCGTTAAAATATCTTGCCAAATCATAACGAAACATGGTCAAAATATCGTCTATCGTGTAACTTAAAAACGACTAAATCCTGTAGTATAGAGGTCAGAAATCATAAACAAGTCACACCGAAACGTATAAACTAGCACTTTCGACGATAACTTCGATTATGTTCACTGTAGAGGCTTGTCAAATATACTTTAACACACGTTCATCTTGTGTGAATCGGCATGAATTAATAACTAAGTTACGTATAAAGGAAAGAACGGCGAGAATGTTGAATAAGCTAAGATAAGAGGGCGCGAGTTTTTCACCGGTCACCGGAAGATGACGTCATGAGTCCGTTTCTTTACTTTATTTTGTCTGCTTCTGTCAACTAGACGTTCGTGTCCAATTCGTAAACAGTAAAGGCTTTTCCTTGTCAATGAAACAAAGGTAAATTTCTGGAATCTATAATGTATAGTAATTTTTTTAAATAATTAGTATTTTAGCCCTCGCCTTCTCGTGATCGAGCACTTTATGGATTTTTATTTCAACATACCCTGAAACACTATATATATATATATATATATATATATATATATATATATATATATATATATATATATATATATATATATATTTATATATATATTTATATTTATATATATTTATATATATTTATATTTTTTTATATATATATATATATATATATATATATATTTATATATATACATATATAAGGAAATTGACACCATCTTGGAAGCACCCATGCAAATTTATTTACTTAAATTTTGAAAACCGACACATGGTGCAATTTAAATGAAAATAATCATTTATTTAACTATTTAATTATTTATTTAAAAAAAGATTAACTAAATAAATTATTTTCTCATAAAAAAATTCACCATATGTCGATTTTAAAAAATTAACCATAAATATATGAATGTAAATGTAACTTATATATATATATATATATATATATATATATATATATATATATATATATATATATATATATGAAGCAATTCAACAAAAGATATAAGCGTCAACTAACATCTTATAATTAGTGAAACATCCGGATAAAAACTGAAGCTCAATATACTAGATAGAGCATTAATATGATAATATAAAATGAAGTAATAAAATAAGGTGTCAATCAAATTTTATTAGAATTCAAAGTTCAAGCAAAGTATCCTTAAGTCCTTAGCTCATGAGTTTTCAAAGATAATTCTTCTCTTCAGATGACCATTACCGCAGTTATACTACTACAGGTAATAAAATTACGCTTTGAAAATATATAAAATTATATACACAAATACATAAAAATACATAACATCAAACATATCAACCCAAAAACATACTTTTTGTTGAATCCATATAGTCCATCCAGGTCATACAAATTGAGAAGCATAATCAGGAAAGACATTACTCCAAGTTATAAACAGCAGTCCATATACGTGAAATTGAAGGGGCTGGCAAAGTTATCCCGTCGCGAAATGTGTCCATATTCAATGTTAATGATAAATAAATCCAATAATACAAAAAGTCCAATCAAAGTTCCAAAATCCCGACATGTGCAACCCAAGTCAAATCAAAGTTCGTTGTTTAATTAGAAAACCCGTTAAATTCGAATTGAGCAAAATAAGACTGAATCCCCGTCGCATCTTGCCAGCAGAGCGAAAAAAATAAGTAATCTTCTCTCCCCAGCGATTCAACCAGATATATATATATATATCTATATATATATATATATATATATATATATATATATATATATATATATATATATATATATATATATATATATATATTCTAGAATACTTATCTCAGAAGTGGATACATTTTTCATTGGAAATTGTAACCATAGTATTCCATCCTAAACTCTTTTAAATTTCTATAAAGTAACTAAGATATTTGAAATATTTCATAAATTAATTGAAGTTTTATACCTATAATTACATTTTCTTCTTAAATGAGTGGTATCTGGATTTTCACCAAGAGCTTCCAGCTCCTCTATCGCTCCGTTGTACAAAACTAAATTTACTGTTCCGCCTAGCATCCCAATTTAAAAATGTGTAATGAACGGTCAATTAGTTTAAGAATGAGTTATTTGAATAATATATATTAATATGTACAAATACCAAACTTCACATATATACGTATAATTATATGTGTGTGTGTATGTCTGGTAATATCAAAAAATTGTGCTATGTAATGAAGATCGATTATAAAGAGAGTATTGATTTACTCCTCTCCAGGAGTTAGGCACAAGGCCAGTTTTTATCTTACTCCCACAAGTAAGATGTGACCCAAGGTCGGGTCGGGAAAGTGGGGTTTAAAAATTGCCTGGGCAGCCCCGTCGGCATTCCCCGGTAGGGGCGCCTCAGGCAGTAAGCAATAAACTTACTCCTCCCCAAAGAGGGGAGGCGAAGCCTGGGAGGGTGGACCTCCTAGAACTGCACAGGACAGACCCATAGACCGGCGTTAATCAAGCCCCGAAGGCCAAGACAATACCAGTCTATGGGGTGCAGTATCCATCGGAACAGATACTACATTTTGATCTTAGCCAAAAGGCCAACCTTGGGTTTACTTTCGGCCTCTTAACTCTCGCTTCCCTTATTGTGTCCTTTAGTCTGCATATTTTATAATATGTTTCTGACAAAGGGAGAAGAATTGCTGTTTTCTGGGTCCGAATCTATCCACTTAGCACTTATCGTTGGATGTTTTTGACCTTGAAGCTGTATTTTTTGTAGGCAGTTAGAGAGAGAGTCTAATGGACTTGTCATTTTAGACCTACATCATTTTCACATGTGTTTGTCCGTTCCGTCACGGTTATCTCCCTAAAAAAAAAATATTTCACAACTCGACTTCAAAATGTGCAGCGGCAAACACATTCAGTTACGTTGTTCCCTTCTTTCCGTTAGGCCATGTATTCTCATGTATCCCAGTTTTCATAAGTGCTCCTTGAGAGAGCCCTATGGTTGTCCCTGTCACATGGTTAAGACGTAAATATAAATACAAAGTAATATATGGGAAGAGAAGGATGAAGGTAATCCGACGTAATGGGAAAATGAAAAAGAATAAACCAAAAAATTGAGTTTTTTTTATGTGTACATCAACGTTTCGTCTTTATTTATAAGACTTCATCAGGATGATAATATAAAGAAAAATGTCATGCAAGTACAAACACATGTAGGGTTGACATATTGGAAAAAAGGAAGGAAATAATGGCCATTACTACTAAGTAATATATATATATATATATATATATATATATATATGTATATGTATATATATATATATATATATATATATATATATATATATATATATATAGAGAGAGAGAGAGAGAGAGATTGAAAAATGGAAACCAACAAATATGATTCATGTATTCATCAACGTTTTGTCTTTATTTCAAGACTTCCTCAGGATGATTGTATGAAAAAACACACACAAGTACAAAATGTTTGAAACAATCGGTGGGGGCGGGTGTGAGCTTAAAATTGCAGCCGCAATTCCGAACAATATTCAGAGATTCGCTGTTAGTTCTCTAGCCCCAAATAAAGTTGTGTGGAATAATAATAACAACCTATTGTTTCAAATATTTTGTAATTGTGTTTTTTTTTCACCAGACAATCATCCTGAGGAAGTCTTGAAATAAAGACGAAACGTGGAAGAATTCATAAATTATGTTTTTAGGTTTTCCCTTTCCCTTTATAAATATGAAAATCATTAAAATAAAACTAAGTTCAATATAACAAAACGACAATTAGAAACGCTAATTGTTCCGTACGGTTCATATAAAATGCGGTTCATACATACGGTTATTCGCAATGTGTGTAAATATATTACGGGATAATATATATATATATATATATATATATATATATATATAAGAAAGGGGCAAAATGCCTTCAAAGAACCATGTGTTAGATGCAGATATTTTTTTAATTAAAATCAAAATCAAAATTTAAAACATTTTTTCTTTTTCGTCTTGCCTTTTTTTTCTAATATTTCGCTTGATATATCAAGCCTCGACTGAGCTTTAGACAAGTAAAAGGTAGTAACCTTTTTTTTCGTAAGAATCCTTCCTGGTCTTGTACAACTGACGTCCGATGTTATGTGGACTATCTAACACATGGTTCTTTGGAGGCATTTAGCATCTTTAATTATGTTTAAAATTCTAAAGTTGCTTAAAAAATGAACTTTTCCAAATTTACATATATATATATGTATATATATATATATATATATATATATATATATATATATATATATATATATATATATATAATATGATCTACGTCCTACATTCGCCCTTACTACCCACCATAACATTCCTCTTTAATTCCTTTACCATACTTCTCTATCACGCATTCCTTTCCCTTACATAGTACTCACCATAAAACACTGCCTCAAACAAAACATCCTTAATCACAGCTAAATCTTTATTCTAAAGACAACCCTACATTCTACTCACTAACATTATCCGTTACAATAATCATTCCTTACTTACAACAACCACTACATTAACCTTAAGAAATATGCTTAGACTCTGTTCCATAAATTCTATTCTTGAAAAAGTTTTAAAATTAAACGAGATATCTGTATGATATCAGCATGATTCTGTGTTTATTTTGTTGATACCTTGCTTAGATCCATTGTTCCAATTTATACCAATACACATCTGTATATATGTATATGTCCATTTTGTAAATTAATACTAATCGTATCGCTTATAGAATACACATTACCATTCCGTATATTTAAAACCAGCAGAATCGATGCAAATCCAAACAATATTCGCAGATTTGCCGTTAGTTCCGAAGCCCAAAATAAAGCTATGTGGAATAATAATAATTAAAGCAAAAATGGTGGTCGCGTACATATAAGCATTCATTATGATTCCGGCCAAGTTTATGCGATTGTTAATACGCCATCTTGTCTTTCTTTTTCGATGTCTGGTCGAGATGAATTCGTTTTCATAAAAGACACACCGTCTCCCACCCTCCATTTATCTAAGAATAGCGGGTCAAAATAACTCGTTTTGTTTACGAGTGTCTAGCTAAGGGGCAAATATCCCTTGACATCACAACATACACAGACTCCTACGTTAAGAGAAAACACACTTTTATTATTTGGATTAGAATAATACCCGTAAAAAGTAATTGAATTATTTTCGTTCGCATCCGTCTATTGCAGCAGACAATGGAGTTATGCGCCTCAGATGTGTCCGTTGCCGAATTGCAGCGTCTGCTGTTTCTGTGCAAGCCTATCCTGGATCGACAGGTTATGTGGCAGTTGCCACATATATAGGTAGCGTCTGGTTGCGAGAGCTCTTTTTCAGCCCTCTGCCGTCTGTGCTCTCTCATCTCCCTCCATTGCTGATCTCTCTTCTACCCACTCCTCTTGCAGCATGCCTTTACAGCTTTTCTCCAGCGGCTGCAATCTTCAGCGACGATCTCCCAGCCTGTTGAGCCGATACCACTTGCCCTCATGTGTCGCTTGCACACACCATTGTAGCATAGGACAAGGCTTCCTTCTGGTCTGAAGCCGGTTGAAAACTTGCCATAAAGAATATAGTTTGGGATCCTTTCATTGTCCATTCGCCTGGCATGGCCAGACTACCGGAGTCGCCGTTTTGTGAGCAGATAAAGCGTACTCTGGATCTCCATCTGTATTATCAGGATGAAAAGAAAGTAATGTCGTATTTTTTAATTATCACTTTGCAGTTCCATAAGTTATACACAGTTCTAGATTTTTTGGTGAATTGGCATCTTAATATTTTGTTTTGCCTTTCACATATAGTAATTAGTTGGAAAATATTAAGTTTAACGGTGTCAGCCGTCAAGAAATGGATATTAGTGAGGAGAATTTTAGACATTACATGCGCTATAGGTTCAAAAATAGTAACTCAGCGGCAGAAGCTACAAGGAACATTGGAACAATCTATGGTATAAATGTTCTGAATGATCGAGAATTTCAACGGGGGGGGGGGAGGTGCAAAATCTTCTTCTGGAGACTTTAACCCGTCAGATCGGCGACGTTCGGAAAGGCCAAAATCAATTGATAAAGACGCCATTAAAGACGCTGTGGAGGGCAATCCAACTGTTACCAGCAAGGAATTATCTCAACAATTCAATACAACCCATACCACAATTATTTGTTGCCTTCACGAGTTAGGAAAAGTTTCAACACTTGGACTTAAGTTTCCCCCTGATTTGACCCACACTCAACAAAATCAAAGATTGACTGTTGGCACATCTTTGCTTTTCACGAATCATCGAGAACCATTTTTGCAAAGAATTGTGACTGGAGATAACAAATGGGTTCTTTACAAGAACACTCAACGCAAAAGACAATGGTTAAACCGAAACCAAAATCAACAGCCTGTTCCAATACAAGGAATACACCCAAAGAAGGTTATGCTCTCTTTATGGTGGGATATGAGAGGACTGATTCATTATGAGTTACTAGAGCATAATCAAACAATAACATCAGAAAAATATTGTTCGCAGCTGGATGATCTAAAAATTGCTTTATCAAAAAAATGACCAGCATTACGCAATAGTAAAGATGTAGTGCTTCAGCATGATACCGCGAAACCTCACACAGAAAAATTCACTCAGGAAAAGGTCATGAGTTTCAATTGGAAAGTTTAGTTTCATTCACCTGACATTGCTCCATCCGACTACTATCTTTTCAGGTCGTTGCAGCATCACTTAAACAATAACATTTATGAAAATGACCTACATTTGTTTTTCTCTAAAAAATCAGATAACTTTTTGGAAGAATGTATCAAGAACCTAGTTGATCGTTGAACAGAAGTCATAGAAAATTAGGGAAATTATTGGAAAGATTAAAAATGCCCTAATATGAATGTTTCAGACGAAATATATGTGTTGGACAAAAACGACATTACTTTCTTTCAAACATGATATTTACATATGCATTTTATATTTGATGGCATATCAACCGTCGTTGGGTGATTTTATGACGAAATCGTGATGTTTTTCTATACGTTTTAGTTGTAGATTAATGCACACTTTAATAGATGTTTATTTCATAATGCACCTGCCCTTCACAAATTGTCACACATTAATTTGCTGGTTTTACGTTGATTAACTTTGGTCATCTAACGCGAACAAGTGTATCAACGTGATTACAGCCGTATATACTGAATTGAAAATTGCATGATTAAACTGTTCTCATCTGAAATTATCTATAAAATTGTGAGGTGGTGTAACGACGTGGAAAACCTACGCGAGCCATGGCATAAGCTTCCTTAGTTATGCTGTTAACCATCACGTGGCCCCTTGTGTGAGTACCTGATGCTTCTCCAGAAACTAATGCTAGACAAACTGAATTATGCGGGTCGTACTTTTTTTTAACATAGTTCATCCCAAAACAAGGTAAGTTTCCACTGTAGTCTTAGTATGGTTTACATTAGCTTTAGATTTCTGCATGTTGGTACAGTCGGGGAAACAGAAGAGAGGAAGTCCCAAATGCCGGCAGCACAAAAAAAGACACTATTAGAGTATTGATTTACTCCTCTCCAGGAGTTAGGCACAAGGCCAGTTTTTATCTTACTCCCACAAGTAAGATGTGACCCAAGGTCGGGTCGGGAAAGTGGGGTTTTAAAATTGCCTGGGCAGCCCCGTCGGCATTCCCCGGTAGAGGAAAGACACTATTAGAGTAGAAGGCTCTCTGGCATCTAGAGACCTCCACATAAAATGGATGGGATTTAGCTGATACTTAGGTCATTCGAGTGTATGTACGATGATGGGCACCAGAGCAGCAAGTTTCATGAAGCACATTTCATTGAAGTACTTGCATAACAACCACAAAGATTCAATATTGCGGCGATGATACAGCTTGGTGGATAGTGAGGAACCTATAAGATTAGCAACATTTTTCTTACCTTGTCTAAGAGGGAAAGACGAGTCGATGGTGAACTAGTCTATTTGTTACTTGGAATTCATAAGGATTATCTTCATGTCTATGATTCAAACGTAACAGGTTTACACGTATGACTTTGGCTTTCCCGAGATATATTGAATACATCATAGAACGCATAATGTGAATGTAACAGTATAGCAATTTTTACGACATCAGGTTACAAGCTGCGAGCGTAAACAACCAAGGTAGAGCTCGGAGCAGCATAGATGGCAAAGATCTGCGATATATAGGCGCCTACAAAGTCAGTTGTATACAACCAGTCAGCATTCAGACGACACAGATGTGGCGGGAACAGTCATTGTGAAAGATCTATGTCGTTAGTAAACTATCTACACATGTTATGTTTTTCAGTCGTGCAATCGCTTCGTAAAATGCCATTTTATCTATCATTAATATATGTTCATGCCGCAATAATAGAAGACCAAAAGATGGAAGACCGAAGGAAGAACCGGCAGTATGTATGCGGATACCTGGACAGTTGGTAAAACAGTGGATCCAAACTTAACAAATGATTCCACGTCATCAAAACCAACGCCGTTTATCATTTAACTATGAATAACTAATCTAGTTTAAACGCATTCTTATTTAACAAATTCTTGGCTTTTAGGCTAAGATCAAAGTGTAGTATCTGTTCCGATGGATACCGCACCCCATAGACTGGTATTTTCTTGGCCTTCGGGGCTTGATTTACGCCGGTCTATGGGTATATCCTGTGCAGTTCTAGGAGGTCCACCTTCCCAGGCTTCGCTTCCCCTCTTTGGGGAGGAGTAAGTTTATTGCTTACTGCCTGAGGCGCCCCTACCGGGAAATGCCGACGGGGCGGCCTAGGCAATTTTTAAACCCCATTTTCCCGACCCGACCTTGGGTCACATCTTACTTGTGGGAGTAAGATCAAAACTAACCTTGTGCCTAACTCCTGGAAAGGAGTAAATCAATACTCTAGTTTAAACGCGTTGTTGTTATAATCATTACAAAGCGGAATATATTAAATAGCGTATTACTAACGAAGAGCCATTGAATTAATTAAGATTTTTAATACTTTAAATTTTAAAAATATACGTATTTTTAGACAATTAATGAATAAAGGTTGTCTACATTACTTAGAAATATTTCGTCTATTTTTTTAGATAACATATCAATAAATCATAGAAGATGTTTTATTCAGATTTGATAATATTTATATTTGTCCATAAAAGTTTAATTTCTGTCGGCCATTGATATTTTAAAAATATGTGAATTCAGTTATGAAGATGCATGATATGATTAAAAACGAATCTCAAGATAAATTAACTCATTTTCTTTAAGAAAAAAATATCTGATGTTTAAAAACAATAATGATACTGGCAATACAATATAATACAAGTAATTATAGTAAACATTATATTAATAATAACATTATAGTAATATTATATATATATTATAATATTATATTAATATTATATATATATTATAACATTATATTAATATTATATATATATTATAATATTATATTAATATTATATATATATTATAACATTATATTAATATTATATATTATAATAATATTATATTATAATAACATATTAATATTATATATATTACAATATTATATTAATATTATATATATTATAATAATATATTATAATAACATTATTGTAATAGTATATATATTATAATATTATATTAATATTATATATATATATTATAACATTATAGTAATATTATATATATTATAATAATATATTATAATAACATTATAGTAATATTATATATATTATAATATTATATTAATAGTATATATATATTATAATAATATATTATAATAACATTATAGTAATATTATATATATTATAATATTATATTAATATTATATATATATATTAAAACATTATATTAATATTATATATATATTATAATAATATATAAATATTATATATATATTATAATAATATCATATTATAATAACATTATAGTAATATTATATATATTATAATATTATATTAATATTATATATATATATTATAACATTATATTAATATTATATATATATATTATAATAATATTATATTATAATAACATTATATTAATATTATATATATTATAATATTATATTAATATTATATATATATATTATAATAATATCATATTATAATAACATTATAGTAATATTATATATATTATAATATTATATTAATATTATATATACATATTATAACATTATATTAATATTATATATATATTATAATAATAATATTATATTATAATAACATTATATTAATATATATATATTATAATATTATATTAATATTATATATATTATAACATTATATTAGTATTATATATATTATAATAATATTATATTATAATAACATTATATTAATAGCATATACTAATATGATAAAGACTGACTTTTGCTAAAATACGCTTCATCAATATATTGCTTTTTCATTGCAACAGGGTTTTTTTCCATCTTCAGCTTAATTTTTTAATCATTTTCTATAGGAAATATATATTCACGTAGTACTCATAAATAAACCTTACTACAGTATATCACACCTTTGGAAAAGTGTAATACAAAAATGAATCAAAATACGCCTTATCGTATTTTGATATTCTAAAGTACTCAATCGTTCCAACTTCAAACTTCAGATATGAAAAATCTAGACCTGGCGTCATTTCATCTATTGTAACCCTCTTGACGTAGAAACCTATTGTCTTCGAGCATTTATTGTATAAAAAAAGAGAACAAACAGTTGTTAGTTGACTTTACTGAGATAACCGTTCACCTTAAATGATACATATACCGATTTACAGCAAGCACACATTCAGTCACACTACAAATAGTGTCGTATTGCCAAACATCAAAGATACTTTTTTGTCATAACATCAGAATATACAGCATCCCAAAATTCTGATAAAGGTCCACTATCATCCTGGTAATATTTATCGATTTAAAATAAATTGTTTGGTATCACATGAAACGGTACCCCATATAATACACATCCATGTACACCACAAATAACTACTTGAAGAAGATATTATACTAATATTAAAAATGGTGTCAAAAACACTGTTGCCAAAAAGAAAGAAAGCGGTAATAACACACGCAAAATAAAGAAATGTCATCGAAACAAACCAACGCATATCATTTTCTCACACATAATTATGTACTTGGCTTAAATGTATCTTTAGTCCATACTCATGTTGGAAGGTTCTTTTCTCTGTATTTTCACACCGTGTTTATAAATTAGTGAGTTTTCAGTGAGTTTAGGGTTAGGGTAAGGGTAAGGGTTAGGGTTAGGTTTCCTGTCGTTGACCTGTTATTTATAATCGTCGTCATTATTTTTATAGTACGATTGTAATTTTAAAAATAGTTTTACAGTTCAGTCTAATACTCTGCATGTAGCTTGATTGTCATAATAATATTTTTATAATTTACTATATATATATATATATATATGTATATATACATAACTTACTATATATATATATATATATATATATATATAACTTACTATATATATATATATATATATATATATATATATATATATATATATATATATATATATATATTTAACGGATTCTCTAATTAACAAATCAACTTTGATTTGATTTGGGTCTTCCAGATCAAGAGTCTGTAATTTTAAGTGAGTTTATTGAACTTTCTATATTATTTGATTTGATTTATTTATCGTTTTAATAATTAACATAAACATTGGATATTTTTCACTTCATCGATTGTTGACGCATTTCGCAACTGGATAACTTTGTCAGCTATTTCAGTTTCTCGTATTTGGACTGGTACTTCATCACCTGGATTAATCTTCAGTCAACCCTCTGGATGGATTTCCTGATGATGTTTTTCAAATTGTATGACATGGATGGATTATATAGATTTTTAAAAAAGTATGTTTTTGGGTTGATATATTTGATGTTATATATTTTTATGTATTTTTGTATATATTTTTTATATTTTCAAAGTTTAATTTTAATACCTGTAGCAGTATAACTGCAGTAATGGTCGTCTGAAAAGAAGAATTATCTTTGAAAACTCATGAACTAAGGACTTTAAGATACTTTGCTTGAACTTTGAATTCTATTAAAATTTGATTGACACCTTATTTTATTACTTCATTTCATATTATAATATATTATATATATATGTATATATATATATATATATATATATATATATATATATATATATATATATATATATATATATATATATATACTTTCAGGTCAGACAATACATAAGTCGGCACTATTCGTTTTACTTACTATCCTAGAAATGAAACCCTCTTAGGTCACATGTAACTGCTAAGATTGTACCATTGTAACTAAAAATATAAGAATATTGAAAAAGTAATATTCCCGCAATTTTATTAGCACTAAGAGCTGCTTCTTCGGAGGGAGTTTCGTTTAGATAGCATATACACATGCTGCACTGGCTGGGATTGGCTTTTTAATTTTGATTATATATATATATATATATATATATATATATATATATATATATATAGTGTGTGTGTACAGATTCAAATGATTTCGATGGGAATGCGAGTAAGGGAGCTTAATGTACATTTACACAGAGCATGAAAAAATATCTAAATGTGTTTGGTTATACATCTGATGAGACTGATTTAGGTCGAAATAAGTTATAATGTGTACAACCCGAATGTGTTACTAGTGTTTTGCACCCCTTTAACATTTATACACATTATATATATATATATATATATATATATATATATATATATATATATATATATATATATATATATATATATATATATACACGTGTCCATAGATTACTTTTATGTACGTATAAAATAAATAAAAATATATATTAACGGAAAAAATACGTCCTATAAAGTTAAGGGCGACTAATAATTAAATTTTCTGCATCTTGATAACTGAGGAAAGTGAGACAATCAAAATAATAGTAAGCAAAATAACAACTAACGCTACAATCACCAATGAAAATAATTACATAAAAATACATTATATATTTAGGTGATAAAAATCGTACATATTTCTAGACGGAGTATCTTGGTCCGATGGTAAAACGCTGGACTACAGACATCAATATCGAAAGTTCGATCTCTGTCGAAGTTAGCCATCCTGATGACGGCTGTGAGACAATCGAAATATTAGTAAGCAAAATAACAATGAACGCCATAATTAACAATAAAATAATTACATAAAATACATCATATATATATATATATATATATATATATATATATATATATATAACATAAAATATAATAACACGAAATCACATAATTGTCGATGCAATAATTTATTTCAACCGTTCGGTTTTTTCAAGCATCACTCAGACAATTACATTTTTTAGACCGAACGGTTGAAATAAATTATTGCATCGACAATTATGTGATTTTATGTTATTATTGCTCTGTTTACTACATTGAGCTCTCATACCCGGATTTCCTCCTGGAATTATTCCATTATAACACAAATATATATATATATATATATATATATATATATATATATATATATATATATATATATATATTTCTCTCTACTAAGACTTCTAAAACATTTTTAATATACTAATGACTCTCTATCCATCTCTTTATATATCTTTCTCTATATATATATATATGAATATATATATATATATATATATATATATATATATATATATATATGTTTGTGTGCGTGTAGCTGTGTATTAGTGCGTTCTAATTTCAGACTATCGATGATGAAAATATAGAAGGATGAATATAAAAAAGGAAGCTCATCGCAGAAATATCCAAATCTTATTTTATAACCCAGCACGCATGCGCATACATTTATATTTTAGCTTAACTCGCCAGGCCAATATAAATGAAGCTTTTGTCAAAAGGAAATTGAAGACCTGTTTTTCTCTTCTTTATTTTAATACTGTATTTTCTGTGAAGCAAACGTTTATTGAATGGCGACAATGAAATTGTATCGTGGCAGGAAATTAAAGACGCGTGTTCGCCCTCAACTTTCAGATTTTATGTTGAAATCTCACCTTTATTAGCGCCTCGTTTTATTGCTGCGCCTTACAACTGCTTAGAGGGACGTGCATTCATAGATTTAGGGAGGGAGAAACAAGAGACGAGATTCTAAAGACGCTCTTTCAATATGCGAGGTTTAGCCATGACATTGCTATTTCAATCTGAAGCATGGCATCGAAAATGATGTACTAAACGTAACCGTGGCAGGTGTACGAAAATGCTATTTCACACGTGTTGGGTCGAGGAAAATTCTATTTCACGTGTTGGATCGAGGAAAACTCTATTTCACACGTGTTGGGTGTACGAAAATGCTATTTCACACGTGTTGGGTCGAGGAAAATTCTATTTCACACGTGTTGGGTCGAGGAAAGTGCTATTTCACACGTGTTGGGTCGAGGACAATGCTATTTCACACATGTTGGGTCGAGGAAAGTGCTATTTCACACGTATTGGGTCAAGGGAAATGCTATTTCACACGTGTTGGGTCGATCAAAATGCTATTTCACACGTGTTAGGTCGAGCAAACTACTATTTCACACGTGTTGGATCGAGGAAAACTCTATTTCACACGTGTTGAGTCGATCAAAATGCTATTTCACACGTTTTAGGTTGGGCAAACTGCTATTTCACACTTGATGCGTCGGGGAAAATGCTATTTCTCACGTGTTCGGTCGAGGAAAATGCTATTTCACACGTGTTGCGTCGACCAAAAATACTATTTCACACGTGTTGGGTCGACCAAAAATACTATTTCACACGTGTTGGGTCGACCAAAAATACTATTTCACACGTGTTGGGTCGACCAAAAATACTATTTCACACGTGTTGGGTCGACCAAAAATACTATTTCACACGTGTTGGGTCGACCAAAAATACTATTTCTCACGTGTTGGGTCGACCAAAAATACTATTTCTCACGTGTTGGGTTGACCAAAAATGCTATTTACACACGTGTTGGGTCGACCAAAAATACTATTTCACACGTGTTGGGTCGACCAAAAATACTATTTCACACATGGTGGGTCGACTAAAAATACTGTTTCACACGTGTTGGGTCGAGGAAAATACTATTTCACACATGTCGGGTCGACCCAAAATACTATTTCACACGTGTTGGGCCGAGGAAAATGCTATTTCAAAGTAAACCGATTCATGCAACATCTTATATCCTTAGGTAAATATAAAGTAAGATTAATCCTTTAAAACTTGTGTGTAATGGTGACGATTTATCTTAAACACAAACTGGTTAAAAGTCCGACTGCAAATGTAATTTTAATTATCCCTGACTAATTGATAGAAATGGTATTTCGAAATTACGCATGATAGGCCGATTAATGGTATTTCAAACATATACTAAAAGGATAAAATAGTATTTTCATCTACTACGTGATAGGCCGACAAAAATTGTATTTATGTTAATAAATACGATTGGCGATAAAATCATATTTATTAACTATGCCTTACACACCGATAAAAATGATATTTATTTAATATGCCTTACAGACCGATCAAAATCGTATTTATAAACTATACCTAACAGACCTATTAAAAACATACTTATTAGTTATGTATTACGGACCGATAACAATCATATTTATTTAGTATGCCTTACAGACCGATAAAAATCATATTTATTTAATATACCTTACAGAACGATAACAATCATATTTAATAACTATGCCTTACAGAACGATATAAATCACATTTATAAACTATGCCTTACAGACCGATAAAAATCATATTTATTTAATATGCCTTACAGACCGAAAAAAAATCATATTTATAAACAATGCCTTACAGACCGAAATAAACCATATTTATAAACTATGCCTCACAGACCGATAAAAATCATATTTATTTAATATGCCTTACAGACCGATCAAAATCGTATTTATTAACTATGCCTTACAGACCGATGAAAATCATTTTTATAAACTATGCCTTACAGACCAGTAAAAATCATATTTATTAACTATGTTTACAGACTGATAAAATCATATTTATTAATATTTCGTGACAGACCGACAGAAATAATTTCTCTCTCATGTGTTAGAGTTCCACAGAATATGCCATTTTTTTATTAATACATGTCAGGCTGCGAGAAATGGTATTTCTAAGTAGTTTGTCAGGCAGCCTGACATTATAATTATACCTTATGCGTGGAAAGCCGGTGCACGCAATATGTCTCATTTACGAGTAACTGTCCAACGAATATAATATTCGTAACGTATGCAATTGTGTTTCTAACTTACGCGCCACAGACTGACGAAACCGGTATTTCAAATCTATGTGTAAATAGTCGACAGAAATTATATTTGTAAATTTTAATTTACAAGATGACGTAAAAGGTATGTTTAAATTATGCGTAACAGGTTGGCATAAATGGTATTTCAGACTTAAGCCTAACAGGCGGACGAAAATGATTTTTCAACATCATTTGTGACCAATCGACGCAAATTATATTTCTAACTGAAACTTCATTAAAACAATCACTCTGATAAGTTAAACTTCATGATGACAGATAAACAAAAATGATCTTTCAAATAAGGTGTTACAGATCAACAAACATCATATTGCCCACATAAGCGCCCTGAATGATTTGTCTCCCTTTAATAACCTTTCAAGGAGTTTTCCACCTCCAGCGCCAGGTCGTCGTCATCACGGGATCAATCAAAAGATGTACCATAGTCACATTCGTCTTATTAAAAGAAAGGCAGCATTCGCTGTCCGTGTTTCTGCTCCATAGAAAACCCTACCAAAAGTAGTGACGATGTTAATCATATCCGGGTGTAAAGTAATCTTCAGCAAACATTGAAATGGTTTATAGACGTACACATATTCTGCCATGGCTTGTTGCCTTATGCTATTATTGCCAATGAATTTCATATGGTTAGACCAACCAACTAACCAACCGACAAATAGCCATATCAGCAGCGATGTTATTTATATCCAAAAAACGCCATTGTTCTATCGTGTGTTGGTATATTTTAAGTAAATATACGTTCATATATTTTTTGGTTGACATATTTCGCTGAGGTTGTTTTGATGTTGCCAACTTTGTTTTGAGTATTACATTTTAATTTTTTTTTCATAGATGATGATAGTAAAATAAAAATAAAAAAACGAGCACTATCAAAGATCTTCTGACGGATCAAATAGCTGAACAAGTGACCGCCATAGCCTCTGGGTTGCACCACTTATAGAAAGACTCTCCAAAGCACATAAAGCAGATCACGTGATTAGATCACCAAAATACGATTATATTTAAAATAACACTCGGCTCAAAAAAAGTATGACTCCGTTTAATATGAAGGTAAAAACTAATTAACAGAAATTACGTGAAATAATGAAATACTTCATCAATTTTTCAGACATTAAAATCACTTTTTACAGACAACGGTTTTGTCAAATAAATTTCGATAGACAGTTGTAAGCCACTAATTATTTTATATGCTCCATTAATGAATACACTTTATTCTAAATGAAAATAAGTGGCAGGCCTTATTAAATACTTTTATTCTATTTTTAAATAGGATTTTACATTCAACATTCCAACAGAACGTATATTTGTTCGTGTTAATAATACAATTACTTAGTATCGTACTGAATTAATAATGTCATTGCGTTTATATTAAACCAATTTTCTCAGGTATCTTTCAGACTTGACGTATGTTTGCTGGTAGTACGGCCGTTTGTATACTTATAGCATCATTGTTACAAAAAGAGGAGTTATATCTCATTACAGCGAACTATTTAATACTTTTAGTAAAACAAGGTATCTATTTATAATGACATTTTAGTATATATCTATCTGAAGCCGAAAATATAATATTACTATATGTAAATGTTCAATATAGTTTACTATACTATTTCAGACTAATGTGTTATCTTTTAAAGCAAATACACGAGGGTGGGGTAGTATATTATATGTTCCGTTGTATATATATATATCATCCTCTCAAGCATTATGTTCGTCTTTCTTGAAGGGATGTGGCGTAGCTATATAGCAAAACTAAACATCCCACCCATAATAAAATGTATTCCACTCACACATTTGTTATAAAAACAAACAAATATTCACCGTTAGCGCATTTCACTTAGTCACGTTGGGGGATTACGGTGGTTAAGTTGATAACGACACGGACTGATCTGGGTGTTCCAAGTTCGAATCCAGTCAGTTCCACAGTACCACTTTCACTTAGGGATGTTGGAAACCTTCTCGCGGTCCTTCCCGTAAGTACCCGATGTCTTTCCAGAAAGATTTCTAACTAGAAATACTTCGGGGAAACTAATGCCAACACCTGAGTGATCTGATTCACACAAAAGAATAATAATAATAAGAAGAAGAAGAAGAAGAAGAAGAAGAATGAGAAGAAGACATTACATTCGTCTTTCTTGAAGTGATGTAAGCGTAGCACCTGTTCTCTTGACATGAGACTATTCTCTCAAGCATTAGCTTTTCCTGTGTGTTTCGGTGATGGATTAAGGAATATGTTCGTTCCTCATAGTACGATACTTCAAAGCATAACCTCTTAATTTGGTGCTGTGTTGCAGTTGTGTAGTATCTGTTGTGTAGTCATTATGTCACCCGCCTCGAGAGATTACTTTCTTATTTTGTTGTGATAAGTTCATCCCCCCCATGCACTAATTACTCCTTTGCTGTAGTGATGCACCTATTCTATTGTAAAGAGATCATCAGTCTATGTATTACCACCTCCTTCGGTAGTAGTTTCGTATATGTTTTGTTGTCATGAAATTATCCTCCCTAGCATTACATACTCTTTTGGGGACGGATAACGTGCGCCAACAAGAACTTGTCACACTGGCTGTTGCACTAGTCAACTCACTACATACATTGTTTATACTATGAAAAATATGCGACTGAATAGAACAGATTATTACTCGTCTCTATAATAAACAATAGCCAGTGTAATACTAATGTCTGTTGATTGATACGTACTACCTACACACTAAATAGTTCATTCAAAATGTGCAGTGCTTTCTGTGGATTGTAGCACAATTTATTTAGAACAATGAAAGCTAAATATATATATTCCCTTTCAAAAATAATTTAACCGGGTGAATTTCATTTGAAAGGAACTATTTAAAGAAATCTAGAATTGTCCAGACATAGCCACTTCCCGTAGTTTTGAACAAAAGTAATATTGCGGCGACAAAATACCGCATAGTTTAAATGAAAAGCACAACAAATTAAAAGTAACTAATATACTTTGTTTCTGTTCTTAGAAATTGATGTAGACCTGTTTTGAAAACATGTTCTGTACCTAAAAATAAATAAATATTATGCTCTTGATTTTGATTCGAAAATAATCGAGCACTGCTGAGATGTTCCCCAGCATTTTACATATATATATATATATATATATATATATATATATATATATATATATATATATGTGTGTATATATATATATACATATATATATATATGTATATATGTATATATATACATATATATATATATGTATATATATACATATATATATATATGTATATATGTATATATACATATATATACACATATATATATGTATATATGTATATATACATATATATACACAAATATATATATATAAATATATATATATATAAAGCTCTAATATATATATATATATATATAGTCTAAAGAAGCGTTGAGTTATTAAAAAAAAAAGTAAAATGCAGTTTAAATTCCCAGACAAACTAACTAAATCCAGGATATGGCAGACTTAACATTCGTTGGAAAATTAATAAATGAAAAATATAAGTAAATAAAAAAGGGGGGTGGTTAATTATCTAAGAGTGAAACAAAAACAGGAGACCTTAAGCGTCTAATATTAACATGTGGATCATCAGCTGTTTACCATGTAACTGTTTCGGAGATTTAAAAACATATATATATATATATATATATATATATATATATATATATATATATATATAAAGCTCTAATACATATTGAAAAGTTTTGAAAACTATTGGTTTTGTTCATTTTGTTAATATTTGAACTTAATTAAGTTATATAGTGAGAGAGATAGATAGATAGATATATATGTACACAAAGGAACAAAAAAAATAAAGATATGATTTATATTTTACGAATTTAACTCATGAAAAAAGATTTGATTCTCAATTTAAGAGATAGAGCCATTGTGTAGACCAATTAAACGATGAGAGTTCAAGTTATGAAAAAATACACAGTCTATAAAATCTTTAGTTAAAATAAAAAATAATTCCTGATTTGTTAGCATTTTTGTGGCAAACAATTTTTTGAAAAAAACGCAATAATGATGCACTACACTATTCAATACTGAAATTCAATGTAGGCTGTATTGATTTACTCCTCTCCAGGAGTTAGGCACAAGGCCAGTTTTTATCTAACTCCCACAAGTAAGATGCGACCCAAGGTCGGGTCGGGAAAGTGGGACTTGAAAAGACAGCGCCAGAGATGTGAGCACTCTGGCCATTAAAAATTGGCTGGGCAGCCCCGTCGGCATTCCCCGGTAGGGGCGTCGCAGGCAGTAAGCAATAAACTTACTCCTCCCCAAAGAGGGGAGGTAAAGCCTGGGAGGGTGGACCTCCTAGAACTGCACAGGACAGACACATAGACCGGCGTAAATCAAGCCCTGAAAGCCAAGACAATACCAGTCTATTGGGTGTAGTATCCATCGAAACAGATACTACACTTTGATCTTAGCCAAAAGGCCATCTGTATATATTGATATTTTGATCTAAAAAAATAATTTGAATGAATGTGAAATGTTGTATATCTTTGTATGACACTTTTTCAGCTAATGCTTATTTTTTGTTTATTTTTCTTCGAAAAGCGCAGAGTTGTTGAAATTTATTATCGTTTCTACTGCTACCATGCAGGAATCCGTAATTCATTCTATTGGATGTTTTATTTTTAGGAATAGCACATTTTAAAACTCCTACTCAATCTGACTTCGATTTGAAGATAAAAGCCACTTTGGCTTCTTATACTTGTCGAACGACGAAAATCATTTTATTGCCAAACAACAGATCCTAAAATAAATTTTAAAATGGAAGAAAAATACATCAATAAGGAATAACTACTAATTTAAAAAAAATCAGAATTGCATTTTACAATGAAACAAAAATAGTTACTATAACAATAACGTATGTTACTAAGATGCGTCCGCTCAGTCTGTGCGTTTAACAATTGGTAAGCAATTAAACACTTACAACATGGCAGACTAACAAATGCGTTATTATAAACTCAAGCCCTGCACACCAACGGATATGTAATTTTAAACTTAAGCGTGGAAGAACAACTAACATGTTTGTTTTTTTAACTAATGCCTGGCAGACCAGTGAGTATACTAGATTTAACTGAAGCCTGATATATTAACAACAATGCTATTTCTATATGAAATATGACACACCAACGAAAATACTATTTTTATCTTAAGCACGACAGAGCAACAAACTTGTTATTCTGAACTTAAACGTGACAGACTGTCGCGTATTTTATTTAAAAATTAAGCTTAACAAACTCACAAAAATGCGAGTTTCAACTTCAATATGACACCATAACAAAAATTCCATTTAAACTTTAAGCGTGACAGATTATGTTATATTAAACTTATATGTGACACACTGATGGGTTTTCTATTTACTAACGAAGATCTGACAGACTTACAAATATACACAAAACTAAGATTGACAGACCAACGAAAATGCTATTTTAAATAAAAGCGAGATATAAAAACAACTATATTATTTTAAAGTAATGCGTGGAATTTGACGAGTATTCAACTTTGAACTCAAGCGTGACGGACCTTCGACAATGCCATTTAAAACGTAAGCATGACACGCAAACTGAAATGGTATTTCACACATAAGCGTGACAGACTAACGAACAATTTTTTTAAGCTTATACAATTTTAAACTTAAGGGTGACGGCGAATGGAAAATGATGTTTTAAAGTTAAGCGTGACATACAGACGGAAATGATATTTTAAACTTAAGTAAACACACAAACGTAACTGTTATATTGAACATAAGCGTGATAGATCGATGAAAATGCAATTTAATATTTAGCATGAGACATCATCGAAAATTATATTTTGAACTTAAACGTTGCACATAAACGAAAATGCTATTTAAAACTTAAGCCTGACAGAACAACAAAAATGTTATTTTAAAATTTTTCCGTAACACATCGACGACAATGCTATTTCACAATTCATCTTAAGATACTCGAAAATACTATTTCACTGTCAGACATTATCAACAAAAATGCTATATAAAAGGTAAAAGGTACATCATAACGAGCATGCTATTAAAAACTTAAAACTGATTGACAGACTTACGAACATGCTATTTCAAAGTAAGCGTGACAGACTGACGAAAATACGATCTTCAAGCGTAAAAACCCGAGCGACCCACCGAGGAAAATAGCATTTTACAGACATGTGTACACAATATATCCGTTTACTCAATCTGCACGCTTACGATGGAAATATTATCTTGAATTGAACTGTGACGAGAAGATGGACACACCTCATATAGACCTACCAGGACGCACACCCCGAATAATAATGTGTATAAAGGTTGGAAAGATCGACATTACATTAGAGACTTAAACAAGGGCAGACAATCAATACGAAGTGTATCGAAATGGAAAGGTACAAAGGATTAATAATGCTATCTTTCACGATGTTATGTTTTCTTTTATTCACAAGTTTTGTGTAGAAATACATTTAGTAACAAGTAAACACTGAGGAGATAACGAAATATTCCAGATACAAAACATTCAGTTGTGTTCACCGTTAAAGCAGACCTGTCAGTTAACGACGAATTCAGTGCTTCTTTATAACTTTCTCCGAGCATAAAACTGACGGCAAAGTTAATTCGAAACAAATGCTAGACAAAAATATAACATATACAGAATTGTTACATGAAAAGAAACTATGATTGAACAAGAGATGGTAACACATACACTATTTCTACTAGACACACACGCATACAAACAAACACATATATTCACACACGCACACATTCATATATAGCAGAGTTTGAATTACCTACTAGACACTATCCTTGAGTGTATTCGCTCTCTCTGTACAAAGGTTTGTCAGGACAACCTGACGTAAGGATACTTGACCATACAAGTAGACATTGCCCAACATTTCAAAATAACATAGTATTCACAGCACAAATAAGACCCCCTCAGTACGCCAATACACTTGCCCATACGAGGAATAATGCACCTTTTTCTAGTGATGTTGCCTCAAGTAACAATACTTAGATAGATACTCCACCAGACTATATGAATTCTTGTCCTAGAATCCGGTAAGAATAATAGACTACAAGAAAGATATACTCTAACATAGTTAACTGGTCAATTGGGGAGAGGAAATTTAATGTTCTTAACTTCTTTATTAGCTCAGTGTTTGAGAAATAAATGGAAAACTTTAATACAATATTCGAATATCTATGTATCTCATATATAGATTAAGTGTAAGCCCCAGGAGTGCGGCCCTTGATTTCTGAGAACTTCGACCGAAGTACATAAAACAAAGAATATATATATAGTATATTTTTTATTCATACAAACACTATTGGTTACATATGTGCAAACATGTTTTAGTTCTAGGCACCTCTCTATGGTAAAGTACAACTAGAACGTGTTTGCACAGATCTAACCAATAATGTTTGTATAAATAAAAAAAGGTACTAAATACAGCTCTATTTGTTATTGAGCACTTTTTATAAACAGTGGAGTTTCAATGGATTAACATCTATAGAAACAAATATAATACTTTTACTATATATATATATATATCATGGACGGCGGCACCGGGGGAGGGACAGGGGGGGGGGGGCTCAAGCCACCCCATCCACTTTTTTACTTGCCCCCCCCCACACTTTCCGGTCATCAGTAATAAAGTTATATATGCATGTGTTTAACCGGCCCCCACGTTTTAGGAGAGCCCCCCCCCACTTTTATAACTGTCCAGCCGGTCCTGTATATATATATATATATATATATATATATATATATATATATATATATATATATATATATATATATATATATAATTATAATTAGGCAGCATTCTTTCCTTTATACACGTTTGATTGAACAAGAGTGCTAACTGCTGTTTATTTATTTTCTGATCTATTATTTCCAGGCGTCGAACGACCGATTTGGTGTTGTTATCTATGGTGTGTAAGAAATCTCGATGTCGAGCTGAAACCTTCGCCAAAAATATGGGGATTTCTTACATGAATAACACCACCAAATTGATCGTTCGACGACTGGAAATAATGGATCAGAAAATGAATAAACAGAAGCTAGCACTCCTGTTGAATCAAACGTGTATACATATATATATATATATATATATATATATATATATATATATATATATATATATGGGTGTGTGTATGTATGTGTGTGTATGAACTATCAATGTGAAAGGTACTTATTTTAATATATCTTTTATTTATATTTTATATTTTGACGTGTAGGAATACCATTGGTCCCTTACGTATAAAAAAAATTATATATACATATATATATATATATATATATATATATATATATATATATATATAAATGTCGGATCAATATTAGCTTGCCTTGGTTAGGTGCAGTAACTGAAAAGTTCGCCAAACAAATTTGCTCAGCAGTGGTAAATTTGTATTTTACGTCCAACGTACGTGTTGTGTTCTGTACAAACCCCTTGCTGACGTCCAATATATATTGGAGGAATGCTCGTTCAAGTACTGTTAAAACACCCTCTCTAGCAAAACAGTTTTTCGTCATGTTTATGTCGGCTTCCGAACGTTAAAATAAAAATATAATGTTACTAAACGTTACGTCTAGAATAATTATTCAAATGTTAATCAAAATCCCAGACCTGATTTTGATTTTGAAGAAATACTAAAAATGAATGGGGAAGGTTTAGCGGTCTCAAAAAACAATTGAAATTCAGAGAATCTTGCTTAATTCGTCTAAGGGCTATGGATAAAGTGTTATATAAAATATGATATATTTCATTTTACAAAATAGGGGAGGCATCTTTAAGCCGTCTAAAAACCTTTAAATACTCCAAAATCACTGATATTAGGGTAATATGTATTTATTTATTTCGAGGACATGTTGTTAAAATTACACAAAATTCAGCAGCTATACAAAACAAAAAAAATATTTTTTGAATTTAGAGATGGGCATTAGTGTCGCATGTAAATTTAACTTAAAATGCTCCTCAATATCCGGGTTATACTAGGTTTTATGGCAGTTAACCATTTTTTTGCTATTTGAGATGAATTCTGTGCGTTATTTGGGGGACGGTGTCTGTTATTTTAGGCGAGTACTTGTTGTTTTACAACCTTGCCAGTCGGACTTAGGGTTAGTGTAAAATATATTAGTTAACTGTTATAATAAGTTATAATTAATTACATTGAAATACGAAGAATCTACCATAGCAAATATTATATAGCATTATTGGTTCGTTTAAACAGAGAAATCGTCAGAAAACAACTACAAAATAAGTACAAAAAGTGCTAACAAGTCGATCGCATTGATAGAAAAACCTACATGAATTGCACTCTGAATTGATTCCGCAGCTACCATATTACTCAACTATAACAATTAGCATCTACGGGCTCAAAAATGCTCTAGAGTAAGATAGGTCGTTCCAATTAAGAAGTAATATCTAAAACTGACATTATGCCCACATTTGGTAGTTGTTTCGTAAAGCATCAATAAATGAACAAACGAATTTAGGCGGATCGAATTTTGAAGTTGTATAAGATAGCAGATGAGTTGAAGATATGAGGAAGCAGTTCATTTACCATGTTGTCAGAACATTTCTCAATGAGAAAGCTGCGTTTGATCACGTGTCGACGATTCAGAGCGTTGTTTGCAACTGGCTCAACGCAACAAAAAAAAAACGTTTCTGTGTCAATATATTACAATTGATGAAACATGGAACAACAACGTCAGGCCGAGTTAAATCTGTAGTCAGTCAGTCGACCGCAGAAGGAAAAACCTGCCCAAAATGACCAAAAAATATGCACATCAGCAGGTAAAGTTGTTTTGTTCGACGATTACTTTGTGAAAGAAATAACTACAAATACAAAATATTACATGGCACTATTGGTACGTTTAAAGGAAAAAAGGTCAAAAATAGCTAAAAATATATAATAAAGCAATGCTCTTTCATAAAAAAAAGTCAAAAATAGCCAAAAATATATAATAAAGCGATGCTCTTTCATAAAAAAAGTCAAATAAGGTAAACAATATATAATAAAGCAATGCTCTTTCATAAAAAAGTCAAAAATAGCAAAAATTATATAATAAAGCAATGCTCTTTCATGAAAAAAAGTCTAAAATAGCCAAAAATATATAATAAAGCAATGCTCTTTCATAAAATAAGTAAAAAATAGCTAAAATATATAATAAAGCGATGCTCTTTCATAAAAAAGTCAAAAATAACTAAAAATATATAATAAAGCAATGCTCTTTCATAAAAAAGTCAAAAATAGCTAAAAATATATAATAAAGCAATGCTCTTTCATAAAAAAGTAAAAAATAGCAAAAATATATAATAAAGCAATGCTCTTTCATAAAAAAAGTAAAAAATAGCAAAAATATATAATAAAGCAATGCTCTTTCATAAAAAAAGTAAAAAATAGCTAAAATATATAATAAAGCAATGCTCTTTCATAAAAAAAGTAAAAAATAGCAAAAATATATAATAAAGCAATGCTCTTTCATAAAAAAAGTAAAAAATAGCTAAAATATATAATAAAGCGATGCTCTTTCACTAAAAATATATAATAAAGCAATGCTCTTTCATAAAAAAGTCAAAAATAGCTAAAAATATATAATAAAGCAATGCTCTTTCATAAAAAAGTCAAAAATAGCTAAAAATTTATAATAAAGCAATGCTCTTTCATAAAAAAGTCAAAAATAGCTAAAAATTTATAATAAAGCAATGCTCTTTCATAAAAAAGTCAAAAATAGCTAAAAATTTATAATAAAGCAATGCTCTTTCATAAAAAAGTCAAAAATAGCTAAAAATTTATAATAAAGCAATGCTCTTTCATAAAAAAGTCAAAAATAGCTAAAAATTTATAATAAAGCAATGCTCTTTCATAAAAAAGTCAAAAATAGCTAAAAATTTATAATAAAGCAATGCTCTTTCATAAAAAAAGTCAAAAATAGCTAAAAATATATAATAAAGCAATGCTCCCTATGCAAGTGCAAAGTCTCCGATATCTTTGATTTAGTTAGTACGCTGAAGATTTAAACTGCATTTTCTTTCTTTGTTTAAAATGACTCAAAGCTTTTTTAGACAATATATATATATATATATATATATTAATGTAGCCACATAAGATGTTATGAGGAGATACACTTTTTTATGTATCAACTGTCTGAAGTATTGACTTCAACAGTGCTCGATACGTGAGTAAAGCTAGGTACTAAGTTATGAAAAAACATTTATGGCGGGAATGAAACGCGGAAACCTCTGTCTGGCTTAATTGACCAAAAGTATATTTTCATAAATTATAATATATATATATATATATATATATATATATATATATATATATATATATATATATATATATATAGAGAGAGAGAGAGAGAGAGAGAGAGAGAGAGAGAGAGATATACAGGGTGATTCATAAGTAACTTAGCTATTTAGAATTATTACAATATGAAGAACAAACATATTTTGAACTTTTGATGATTGTTATCTTACTCTCTAATTACTGCTATTTGTTATTCTAAATGTGTTCGTTTATATATTTGTTTCTATATATATTTATTTTTATTTATTTAAATTTGTGTAAATCATCACATGTGCTTTTTTCAGGCAGTATGTCATTTACAATTGAAGAACGAATTTTTATTGTTATTCATATGGCCAAATTATATTAATCTCCCACACTTGTTCAAAGGCAATAGAAACGTGATGTGAACAGAAAGCCTATTTCGCAGAACACTCCATCAATCAATATGCTACAAAGACTCTTAAATTCCTTGCAAAAAAGAATGGAGCTATGCATGCAGAACGAAGGTGGACATTTTGAAAATTTGCTTAGATTTTAAACTCCCATAAATGAATTTGTTGAATAAACTTTCTGTGTTGCCTTACCGAATTTTTTAACTTTAGAATTGCAAAAATAAATAGCTAAGTGACTTATGAATCACATATATATATATATATATATATATATATATATATATATACAGGCAAACAAAAATGGCCAGCAAATAATTTTACTTGCAAATCAGACGCTTGAAC
Organism: Sepiola atlantica; assembly: GCA_963556195.1. Lineage (NCBI taxonomy): Eukaryota > Metazoa > Mollusca > Cephalopoda > Sepiida > Sepiolidae > Sepiola > Sepiola atlantica. The sequence continues at coordinate 19,501,190 of OY744535.1, forward strand.
AATTTCAATGTTCCGCGAAATTCTTACTTACTAAATTACTAACTAAATATTTTCGGTCGATTGTAAAACTGTCATCGGGCGAATAAAATGATGGTGTTCTGATGATGTTATCAGCTCATCCTTATAAAGCCGATAAGTATCTTAGGAGAAACTAGAAATTTATATTGCATACACGCAGACATAGCCGTGTTTTGAATTTGATTTTTCAGATATACACGTCTGTATCTTAGATAGTATCTCACCTAGAAGTGAGACAGTGAGTTTAAATAAAATGTCCATACACACACATATACATATAGAGTTTATTTGCATAATTGTATATATATATATATATATATATATATATATATATATATATATATATATATGTCTGTAGATTACAATCTATCTATATATTCATATATTGATGCATTTCTTTTACGATATATATATACACACACACACACATATATATATATATATACATATACATATATATATATATATATATATATATATATATATATATATATATATGTGTCAATGAATATATTATTAACATTTACAAAGATGAAAAGTGTTTAATTTACATAGCTGTATATATATATATATATATATATATATATATATATATATATATATATATATAAAACAAGGGGTAAGTTAAATCAAAATACCTTTTAAAGCATGTTAAGATGCGATCATGGTTTATTAAAAAAGAAAAATCGAAACCAATCTTTTTTTTATAAACCTTCATTTTTTTTAGTTTATATTACAGATATATTTCGCCGAGTACAATCGGCTTCTTCAGTGTAGTTAGTAGATCCGATGTTAATGGTCTTCCGGTCTCAGATGTTGTAGCCGGCCCATGAGGTGTTTTTTTTTCACTTTCGATACGAAATCAAGCCAGCACGTTGATATGTATATATATTAGAAGTTCATACCTTTTTTAAAGCATGCAAATAAATTTTGAAAACAAGGGGTAAGGTAAATCAAAATACCTTTTAAAGCATGTTAAGATGCGATAATGTTTTATTAAAAAAGAAAAATCGAAACCTATCTTTTTTTATATAAACCTTCATTTTTTTTAGTTTATATAACAAAAAAAAAACACCTCATTGGCCGGCTACACCATCTGAAACCGGCAGACCATTAACATCGGATCTACTAACTACACTGGAGAAGCCGATTGTACTCGGCGAAATATATCTGTAATATGAACTAAAAAAAATTAAAGTTTATGAAAAACAAAAAAAAAGATCGGTTTCGATTTTTCTTTTTTAATAGTCCTCAGATGTAAAAAGACGAATTCTGTTATTTTTAGTAATTTATATATATATATTTTTAATAATTTATATATATATATTTTTAATAATTTATATATATATATATATATATATATATATATATATATATATATATATATATATATGGAAGAATGTGTCTCCAAAAACAACATACATATATTGGTATTAGTAGGACTAGTATCACTCGTCGCCATACATGTGACCTCTCCTCCCCCATTGCACAATTTACCAACACTTAGTAGAACACGACACACCCAAAAAAGAATTCAGGGGCAGATTAGTCAAAAACACTGCCATCCTCGCTGTCTCACATTGCAACTTGCGCCTCCCCATAATTGAACTCTATCAAGTAAAGAACCCCATCATCAATCAAGCTCGATATAAAGAGGGGGAGGGCATACTGAAATGCCTTTAATATATTAAAAAAATAAAATACAATAAGTTTTAATAGAGTTTCCAAATGAATTCACCAGTTTTAGTTTGCATAACTTCTCACCTGTCGAAAGAAGACTCTTGGGAGTCGCAATCGGTAAAGTTTTTGCGAGTTCCTGTTCACACTTGAATAGAACATTAGATCGTATTCCGTCAACATGAAAAATGGATCAAAAAAGAAACAAACAGGAATTGTCCCTGTTGTTTAATCAAACATGCATCAATATATATATATATATATATATATATATATATATATATATATAGAGAGAGAGAGAGAGAGAGAGATAGAGAGAGATAGATGTATATATATGTATATATATATGTATATTTATATATATATATACATATACATATATATCTTTTTTTTTGTACGCATAAATTAGTACAACATTCGTACCGTCGGTTTCAAGCACAGAAGGACTTAGACATCCGGCTCTCTTCAGCTTCTGTTGTCATCTGTTTCTGAAATGTGAAGTCACGTGTCACTCTCGTTTGGGCGCGTTATTTGCTTAGAGTGTTATTATGTTTGTTTAAATTTAGTGTAAGGAAGGTTTAATAAAGTTTGAAAAGGTGGGGGGGAGTAACAGTTGACATTTAAACCGGAGAATATTTAAAGAGATATAAAAAAAATAAAAAATGAAAAAATGAAAAAATATTTCTGTATAAATCCTGTGAGCCAATTGAGCGTTACTGTTTTGGAGTTTAATGATGGGTCTTCTAAAGGAATTAGGGAGAGAAAATGGGCTTAAGAATTATACTTATGAAGAGATGAAATGGTGAAAGAAACAACATTAAATTCAAATTTAAATCCTAGATTAAAGGACTTAAAATCCATCACAAAGGAATTTAAATAAAGATATCACCCGGGCGGTCTAAGGGCAGTAACTCTGCAGGATGTTTGAATTATTTGTATTCGGGATTTAACATTATTAACAAAGACTTATGGAGGTAATAAAATTGGTATACTAATTAAAACTGGTTTAGAGGTAAGAGTAAAGGTTGGATTTGTTTGGGGTATATGGGCGATTAGCATTATCACCGAGAAATGGTGGGGACTTATTAAAGTAATAATAATTGTGAACTATATACATATATACATATATATATATATAGAGAGAGAGATTGAAGAAAAAAGAGTGATAAATAAGTGACGATTGTCCAAATTTATTTCAAATTTCAATTGTTCAATGCATACTGCCCCTACGAAAAACTTTTTTCGTTTTCTACAATTTCTCCTATTCATTGGACATTTGTTCAACGAACAATTACTACTCGGACAAACCGCATATCTTTTTTACGGAACGTTTTCTTTTTTCTTTCACTACATTTTAATAATATTTTTCAAATATTTGAATGTTGTCTTTTTCGTAAAGCCAACTTACCTATCTGTATTTCTCCTCTGATGATAAGATATCGATTTTTGAAAAGTATTGGCTTAATAAAAGAATAATACACACTAGTCTATTACTGAATACACCTTGCATTGAACAATTGAAATTTAAAATAAATTTGGACAATCGTCACTTATTTATCACTCTTTTTTCTTCTATCTCTACAATTGCTCTATCTCGTATATTGAGCTAAACCTCTTAACTATAAGTTCCATCTACTAAAAGTTTAACTTTTGGTTTATATTTGATCCTATATATATATATATATATATATATATATATATATATATATATATATATATATATATATATATATATATATATAAATATATATATATATATATATACACGTACGTCACACCTCTAATTCGGGCCTTATTTTATAACGGTTTCTAACTTCTGAATTGTGCTTTTCGGGAGTCATTTTATGGCAATTGTAATGTTAAACGCATCATTTATTTTCCGTAATTTTGTTCTGAGAAAAATACATTAAAATCTATTGAATCTATCAACATATGTATATATATATATATATATATATATATATATATATATATATATATATATATATATGAATCGGTAAATTACCGATAGTTATCTTTAAACGCCTGGTCTACGGCTATCTAATACATATACCCCTCGCTTTTTCGATTTCGATATGCATGATGATATAAAAAACGAGGCAGGGACACTTAAACATCTTTTTATTAGACTCCTTACTAATCATCAAGTAGCTTAAGTGTCTTATGCCAATCATTTTCTATCAGATGCAAGTCTCTGTTATTTTTCTGTTCATGTCAACTTAAGTTATGATTATTATGTGTATTACTTTATGTCTTTTGGCCTTCCTCATTTTTCGGTAAAAACCTCGGATATTTGTAACTGGCCGGGGTAGTCAGCCAGGTAGATATATCTCGCCCGCCACGTTAATGAAAAATACAAGAAGTAACTGAATACAGAAAAACAAATATAGACGTTACAAGAATTATATATATATATATATATATATATATATGTGTATGTATATATATATATATATATATATATATATATGTATATATATATATATATATATATATATATATGTATGTATATATATATATATATATATGTATATATATATATATGTATATATATGTATATATATATATATATATATTTATACGTTAATATATATATATATATATTGTTACAAAATGTAGGGAGAGCTATCGAGATTCGAACTCACGACTCCGGTTTACGGAGAGAGATAGGATTCATTTTTGCACATTTATACACGACCGAGAAATTAACATAATGCGACTCGAATGACGTCATGAAAAGAGATAAAAAGAGAGAGTGAAGACAAAAAAAAAACTTTAGCCGCACGCGAAGAAGAACAGTCGACAGGAAGTTAATGCGACACAGAGGACGAAAGATGCCGGCAAGGAAGTACGTTAGCTGCCGGGTTAAGACGGACATATTTTGAGGACGACTATAGTCAGTCTTCCCGAGTACCTCCGCGCTGAACAGGGAAGAAATGAACAACCGTCGACAAGAAAGTCGCGAGGAAAGGCAGGGGCCTTTTGTAAATGGAATTTGAAGATGGAATTATATCCGCCCTCGGCTTGGGCGAGACGACCGATGTGCGACTACCGTATCGCAGTGGAGCCTGTTGAAAATTGAATTATAGCCGCCCTCGGCTCGGGCGAGAGAGCCTGTTGAAAATGGAATTATAGCCGCCCTCCGCTCGGGCGAGAGAGCCTGTTGAAAATGGAATTATAGCCGCCCTCGGCTCGGGCCAGAGAGCCTGTTGAAAATGGAATTCTAGCCGCCCTCGGCTCGGGCGAGAGAGCCTGTTGAAAATGAAATTGTGCCGCCCTCGGCTCGGGCGAGAGAGCCTGTTGAAGATGGAATTATAGCCGTCCTCGGCTCGGGCGAGACGACCCGCTGAACTAAGCGGAGGAGAAAAAGTAACCAGCCAGGAATTGTTTTCCTGAGAAAAAAATGTATTTCAAGACTACATGTGCAAGGAGGTACGGCTACGACGACATGCCGGAAATGTCGACTCTAAATCGAACTATGCATCCAGTTGTAAGTAACAACCTGAATATCTCTTCTCGGACATTCGCCCCCTAGGGCTGTTATATATGTGTATATTTTTTTTGTAGAAATTTATCTTGCTACTATAGGGATAGGATAGACACCCACCCCCTCTTCTTAAGAATATACTTTTGTTTTGATGTTTTATTTCGTTTTGTTTTATAGAAACACTCCCGTTTTTTTTCTAGTATACAATTTCATTAAATAAATGAATATAAATTTAAATCCTAATGTCTTTTTGTCGTATCTTTTGTTTGTTTCCTGACGGTATTTTATATTGGAGAAATCCCCATCCCATATCACGTTTTATTTGAACCTGGGATAATACGAGCCACTCCGGACTTTTTTTTAAAACTTTTTTTTTTAAACTTTTTTTTCATCATTGTCCCGTAAATGTCTTTCGGTGGTCCCGACCGGCGGCATTCGTGACAATATATATATATATATATATATATATATATATATATATATATATATATATATATATATATATGGGGAATCAGTTAGAAACCAAATCACGATGCAGGATTATTATTTTAATAACGGAGAACAATTATATAAAGCAAATATTTAGGCCTTAACAAGGCCTTTTTAATTATATATAGACAAGTCATTTATTGTTTTTGTTCATCCACGAGATATTACAATGTAACTGTCGTAGATACTGGACTACTCACGATGTTATGCCATACAGTCCTGTAAATATCCTGATGTATCTAGTGAAAACGTACTGCATTTAAACATCGGGTAATGAAAATTTGAGAAATTAGTCAGAAGCCAAAAACCGATAAAACCTAAAAATGTGATTTATATATATTTTACATTATTCATTTGACAAATAATAAATCCTCTTAGGTTGCTAACTGATTTCTCATATGTTCACTAACTGATGCTTCAAATGTAGTTATATTGAATTCAATCACTTTACACACCTGTCAAAGTCTCCAATAACATCAGGCGTACATGAATGTTTTCGCCTACGATGCTGTTAGATGTCGACAATGAAGAAACAAATTGGCTATATATCATTGAAAAAAGCTTGTTTAGGCCGAACTATTTTATTTATAAAATTATTTGAATTCATTTGACGATTAAAAAAGAAATCCTCTTCGATCGTTATTTCGTTTTTAACTCATTTCTGACTATTTCATTAACCGATGTTCAAATGTTGTAATATTGAATTTAATAAAGATTCACGCGTGTCAACGTTTCCACTACAAATATCAGGACATTTAAAGACTGTCTTCAATAACATAAGGAGTAGTTTGGTGTTTACAACGGCGAATTCGGTAGATCCTGACGATTGAAAACAAGACCAATAGTGTCAATATATCATTTAAAATGGCTTCTTACAACCAACATATTTGATTTTTATAATTGTTTCTATTTATTTGAAAAGTAACGACTTTTCTGCACCGTGATTTGGGTTCTAACTTATTTCTCATATTTTCATTCACCGATCTTAAAATGTAGTAATATTAAATGTAATGTATATATATATATATATATATATATATATATATATATATATATATATATATATATATATATATAATGTTGCATAACCCTCTTCTTGGGACCGCGGCTTTTCTCGTTCTGTATACTTGTCCCAGAAAGGGCCGTGGCAGTTCACATTTAACACTCGTCATTTTTAAAACATCCAAAGTCACATAGTGCATATATTGTTTGCATACCTTCAGATTTCTCTCTCGCCGCGTAGAGGTTCGCCGTCTTGATGTCGTCTAGTGGTTGAATTATTTCTTCTTTCTTTCCTGCTGTGAACCACGCCGCTGCAATAAAACTCCATGATCGGGTCGGGAGACAAACAATCGTTTTAATTTAACTTCAGTTTTTATTTCAAGCGTTAGTTATTTAATAAGCTGGGAGATATTTACTACGTCGAGAGAGAGAGAGAGAACACAGATTACTACTTTATCGTAGCTACTTATCAAATACGTCTTAACCATTCGTTGAGGGGAGGAAGAGATCTTTCGCCTGTATTTTCTTAGGGAAATATTTCTCTTAATCGGTTGTAGACTACATGCTTAAAATCACGTCTCATCGGTTCGCCTCTAAAGCCTAGACTGACAAAAACTCGCGTCTCACGAAGAACGAGTGACGTCACTGATCCCTCTGTTTCCCACGCAAAGACATGTGACGTCACAAAGCAACTCGCAGGTGCACATTAACCCTTTATCTGGGATCTCGTCAAGCGGTTACCTTGTAACGTCTGTGATTTCCGACTCTGAGAACAGGCTCTATTCTGCACTTGACTGCCGGGTCCACCCCGCGTTAATTCGCGCAAGTCAACTCAACGATTTCCAACTAATACGTCCATTCCCATAGGCGCATTATCCAACATATATATATATATATATATATCTATATACGACCAACCAATATTACTTAACCTACAGGAGCGAGCCAGGCTCTTCGTTCGACACCGGAATTTGAATCATGACCACCTACACCACCAGTGTGGAGAGACGTTTTATCAAGTAACAAATAAATAAGTTTGGTTATTCTTGTTTTTGATAAAACAAATGACTCAATAACTGGTCACCTCTCAAGATGGAATTAATACCGAAATATACGATTAATGTAATATATATATATATATATATATATATATATATATATATATATAAATTAATCTCGCATTGTTAATGGCTTACATATAAATTTTATTAACATATCCAACAATGCTTTAAATGGACGTTTAACCAATATTACTTAACCTACAGGAGCGAGTCAGGCTCTTCGTTCGACACCGGAATTTGAATCATGGCCGCCAACACCACCAGTGCGGAGAGACGTTTTATCAAGTAACAAAGAAATAATTTTTGTTATTCTTGTTTTTGCTAATAAAAAAAATGACTCAATGACTGGTCACCTCTGAAGATCGAATTTATTCCGAAATATAAGATTAATGTAAAGAAATATATATAAAAATTAATCTCGCATTGTTAATGGCTTACATATCAATGTTATTAACATATATATATAAATATATATATATATATTATATATATATATATATATATATATATATATATAAATATATATATATATATGTATATATATGTATATATATATAATAACAGTTAAAAGTTACATTATACATACAGTTATAGCTATATTGCATTTTAAAAAATAACTATTTAGAAGATTAAATATTGAATATTGAGCTTTATTTGGCTTTGGAACTTGATTCTCATTATAATCGATCAGCTCTGTATCAAATAATTATGTTTATATTATCCCATATATATATATATTTTTTTTTAATATATATATATATATATATATATATATATATATATATATATATATACATATATATATATATATATATATATATATATATATATATATATATATATATATATATATATATAGGGTGGAGAAGCAACATTTAAAATTAACATGCTATTTCTCAGAAGGCACTGAATCAATTGTTTTGAAAACTCGTATATATTGATGTCATGATCATACCTAACACTATTAGGCTTACCTGTCTGAAAGCTTCTCGCCATATGAGTAATCAGGGCAACAAACAGCAAAGAGTGTGGGTCATGCTGAATGCATTCGCCAACCCAATAGAGATTTTGAGAACAGTTGGAATGTCTAGAAATACAGTTTATTATTTAAAGAATAGAATGACTAAAAGACAAAAACTATAATAAAGTAGTATTAAAGGGGTTAATCAACAGAAGTGTCTGAAAGATAAAGGTTTTAAATCCCAAAAAACTAAAAGAATCCAACTTAATCTAGAGGAAAAATCGCTATTGAACAAGACCATGTGAAATGCAGTAAAATATAATTTGAAGTGAAAAGAACGGCAAAACTCTTGTTGAGAACATATATGAAAGAAAGGAGATTATAAAGGTGCAATAAAATTATGAAATGTTTCAAGGAAACGGTCCTTCATTTGTAAGGTCTTTTCAGATGAAAATACTTTCACTGTCGATGTTCTTTACAGCAGCAGGAGTGGCAGAGTTATCGCAAAATCGATAGTTGAGATGTTCTTGATGTGAACAACCCATCATTCTCAAATTATGACTTTTAGTGTTGTGGTTTCGGATCTAAAGAATAAAAGCCCATAAATTTCTACAAAACTGATGAAAAGATCAAAGTTCATACTTACCATAAGACCCTGAGATACTAGGAATAAACTATCTAGTTCATAATTATGTAGGAACACATGATTGTGTAGCCAGACTTACATCTAGAAAAATACAATATTCCTGCAAATCTAAAATTAGACATTTTTAGGAATCATATTCATGGCCGCTTTTTAGCCCAGATCTAAACCCTTTGAGGTATGCTATTTGAGGTGATTTAGAACATTCTATCGATCGGAAATTACACAGTCGTGTAAAGAGGGGGACAATAGAATAAACACATTTCATTTAAAGTAAATTTATTGTAGCAAATATATTCTCATGACTTTTATAAACTTATTGGTCATACACTGCTTTTCTATCCCGATCATCAGAATATTTTAATTTCCCCCCACACTGTATACATACATTTTTAAACGATTTCATGTACTTTCTTATGGGTAGGTAGTATTTCCTATAAGCTTAACGAATATTCCGAAGCGTGTAGGTGGCGGAGAGCGTCTTTTTCAAATCCACAAGCTATGAAGTGCCTCAAATTAAATTTGGAGGCTATCATGTTCTACGGTATTCTTTATTCATTTTCTCAGTGAGTTAAAATGTAATGAACTTAAACATCTTCCAAAACATATATATATATATATATATATATATATATATATATATATATATATATATATATGATATGATATGATATAGCAATATGTTCAATTTCGTTAGACCTACTTACTTACTATTAAATTTCAGAGAATTAAAACTTGGGACAGAAATGAGAATATGATCTACAATATAAACTGAACCGCATTGCATATTTTCTTGTGTATCTTGAGTTTTTTCCTTTAAATATTGACTTCGTTTCTATTTGTTTCTTATTCTTTCCTTCTTAATACACAGCCTTCTTTATATTTTTCCATTCATTTCATCATTCATTTTCTCTATCTATCGACTGCTCCGTTTTGATTGCTAGCAACACCATCCATTAAACCCCCTAACGCCCTTACACCCATTTTGTTAATGACTAGCTCGCTCAATTTCCCACGTTTTTTTGGTTTTGTTTTCATATATTCTTCTTTTAAATTTCTATTCAACCTATCCTATTTCCTTTTCCTATCTATTCGGCTCATCCGCCATAAATTATAACTCGGTTTTATTACCCTGCCAGGGGGCAAGGAATTAATTCACTGAATTAGCGAGGAAATTACTCCAAATATTCCTGACAAGAATTAATGCTACACATAAAGTGTTATTGTACAATTACAAAACAAAAAATCAGAAAGCAAAGATGAATTATTATAAATTAGTTGCAAAGCGAAAATGTCTTTTCAAAAAATATAACATTCATAGTATTCTTCGCAAAAGTATACTTCCATGACTTAGTTTTTAGTATATATATATATATATATGTGTGTGTGTGTGTGTGTGTGTGTGTGATTTATTGAAAGTTTACCAAGCATTCCGTTCATGTTGTTATACATCACCACAAAAAAAACTGTTTATTTCAAAGTATTATTTATTTACGATATACATTAAACTAACGATGTTACTTCCTACACGTGTTTCACTACCAAGCAGGTCCTTGCTTGGTAGATCATCAGGGGGATTTAACACGTGTAGGAAGAAACATCTTTAGTTTAATGTATATCGTACATAAATAATACTTTGAAATAAACAGTCTTTTGTGGTGATGTATAACCGCCTAAACGGGATGATTCGGGAAACCTTCAATAAATCACATATAAATGCTGTGTACCCTGTAAATGAGTAACATCGAGCTTATTTTTATTGGCTTAATCCCGGTCTTCACTGAATAGACTATCTTCTGAGTGGAAATCTAAAAAAAAAATATATATATATATATATATATATATATATTGTATTCGTAGGCAACATTCCTTCTTTTATACATATCTTGTTGAACAGGAGTGCCAACTTCTGTTTATTCCTTTTGTGATCCAATCTTTCTATTCGTCGAACGATATATCGTGTACTATTAACCATTGAGTGTAGGAAATCTCCATATTTGACGCAAACGTGTTCGACCATCATTGGTCGTCTTCAGGCGGATGATTGATAAATGCAAAATAAAATTGGTGAATTTATTAAGAAGACGTTTCTATGTGATTAAAAACATTAAAAACATTCAACAGCATTTCAACACGCCTTCACACCCTCTCATAACGAGCATGGTTTATGTTGGGCTTTTTTAATTGAATGAACAATGCTTCCATTATTGTTCGCTGAATATTTATATATATGGGCAAGAAATATTTAATGAATACGAACCTATAGTTATTTCCCGCCAAAACAATTTATAATACTAACCCATAGTATGTACATGATTATCCTCATTCCCCTAAAGATTGACCGGAATGGGTCTGAAAGTACTTGGGACACAAATCAAAACTATGGAAAATTCATCAGCCAATTTCCCTCCGAAACTTAGATCCTGATTCGGAATATTGAAAGGATCTAGCAAAGGATATCCAAGCATAAGTTGTCTCTGATATTCATATATATATATATATATATATATATATATATATATATATATATATATATATATATATACGGCACAATCACGTTGACACACCGGTTCCCGTTAGAAGTTAAGCGGCGTTGAGCCTGGCCAGTACTAAATGGGTGACCGTTTAGGAATACCAGGTGCTGTGTGTGCTCTCTGCTTATCTCGGCATTGTTTCCAGTCGTCTTGTACTACTACTTGCCATTGGAATCAAGCAATGCCGACTCAGGAGAACGGTTGTTGGAGATTGCCCAACCCTTGCACTTACAAATTCACGCGCGGGCAGCCCCACGCCGGGGCACTCATACGTCGAAATCGCCGGGAGAGTCCATCATATATATATATATATATATATATATATATATATATATGCTGCATACATGGCAAAAGAGGCCGCTTGCTACCGCTATAATATCAATGTTCTACTTTTGTTCAAGACTCGCGTAGTTTGCTACTGTCATAATATCTCATATGACTCTGTATATTAACATTGACAGACAGGTTCTGCAATATGAGCCATAAACATAGCTTGTCTGAAGTGTGTCTTCGACGTGCGAAACGTATCGCTTTTGCAAAACACGTTTCAGAATTGGATATTCCATCCGCTTTGGTTGAAAACTTTCGCAATAGATTAATTAGTGCCAAACAGATCAAAGCAATCGTTTCCCAATTCTCTACGTTCATTTCAATTGAGTTGATGTTGTTTTTGACTACATCTCTAAAACGTCTTTTTGATTTGTGTCTCGAATGTTTGCCATGCTGCAGTTTCTTAGTAGAGTGTGTAATCTGACATTTTCATTAATCCCAGCGTATCTGACTTCATATAAAACGCACTTCTATACTAGACATTCCAGATTTCTGTAGAGCAGTGCTGTCTGCTGTAATAGATTAACAATTGACGTTTAGAATAATTTTGAGGAATATTTGAGTAAACCTCATCAGAGCCTTGGTGCATCGGCGGTGCATAATCTATGTCTCCGAAAGAAATACAGGATAACATACAAAGAGCCCGACTCGTATAAACTGTTTTTTTTATGACAACTTGGCTAAGATCAAAGTGTAGTATCTGTTCCGATGGATACTGCACCCCATAGACTGGTATTGTTTTGGCCTTTGGGGCTTGATTTACGCCGGTATATGGGTCTGTCCTGTGCATCTAGGAGGTCCACCCTCCCAGGCTTTGCCTCCCCTCTTTTAGGAGGAGTAAGTTTATTGCTTACTGCCTGAGGCGCCCCTACCGGTGAATGCCGACGGGGCTGCCGAGGCAATTTTTAAACCCCACTTTCCCGACTCGACCTTGGGTCACATTTTACTTGAGGGAGTAAGATAAAAACTGGCCTTGTGCCTAACTCCTGGAGAGGAGTAAATCAATACTCTGCCCGATCAGACAAGGTTTTCATGCCTGCTATGGGCTTTGCTAGCCTTTACGATTCGTCCCGAGCATTTTAGAGTAAACAGATCGAGTTGTGTCTTGCTTTAAACCAAGAACAACTGACGAATAAATAAAACATTGGTTTATGCTGATTTTCTAGGTGTTAATAAACAAATCAAAATTTATTATTTCAAGGATATTTTTCCATTCTTCAAATAATATGCAGTAAATTTGTATTTATTTAGTCATTGAAACTCAGTATTATCCACCCGATGTCGATGGTGAAGTGCTTTAACTTAGAATCGGATTGATGTTCTTACAAACGAATGACAACTCTTTATTGTACATCGTCTGATAACATTAATGTTAAAGTAGACTTGATTAAACGATCTTCTTTTTATGTGATGGAATCTTCAGTTGTATTATTCTTTTTTCGTAGGTCTTCTTAACATCGAGTAAGAATGTTTGTTTATACAAAAACTTGTTCACATTACTATTGGCAATACAGTTATTCTCCTCCGTGACGAAACAGTGAAACTGTATTCTAATATATACTTGCTTAATTGTCATATATTTTGTCTTTAATATATCAGATTAGCACAAAAGATCTGTACCGTTGTTATTAAATAGTTACATCTAATAAGAAACTAATAATATTTATACTCAGAAAAACAAGTGCCTCACGGAATATTCTAACGCAAATGGCAACTTGAGAACTTAATGCAAGTTATTAGGAAACAATTCTCCAAGATTAGAAACTTCTCCAATATAACTGATTCTACCGTAGAGAACTCTTCATTAGTACCCAACTGGGCATCCTAATCTTCCATATCAACATTTGTTAATCCTGCTTGGCAAGCTTAGTGGATATTCTGAGATTTTGAAATATTAGAAAATATATCTATGTTTCGGAATTATAATTAATCTGCATTATTTCGACTATTATAACTACTGTTCTCATTTCGGCCGACGTAACCCTAAGATTAAGATTAATGAGTATTTACCAGAAAAGAACATCCAGTAACCCCCATGAAAACTCCTGTAGATTACCCCACTTAGATGACCAATATATGTCCCCAAACTGACCGAATGTCTATTATTTGGATTATTATAACTACTGTTCTCATCTTGGCTGTTATTCTCGTAATATTTCGGCCAAAGAACCGTCCTACCTTCTTCAGATGCAACTTATCAAATTCAGGAATTTTCCTGTCGAACTCGGGAACCTGTACGGAATTGTGACGAACACCCTTTACTTAATTACCGGTAGTAGTTGCTCTCATTCTGTCAGCCATGTCTGAGTAGAAGTCTTACTTAATTCGTAATTGTATTCTTAGTATCGCCCGAACTGAGGCCTGAACCTTCAACCCCCAGAAGACTGTCACTTAGAACTGATTATTACTTAGCACTTTTATGCGTTATGCCACATGTCCTTGAAATATGTTTACTAGTGTGGTAAGATGCACATGAGTATGTTCGGAGGTTACATCGGCACAAAATGTTGTCCAAGATGAGAACAGTAGTGCGAATGACCCAAATAATACATGTATTTTATATTTAGTTTCCGATGTTTATCAGAAAATACTTTTCTTTTCACAAAATTGTAAATGACCTGACATGATAATGAACCAAATAATTGAGAAATTTATTTCTGGGAGGAAGCATCTGCTTTCCAGCCATATGACTAAACATGGTAATTTGTTGCAGATAAATTGAATCTCTTTCATTAGTTCTGATTCAAAATTCATCTATAATTAAGATTAATGAGAACTTACCAGATGAAATAAAACACTGATCATGTGCAAAATGTTGTAGATTTACCAACATTAAAGTAAATTCGTATGAATCAGAATGGTACAACTTCGTTGACCGGTTTGATTCTGTTGTCGGCATTCTTGGAGGAGGGGCCACATACTTGTTGCCAACATCCCTAAGTGAAAGTGATATTATGGAATCGACTGGATTCGAACTTGGCACAACCAGGTCGTCAGTCTGTTTCGTTATACACTTAATCACTGTCTTCTCCTTTATTTCCCCACTGAGATGACCAATATATTTCCTTAAATCTGACATAATTAAAAAAGAATATCTGCATCAAACAAAAGCTGTAATAAACGTTCAACGTGTCAGCACGATTTCCTTTTATGGGGCAGTAGTATTCGTCGTAGTAATGTTGATGTCTTTTTCTTTGTAGTTGAATGAATAAATGAAATTTAAAAAAATAACAACGTTGATTCCATTGGGCTGTATATTATTTGCTCGTCCTTTATATAGATTTTACGACAAGTTCGTCGACATAATTTAATTTTCTCGGCTATCCTGTACAGGGGTGGTGGAAGAGCATCGAATACTGTCCGTTCGAATTTAAGTTGAACGCTCCTAAAAAGGATACCTCTCGCTTTTTGCCATATCGATTTTATTCTAACTTCCGGTACACTTCAGCTTAACCTAAAAGAAATTCCTTTTTATTGCCTTATCTAACCATACGTAGAAAATTTCGTTTCTAAAAATCCACTCAAAAGTACTACAAACAACTATTAGGTCGTTTTATTTATCTTTCTCCCACAAGGTAAGATGTGACACAAGGTCGGGAAAGTGGGATTTGAAAAGCCAGCGCCAGAGAAGGTGAGCACTCTGGCCTACAAAAAATGCCTGGGCAGCCCCGTCGGCATTCCCCGGTAGGGCGCCTCAGGCAGTAAGCGATAAACTTACTCCTCCCCAAAGAGGGGAGGTAAAGCCTGGGAGGGTGGACCTCCTAGAACTGTACAGGACAACCTACAAACCGGCGGAATCAAGACCCGAAGGCCAAGACGACACCTGTATATAGGGTGTAGTATTCATCGGAACAGATACTACACTTTTATCTTGGCCAAAAGGGGTTATTTAACCCCTACCCACAATATGAATATGTGACACAAGGTCGAAAAGTGGGATTTGAAAAGTCAGCGCTCGAGAAGGTGAGCACTCTGGCCATTAAAAATTGCATGGGCAGCCCCGTCTGCATTCCCCGGTAGGGGCGCCTCAGGCAGTAAGCAATTAACTTACTACTCCCCAAAGAGGGGAGGTAAAGCCTGGGAGGGTGGACCTCCTAGAACTGCACAGGACAGATCAGACCCATACACCGGCGTAAATCAAGCCCCGAAGGCCAGGACAATACCAGTTTATGGGGTGTAGTATCCATCGGAACACATACTACACTTTGATCTTGGCCAAAAGGCCAAGAAGTCGTTTTCAGGCGGCTGTAACAACTAGTAGGTCGTATTAAAAAAAAGAGCGTTTGAAGATCACCTCAACACAGATTGGTTAGGATATGCAAATATTCGTAAATACCTAAGAACCTTCACCTAATCACATAAATATTTTTATCGGTGTTTTGTTTATTTTCGTAAGTAATCTTAAGGGGCTACACTTAATTTACTTGTTTCTTTGGCATTTGTTACTTACTTTCCTTTTTTTGACTGTTTCTGTATGTATCGCTTGCTTCTACTAATGGGTAATCACTTATCAAGGCCGAAGGCCACTCGAGTATAAAGGTTAACTGTAGTTAGTTGAAAGGTTAATAGCCTCGTGAGAATATAAAGGATGATTAATGGGATGAACTAAGTTTTATTGCTTGTGTTGATTGTATATGGCAGGAGATCTGTTGACATTAGATTTGAAACCGATTAGGTTGTAAGTTTCAGGGAAGCTCTTGCCAAGGATCTCTGTTCGTGGAAATGTCGTCTGACGTTGGAAACGCGGAGGACGAAAAGAAATCTATTGTTCGTTGTGAAAGCAAATCGAATGATCTTCAAGGGAGAACCAGAGAGGAGTTCAGTCGAACACCTTCCATGAAAGAAAAGATGGAGTACAGAAAGTTTAGCGACGCATCTTCTTTGATAAAGGCGTTAAAAAAAACGGAAGAAATCATGCACTAACAGATTTCGAAATGTGAATTCTGTCTAAGCCTGAAACAAGGGTTCTCTGAGCGGCGCCTCGAATACTGTCATTTAGAACTTGATGTTACTTCACAACTTAAGCTGTTGCTTTCTTTGTCAGTGTGGAAAGTTCAGGTATGAATTATTAAGAGCTGAAAACTTATTTCAGATGTGTAATATTACTAAATATATATATATGTATATATATATATATATATATATATGTATATATATATATATATATATATATATATATATATATATATATATATATATATAGAGAGAGAGAGAGAGAGAGAGGGAGATAGAAGGAGACAGCGATTATTTATTTTCTAATATGGTAGGAAAATACATATATGAAGAGTTGGTTTGCAATACGCGATAAACGCCATTTAAAAAAACGCGATGAACACCATTACAAAAAGTGTGGCATTTCCACACTCAATTACTTTTCAAAATCATGTTTCATATAATATTATGCCGGCATAATTCTTTTTTGCCTTCAGTTAAAATAAATTTGTAGTCGAAGTCCAGATTTAATAGATTCATCGTTTTTATTGTTGAAGGCCTCAACTTCGTCCAATTGGATTTATCGCGTTTTGCATTCGGGCTCCACACACACACACACACACACACACACACACATATATATATATATATATATATATATATATATATATATATGTATTCGCTTCTGTAGATGTAAATCCGTCGAAACTCAAGTGTTTATAAAAGGTGCTCACTAACAAGTAGAGCTGTTTATAAGTATAATTTTTTATTTATACAAACATTATTGATTACATATGTGCATACATGTTTCGGTTGCACTCTTCGCAGAAAGTCAAGGAGGTTGACTTTCTGCGAAAATTGCAACCGAAACATGTATGCACATATGTAACCAATAATGTTTGTATAAATAAAAATGTATACTTATATATATATATATATATATATATATATATATATATATATATATATCTAGAGAGAGAGAGAGAGAGAGAGAGAGAAGAAGAGAGAGAGAGAGGAAGAGAGATAAATTATTTTCTAAGATGGTAGGAGTGCTCAATTAATTGAGAGAATAAAAATTAAGAGCGTAATATTTATTTATTATTTGGTATACAACATCAGTACATCGGTACATTTGGTTTCAAGCTGAGAAAACATTAACCTCCCGGCTATCTTTAGCTCTGTTGTCCATTGGTAAATAACATGAAGGAACTCGTTGATTATACGAGCCCCTCCATTTTCTTTACAAGTGGCCCCAATTTTTATCACACACCGCGTGTTTAAAACAGTTAGTACTTGTATTTTGTCTTTTCTCTAGACAATTATCCTAGTGAAGTCTTATAATAAAGACGAAACGTTGATGAATACATCAATAATTATTTTGGTTTTCCTTTTTCAATTTATACATATGTATATATATATATATCAATTTATATATATATGTATATATATATAGTATTTTATGAACTTTTTTTAATCTAGTATTTATAATAAATATTCTATTCAAATTCCACTACAGTGGTGTTTTATGGAAGCCCTTAACTTTAAAAAGTTAAAGAGCACAGAGAATGTTTTATGAAAAAATAAATCACCGTCTGCTTTTTCAGGCGTTAATTTTTCTACCTAATCGATCAAAAATGGCCTCAGGCAAGATAATGCCTAATATAAAAAATAGCCATTTTTCTTCTCTTTTTATCAACATTGAAAAAATGTGTTTATTCGAATAAAAAACGAAGGATTGATTTTCTATTAGCGTAACTTTACATTAATCTAAAGTTTTGAACACTAATGTCGAGAATAGACGCATCTAATGTGTCATATGAACTGTTGCCAATACGATACGACTGACGAGAGGAATGCCGCTGGGCGAACGTCCTATAAATATTAATTTTGTAAAATACAAGGAAGTCAAATGTCAGGTGAAATAAAATATGTATCATGATATAAAATCTAAAACATACTCGACAGTTATATGGGAACCTCGGATGTTTTTTGGAAAATATAATATAGTAAAACTGTAACCCGAAAACGTAAATTAGAGTCACAATTAGCGCACGATCTCTCTACACGAATTTGCTAAAAGTTAGAAGCGACGCGCATAATTTCTGTTATTTACTTTCTCTCAAAAAACGAAACCGGCTATTCTGGATTCGAATATGAGTGTGTTGTGGGTATCTGTTTGATAATGGAAGCTTATAAAAGTATAAAAAATGCGGGTAAGGTTTGTGATGTATAGCCTCGTAAATGCATAACCGATAAATAGACATAGAATAAGGGAATATGAAAAGCACATTTAAACAACATTTATGACGTATATATATTCAAATATACAACACTGATATCTAATATAATAACAACCAATATGTGAGTATAAGGATGAAAGAAAGGTTATGACAACAAAGGTACAATGATGGGGATACAGACATTTGTAAGATAATACTAATTGCGGAGGCAAGACTTTTCTCCGAATTCTCTATATAGAAAGTCCATATAGAAAAAGATATGTGTGCTATTCTACAGGGTGATTCATAAGTCACTTCACTTAGCTATTTAAAATGATTAGCATATGAAGCACAAACATACTATGAATTTTGATAATTGTTATCTTACTCTCTAATTACTGCTATTTGTTATTTTTAATTTGTTCGTTGTGAACAGAAAGCCTCCTTCGCACAACACCATAATCAATCAAATATGCTACAAAGAGCTGTACATTCCTTGCAAAAAAGAATGGAGCTATGCATGCAGAACGAAGGTGGAAATTTTGAAAATTTGCTGTAATTTTAACCTCCCATAAATGAATGTGTTTAATAAACTTTCTGTTTTGTATTACCGTATTTTTTAACTTTCGAATTTCAAAAATAAATAGCTAAGTTACTTATGAATCAGCCTGTATTTCAACAATTTCGCAAACACAGTATTGTGGATGTTTAATGAATTCAAAATAAAACATTTTAAGACGAAGGAAACAAAGTAAAAATCGCTAACAGACCAACTACATTCGTTCTATAAATCATATTCCCAGTTAATACATGATTGGCAACAATAGTTTACCATGAACTATCAACGTACAACACTAGAGACATACATGAATACGGTTCAATAGATATTGTGAATAGCGAAATTATTATTTTTCCGGCAAAATACTTTAGATACTACTGCATCGGTGTTCATGCGTTGGAATGGCAATTTCTAACACGGATGTTCACACTGTGATGACGCTTGAAAACTCTGATAATTACAGTAGAACATTAGCATATAATAGCCCGAAAGATACAGATAGAATATCTTCTCGATAAAGGTTTAAGATTAGGGAACTTAATCGAAATATTTGTGAAGAAAGAACAATCTATATTTCATGCCAATAGTTAAATATAATTACAAGCGAGTAAACCGATTATGTTGACTTTCGCTCCATTCTTCAATCTCGAATGCGAAAGAGATCACACGTGATCACACGATTTCCGCACATTTTCATTCAATTCAATATTAAATACTTTCTGATAATATTGAAGATACACTATGTATTTTATTTCTTGAATCCGACAGACTTTAATGAATAAGCACAAAATAATTATAGAAAACACATCATTTAAAATCGAATAGATTTACATATATTCTTATAAATTTTCGACCTTTTAGCAATTATAGATGTTTGTCTCTACTTAATGGTTTTCCAAGCCTTAAAGATATATAAGGCATTTTATATTATAAACACCACATATTTTTATAAATACACGCAAAGGACGAACTAAGGATTTTTTTAAATAAGATCTTTGCATAGTTAAGTGCTAAAAGCATTCATTTTTAAATTTTGATATTAGGTATTTTGTGATGTTTATCGAACATTATTTAGTACTAATGTGACTTGTGATAATTGGAAAACCCAATAAACTCCTGCGCCCATCCTTCAATGCAATATAATATTGCGATAAATGTAAATGTACAGCATGTAAGAACTGTAGAATGTGTTTCACTTAAGTCATAAATATATAAATAATAGGAGTGTATGACGAGTACTTTAGTTAATATAAGTTTGTAATAAAATCTGAAATAATAGGAGCCTTATTATTATTACCATTAGCATTATCAACATCATTGCTATTATTAATAATTTTAGCATTATTATTTATTGTAGTCATAGAGCTTTTATTAAATTGAACGTAGGCGCGTAAGAGTAAATAAACAGACATAAAATATAAGTAACTAATACAGATACTTATTACTGTGTATTTATATTTTTGGACAAAACAATTAGTAATATTATGTTTCGGGATTTTTTAGATGAGGGGGTGATCATTTGTAGAATTTGGTATATTCGGACTACTGTTCGCATCTAGATGTTTTTCTCACAACGTTACGAAAAATAAAATTATGCAAGGTAAAACAAGAAAACGAGAAACGGTTTTTTTTACTTATGAAGTTGTGGGCGTCAACAGTACAAGTTAAATATATAAAATAATACTTAATCAGTTGTTGCATTGTTTAAGACATAATTCATTGTTTACCTTCGTCAATGAATGCACACAAAGGTATCAAGACATCGTCATAATCGGCGAACATGTCTATAGCTCTCATTTGCTGTGCATAAGTCACTGTTCGCTGGATAACAAAATCAATCTCGAAATAGGTTAAATGGGAAACAACTCCTTGTACCCTGAAATCATTGACTTATGATTTATCTGCTCAAGATTTGTAATGGGAAACAACTGCTGTACCCTGAAATCATATCCCTTGCCAAGAGACATATTGAATTATGATTTATCTGCCTAAGATTTTCAGCCCCTGCATAAGCCAGACGATGATAAGTAAATGGGGAAATTCAAAATGGAGGATGGGAGTGAAATCGGCTTAGCAACAGGCAATAACTCCCTCCTCAGTCATAGTAATTTCTGCAGTTGTAACATTTAAAACATCATAATTTATATCATAGATCTCATTTATTTATTTCTTCATGTGTGTATCTTATTACTCATACCCTCTCTACAATAATGTATATTATAGATCTTCATAGAACCGTTCTCATTTATTTATTTCTTCATGTGTGTATCTTATTAATCATACACTCTCTACAATAATGTATATTATAGATCTTCATAGAACCGTTCTCATTCATTTATTTCTTCATGCGTGTATCTTATTACTCATACACTCTCTACAATAATGTATATTATAGATCTTCATAGAACCGTTCTCATTCATGTATTTCTTCATGTGTGTATCTTATTACTCATACACTCTCTACAATAATGTATATTATAGATCTTCATAGAACCGTTCTCATTCATTTATGTCTTCATGTGTGTATCTTATTACTCATACACTCTCTACAATAATGTATATTATTGATCTTCATAGAACCGTTCTCATTCATGTATTTCTTCATGTGTGTATCTTATTACTCATACACTCTCTACAATAATGTATATTATAGATCTTCATAGAACCGTTCTCATTCATTTATGTCTTCATGTGTGTATCTTATTACTCATACACTCTCTACAATAATGTATATTATAGATCTTCATAGAACCGTTCTCATTTATTTATGTCTTCATGTGTGTATCTTATTACTCATACACTCTCTACAATAATGTATATTATAGATCTTCATAGAACCGTTCTCATTCATTTATTTCTTCATATTTGTACTTTATTACTCACACACTCTCCAAAATTAGCACGGTCATGTTACTGCTAAATAATTTGTAGCAATATAATGGTATTCTTACCCGTCCTTTCTAATGCATAGCCTGTATTACCATTTTTAATCAAGATGTGATGGTGTTCGATTGAATTAAAGTATATACCAGTCATCATCCTTTTAAGTGAAAGTCTGTGTTCTATTTCTTTTGAAATAGAGTAATAATAATTATGTCTACGCAACTCCATGAGTTGGTCTGAGGGTAACGAGTTCGTTGAGCAGTAATCAAATATTTACATTGTCAATAAGTCTGTCTTTTAGCGGAATATTTCGGTAAATCTTTACAGAACAAAGAACTGTAGAACATGTCTTTAACTTTTGGAAATGTACCAATAATTCTTTGAAGACGTTGTTTATTATTGCGGGTCTGATATCTAAAGTGTTGACTGGTCAGAGGGTGACGGGCAGGTTCATTGGAGGGCATTGCCGATTTTGGCTTTGTTCTTTTTCATGGAAAGATGGAGATGGAACAGAAAGGGATGAGAAAGATTAGAAGATGAGGAATGAGACAAATTATAATGCAGGGAACTAGAGGGGAAGGGTTGGTAAAGGAGACGAAACAGAATAAGAAGAAAAAGAAAAAGAAAGGAAAAGAAGTAAGAAGAACTATGAGGTGGGGAATAAAAGAAAAATCAGTTTGAATTGAAAAAAAATCAGTAAAAACGAAACACACATTAGGAGATAAAAGAAAGATAAAGAAAGAAAAGAAGAAGAAGAGTGAAATAAGTAATGTGAACACTGAGGAGAAAAAGGCACGACGACATGAATGAAAGAGAAGGGGAAATACGCGAAACTAAAAGGAAAAGCAGTAGTAGAATAAGTAGTTTTATGTAGTAGTAGTATTAGTATTAGTAGTATTCGTATTAGTAGTAGCAGTACGTAGTAGAAGTAGTAGTAGTATGAGTAGTAGTAGTAGTAGTAGTATGAGTAGTAGTAGTATTAGTATTAGTAGTATTGCAATTAGTAGTAGCAGTACGTAGTAGAAGTAGAAGTAGTAGTAGTAGTATGAGTAGTAGTAGTAGTATGAGTAGTATTAGTAGTAGTAGTAGTAGTAGTAGTAGTATTAGTAGTAGTAGTAGTTGTAGTAGTAGTAGTAGTAGTAGTAGTAGTAGTAGAGAATACATTAATCGATACTCGTACAGGAAAAGAAGAGAAGAAAGCCAAATGATCAAAAAAGCAGAGGACAATATATAGCGGTGTGGCCAGAAATGGCTGACAAAATAACACGAAAAGAAAGTAATTAAGAAGAGATTGTATTACCAGAAATATCAGAAGTAATGTCCGTGACTCATGTTTTATTTCCCATAATCTTCCATTGTCTTCTTCTGATCATGCTGTTGTTGATGTTGAGTTTTATTGCCCCGTAGAAGTCTTCTGTTGATCGTCAATTCCATAAAGAGACGTTTGACAACAGGAAAGCTTATTCCGAGGAACTTCGCAGCTTTCTATGTGACGTTCAATGGAGTCCTATCTTTAGGTGTTTTCGGGTGAAACTGACTGGGAAGTTACTTACTGGCGTCTTGTTGGAATTGACACCTTCATTCTTAATCGTAAGATTTAAACAAAACCTCATTCTCCTTTTTAGTTTTCATCTGTTTGTGTTTCTGGCATTGAACATCGTTACCATACTTTAATCAGTATGTTCATGATGATTCTAAGGTTTCAACACAATCCGACAGAAGAGCTAAAGATGTCTGCTCGAGAGCAATCAAGCTATTCTCAAAGGATCTGGTACTATTTAATCTAAAAGGATTAGATCTCGTAGATTTTGAAATAATCTACAATAGTGTTTTTAAAAGTAGCAAGACTATTATGCATCCTCTTTGTAATGGTCTGCAAGTTATTTCAGGCTGATCTTTTTGCTTGTCTTTTTGCTGAGATTTCTTCTCTTCATGATTCCGGTGGTGTTCATCCTGATTTTCACTCCTAAGATGGTACCTAGCGTTATTTCTGATCCTGACCTTGACCAGTCTAACGCTCTCTGTCATGTTGTCGGCCTCAAACGTTATGCCGCTGAACATTCTTCTAACTTCTCGGAAGTGTTCTATTATCAGAGTCTTGTTTCCTTTGTTGTGGGAAGGAGTCCTCTGTTATCCCTATTTTTTTTAAAATGCGTGCGACCGGTGGAGCTCAACTAAGTATCGTCCTGTTAATCTTCTATCTGTAATTAGCAAAGTTTATAACAGATTCGTCAACGGCAAGATCGTTCATTTTCCGGAAAGTCTGGGCCGCTTTACTGATGTTCAGTATGGCTTTCGTGTTTTTCGTTCAACTGCTAATATTTTTAAATGTTGTAACTGAACGGATATGTCTGTTTAGGGCTAATTCAAGACAGGGTAATGGCCATTGCGCTTACTATTTTGAAGACGTTTGACTAAGTGTAGCATCTTGGTCTTCTACACAAACTTCAGGGTTATGGTATTACTAGTAAGGTTCTGTGGCAGTATTAGGGTTGTTTTTTTCTGATCGAAGCTTACGTGTTACTCAGGATAGTGTCTCATCATACTATTTTATAATCAATGCTAGTGTTCCTAAGTTATTCCAGCAAAAAACACTGTTAATTTCCTATATGAATGATCTTCCTGAGAATATTAGTCAGAAAAGTAAGATCAATGCTGATGATGCTAGTCTATATCAAGGTGTTACTTCGCTCTGGGATCAGTTTAAATATGCAGCTAATCTAGAAGTTGACCAGCGTTCGGTTGTGGATTTAGGTACCAAATGGTTTGTTTCGTGTAATCCTGTTAAGACTCAGCTCGTGCCTTTTAATTGTAGGCGTGCCCTTTTTCTTTTTGAGATGCTCATGGATGACCTTGCTCTTGAAAAGAAAGTAACTCTTAAACTTCCTGGTCTTTTTTAAAATCAATTTCGTCTTGTACTTGATACATAGAGTCATTGCTGTTTCTGCTTCTCGTAAAGTTGGTGTACTCTATCGCCCCAACCACTTTTTCATATCTGAAGCTATTCTCTATCTCTACAAATCTAGTATTGAGCACATTTGTCATATTTGGACTGGCGAATCTTAGTCATATTCGAAGTTTTTTGTTGATGAAGTGGAGAAAAGTGTATGTAATTTGATTGTCCCCAACCTTTCTTCTTTTCTGCGCCCTCGCTCTCACAGACGTGATGTTGCTTGTATTCGTCTTTCTATACATACTATTATGGTATATGTTGGTCAGAATTGTCTCATCTATTCTCTGCTTCCTTTGTTCCAGCTCGTCTGACTCGTTTGTCTAGTTGTCTCCATCAATTTGCTGTTTTGACACATCATTGTAATACAGTGTACTATTGCAGAAGCTTCTTTTCATAATACTGCAGGCTTATGGTAATCTTTTATTGCTGACTTTTTATATCTAACTTATAGCATTGGTCTTTAAAGACTAAGGTAAATACGCATCTAATATCTTTGCGATAATTATATTTCAGTTTTGTTAGCTCTTTACATCAAGTTGCTTCACGCCTTGTCTGGGGCGATTTCCATAAAACGACTGTTTGAATAACGAAAAATATGTTTGCAACATTTACTGAAATGGGTAGGTTAAACGATATATGTAGCGACTTGTTTCTCAGATTCAAGGGAGCAGCAAATGTGTTTACAAGTGTTTTAACATGTTGAATGACTTGTATGAAAACTTCTAGTGTGTAATATATGAGCAACACAGTTTAACATTGACCGCTTGCAGATACATAGGCGTTTGATCAAGTATCAAAACACACGTGCGTGCGTTCGTGTGCAGACTTGTGCAGTGTAAATAACACGGTGTAATTCATGACTTTAGGTCGCCGGAGAAAGAAAAAAAGAAGACGACGGAGAAAGAAAAGAAGACAAAGAAGAAGAATGAATATAAGAAAGAGAAAGAAAAAAAGATGGAGACGAGGACAAAACAGAAGCTGGAGTAGAAGAAAAACAACAACAAAAACAACAACAACAATAATAACAACAAAAACTAGATCAAGAAGAAAGAAAAGGAAAGAGAATAAAAAAGAAGAAAGAAAAAGAAAAAGAAGGGAATGAAGAAGAAAAAGAATAGGAATAAGAAGAAGAAAGAAAAGAAATAAAAAAGAAGAAAGAAAGAAAAAGAAGGAGAAAAAGAAGAAAAGGAAGAAAAAGAAGATGAAAAAGAAGAACAACAACAAGAGGGAGGAGACAAAAGAAAGAGGAGAAAATAGAGAAGAAGAAGAGGGGGGGTTCAAAAGAAGAAGATGAAGAAGAAGATAAAGAAAGAAGATGAAGAAAGAAGAAGACATAGTACAAAGAGAATAATAAAAATAAATTAGAATGATGAGAATAGATAGAAGACGGGCAAAGCGCAACTCTAACAGAAGAAGAGGGAAAACAAATATCTAGAACGCAAAGAGTCTTGAGAAAAGATGTAAAATCAAAAGGAGATGTAGAAAACAATAACACCAGATGACGTTTATTTGATAAGACAACGACTGGATTAGCAATGGTGGATATTGTATATGATGACAAAAAAATATCGAAATTTAAAACAAACTACAAACAATGGTAAAATGGCGCATGTCATTTATTCGGAAGTATTATTCCATGTGCTTTGTTCATCTGAATTTCTTTTTTATAGAAAACGAATACAACAGTATACAAAGCCATGTCGCAGATAATTAGAATGGAGGCGTAAATGAGAATAAAAGACGAAATATAATACCTCGATTACAGAGTAAGTAAATGAGGTGGAATCAAGATATAAAATTGTATCAGGAATACAATTGGTTCGCTGTAACAAAGAGAAGGCCACGTTGAGTTAAAAAGAAATTAGAACCCCCCCCCCCAAGCAACTACTTCACGGTTTGATTCCTACCTCTTCTCTCTCTCTCTCTCTCTATATATATATATATCTATATATATATATATATATATATATATATATATATATATTGTAAAATATAACAGACAACTTATGCCTGGATATCCTTTCGTATATCTATCTCATTATTCGAATCAGAATCTTAGTTTCGGGGGGGGGTATAATACGAACACATGGTATTTACCTGATTTACCTAGTTCCCCTGAAGATGAACCCGGATGAGTCTGAAAATACTTGGGACACAAATGAAAACTATGGCAGATTATTTGGCCAATCCCCCCCCCCCCCCGAAACAAAAAGTTTAATTCGGACAATGGAAAGGATCAACGAAAGGATATCCAGACATAAGTCGCCTGTTATATTTAAAAATACTTGCCTTCAAGAAAAGATGTAGCCCATATATATATATATATATATATATATATATATATATATATATATATATATATATATATAGGATGGCCAATAAGTCGCTTAGAAATCACTGACGGATGTTTAACTTAATAGATTCTTTATTTCTGATGGTCCGTTAAGGAGATATTAACATAATGTGACGAAAATGAATGGACACTTTTTAAAGAATAGAAAAAAATGAAAAAATTGGCAATGTCAACTCGCTTTTACTTTCCTCAGACTTGACTAGCATTGACTTTTTTCTTGGGATATCTCAAATAAAATGTTTAGCTCAGCAAAACTGAAACTCTACAGAAATTGAAGTGGAACATCAGGAATAAAAGTCGGGAAATTCAATTAGAATCGGGTTATTCTTCAATTCGCACTAGCTAATGTGTTTCAAATGGCACGAATTTGTGAAACTTAAAATGAAACAATTTAAAAGATGTAATTTCTCATGAATTAATTATTTTTTTTGCAAACAGATTTTCAATGGCTTCGTTATATTATGTTAAAATTCAATGTAGGTACCCTCAAGTATAAAGATTTTCATTGGCTTCGTTATAATATGTTAAACTTCAATGTAGGTACCCTCAAGTATAAAGATTTTCATTGGCTTCGTTATAATATGTTAAAATTCAATGTAGGTACCCTCAAGTATAAAGATTTTCATTGGCTTCGTTATATTATGTTAAACTTCAATGTAGGTACCCTCTAGTATAAAGATTTTCATTGGCTTCGTTATATTATGTTAAACTTCAATGTAGGTACCCTCAAGTATAAAGATTTTCAATGGCTTCGTTATAATATGTTAAACTTCAATGTAGGTACCCTCAAGTATAAAGATTTTCATTGGCTTCGTTATAATATGTTAAACTTCAATGTAGGTACCCTCAAGTATAAAGATTTTCATTGGCTTCGTTATATTATGTTAAAATTCAATGTAGGTACCCTCAAGTATAAAGATTTTCAATGGCTTCTTTATATTATGTTAAAATTCAATGTAGGTACCCTCAAGTATGAAGATTTTCATTGGCTTCGTTATATTATGTTAAAATTCAATGTAGGTACCCTCAAGTATAAAGATGTTCATTGGCTTCGTTATATTATGTTAAAATTCAATGTAGGTACCCTCAAGTATAAAGATGTTCATTGGCTTCGTTATATTATGTTAAAATTCAATGTAGGTACCCTCAAGTATCAAGATTTTCATTGGCTTCGTTATATTATGTTAAAATTCAATGTAGGTACCCTCAAGTATCAAGATTTTCATTGGCTTCGTTATAATATGTTAAAATTCAATGTAGGTACCCTCAAGTATCAAGATTTTCATTGGCTTCGTTATCATATGTTAAAATTCAATGTAGGTACCCTCAAGTATAAAGATTTTATTCAAGTTATAAATATTTCAGTGATCTCGTAGTGACTTCATGGCAACCCTGTAAATCATAAAGTATTTTGTTTCAGAAAGTAAAAACTGTGGTTAAAAGACAGTAGGAACAACTACCTTGCTATGACGATTTATATTGACAAATGGAAGGAAACATATTCGAGTAGGGTATATTAAAGAGTGTTGTGCGTCTTTCGACGTATATTGTGCGGAACACAACCGATTTAAGCAAGCAGTCAAGGGAAATAGTCGTGAAGGCAAGAAATATTGGGAGACTAACGAAACAGATCATGACCAAGCGACCACGTCACGAGTATATAGAGTAGTGGACATTTTGTGAGACTTATTGCACTAAAATACCAGTGAAGGCCAACGATCATTACTAGCGGGGAATCAATGATAAACGGTTGTTGCGATGATGCAAAAGGATTTGCAACGGTTATCCAAAAGTGCGGAAAGTGCTACAAATCTGGGGATGTATTCTGACGTAGAATAAAAATAACACGTGTTACAATTGAACAATCACTAATAATGACTTCTGTGAGAGCTCCTATATAGTCATAACGATTGAGATTGACAATGTAATGATATCTAGGAAAGAAGGGGAATATAAAGTAGTGAAGTACAACTTTCGAAGTACATCATCATGCAATTGGTTAATTCAAGTATTCACTCTACCTGACACTTATTAACCCTTATCCTCAAGTGGCTTTTGGGCCTTGGTAAGTGGTGATTCTTTAGTAAAAATAAGCAATTCGATTGAACCAGAGGATGGCCGAAAGTTTATTAATCTCAAACTAATATCTACGTAAAACATTTACCCGAAACATTTTAAAACGATATTCTCAGGACCAATTGCGTGTATGTAGAATCAGACCCGGACTTAAAAGTCACAGATCTCACAATCAACAATTCATGAAGAATACTAATTGTATTTGTGTATTTTGTAAGCGTATATGCTCAGATGTGTACGTATATTTATGTCGATATAAAAAATCCGTAATTCGCATATATGCATGTGCGTTTTATATGTTTATATGTACATATGTGTGTGGGCATATCTATATCCATTGGGCTGCATGGGTATGTTTATATGAATGTATATGCATGTTTTACTCTGTATACATACTTGTTATATAAATGTATCGGGACCTTTTTTTTCTCTCTCTGTATATATATATATATATATATATATATATATACATATATATATATATATATATATATATACATATATACATATATATATATATATATATATATATATACATATATATATATATATATATATATATATATATATCATGATATAAAATGAAATAATAAAATAAGGTGCTATTCAAATTTTATTATAATTCAAGGTTCAAGCAAAGTATCTAAACGTCCTTAACTCATGAGTTTTCAAAGATAATTCTTTCTCCTCAGAGGACCATAACCGCAGTGATATTACTGCAGGTAATAAAAATACACTTTGAAAATACACAAAAATATATAAACAAATACATAAAATTATATGACATCAAATATATCAACCCAAAAACATACTTTTTTGTTTAATCTGTATAATGCATCAAAGTCATACAATTCAAAAAATTAGCGAGGAAAGGTATCCAGGAGGTTGACTGAAGATTGATCCAGGTAGTGAGTGACAGTCCAAAAAACGAAAAATTGAAATATATATATATATATATATATATATATATATATATATATATATATTTCAATTTTATATATATATATATATATATATATATATATATATGTTGCATAACCCGTTCTTTCGGGGTGCCCGGTAAAATCCAACAACAATGACAAAGAACAAAACGTATATGGGAAAACTTTGGTTTTCTTTATTTCCCATTGTCGGCTACACACATATAAAAAAAATCTTTTGACATACTTTTGTCTCATGAAAGTTTTTTTCATGCTGAGGTCACATACTCGGTTTCCGCTAGAAACGCGTTAATATATACATCCGATTGGAAAACAATTTACTCTGCATTGTCTATCCGAGCGTCAACTGAAGCAATTGCCCCACAAGCACTTCCAATTGTCTGTTTGATGAAATACAAGTCAGGGGATTCCTTCACACTATCAACTTGCTTATCAGTCGAATTTCTCGTCAGCAGACACGAAATCTTAACACCAAGACGGGATTGGGTACCATAGCCAATAAAGCTTCATCGGTACCATACACATCGGTAAACTCCGATTCTTCCGGTACTTCGATACTCCGATCACCAAGCGCTCCGGCTCTTCGCGTTTCTGAAACCGCCGCCTTTCAAGTCTCGCTTGCACTGCGGAACCTACTCCCTTTAACAATTATTAAGACGCTTAGTTTCTTTCTCGACGTCCCACCCCCAATGGACTCGTTCACGATTCATTTGTTCAACTCTTCATTATCTTACATATATATATATATATATATATATATATATATATATATATATATACACCATAATATTAGTGTTTACTGTGGATGTTAGCCCGAGGTGTTTTAATATCGGACTATCAGGAAGGGTGCTATCATCTATGGGAATGCATGGTTTGCAGAATTTCTTATAATTGTTAAAATAAAGAAGTTTTGTCTGAGTAGGATCAAATGTAACTATCTAAGTGTTCTCCTATTTAACTACCGTCTGGAGTTATTTTTTATGGATTCAGTTATTGCCTTGGATATGTGTGTGTTCGCTTTGCCTTCATGTTAAGAATAGAGCGTGCTGTCTTCAACAACTATACACATCTCGGACACAATTTTTCAGGGAATTAGCTAATGAAAATCAGTAATGATATATGTCCACGTATCGACCCCTTATTGTTACTATGATCAGCCATCGAGGACGACATGGATCATTGTGTTAGCAGAAGTAGATCTTATGATATTTGTCTTATAATACCTTACAATTGCTTTTCTTGAGAAGACTTTCATGCTAGACCTTTTCAAAATGTTGGATACATCAAGCAGGAAATTTAGCTTCACATGCCTTATCCAGTGTATGGTGTATGCGTTAAGAGATGATTGTCAAGATATCTACAGTAGAACAAGAAATCCCTACTGTTAGTCAGAAATAAATTTAACATTAACGAGGTGGCGGACTATAACGAAATTTATGTGTGATTAAAAGAGTGTATCAAGGAGTGGGAGTAGACTGATTGAATCATGATTTTACGGGTAAAATCTATAACCAGGGTTCTTGAGAACTTGTACAACAGACGCAATTTTACAGCTATCAGGAATAAAGATTCGGTAATAGATTTGTTTTAGCGTTTGGATAAGATCAGGTCAACATGTTTTTATGATACTCAGAACATAGAATAAGGTTATGATCAAAACTTCGAGTGTCGTTTCTGTCAAGTGTGACAATTAATCACTGATTAATCACTAATGCAAATCTGAAATATTTTACTTTTATTACTGGGAAGTTTATCTAAATTCTGCCCCTTAAGATTAGTTTAAAATACCCATAGAAACTGAAATTTAATAGAATATTTTTTTAATTGATGTATTATATATTTTATTTAAATTTCACAAAAATCGGAGGGATCTGAATTTTTCGCGAAATGCTTCCACCCCTTTGATGCTTTCTTTGCGTACAATAATATTCAACTTAAAATATTCCATAGTTATCACCCAGAAGTATTGCAACTGTATTTCAATCTAAGAATTAATCATATACTTACAAATATATAAACATATAACTCTATATAAATGGGGATAAGTTGTTTGTGTATATTTGTATTGATTTCTTAGGGATGTTTTGCATTTTGTAAGTGTATCATTGTATCATATTATTAGTAAGCATTCTTCGGAAGAGAATAACAAATGAGTTATAATTTGATGTATTGAGGAGTTGAATTAGTATCTGGATACAAATGGTGCTGCATAAATTCTAAATGAACTGAATAGCCGCTCTGTGACCAAAAACATTTAGAAAAACAACATCGTGTTTTATATTATTCACGCGAGACTGAGCCCCGCATACATATCATCTGCTTCTTCTGAAAAGGATTCTTAATGACCTATGTGTGTTTGTACCTAGAAAATGGTTACACACTCGTTGAAACTAACAATTGTGATGCTTTATAGAAACTGTGAAATTCAAGTAAGCATCTTGTATCAAAGCTGGATAGACATAATATTTAGGAAAGGCATAACTGAATTATAATCTATTAAGCTATACTCCCAAACCTTGACAGAGCAACTAATACATAAGAACGGAAAATAACTGATTGAACCTTAGTGTTTCTTCGTTAGCCCATAATTCTTGCATATCGTCTTATATTTAATGTTCATCACTGGAGTCCACCAATATTCGGCAAAAAATAGCGCAGTTAATTATTCCGTAACACTTTCGTCACAATGATGTATTCATTAGCAAGGCACAGTTTTCGATACAATCCGTTGTGTCCTAGACAGAAGAATATCAGTCACGCATCTTATTTACTTCGAGGTAATAATTTTAAGCTATTCGTCAAAATACGCGGATGTGGTTCTGCGGTTTTATGCTCTTCTGTTGTATTGCATAATCCGACGATGAAGCTCCGTTGATATTTGGTTTCTGAAGAATCTATTGAGTTTTTCGGGAAGTAGGGATGAAAAGAGGGTAAAATTATTTTCTTGGGGGAGATTCGTGGTCAGACGCTATACTACGTCTTTCTCATTTCTCGAAGATAATTTATACTGCCTTTCCTGCAATCTTATAAACATTGCTTATTTATTTTCTTGTATGGATAAAAAAAGGAGAAAGAGAGAGAGAGAGAGAGAGAGAGAGATAGGTTGGGGTGGCAAATGGATAGAAAGTAAGATACACGGGGAGAGAAAACGAAAAGGTTTGTGTCGAATTCCCCGTTAGGTCATTTGTTTGTTCCGCCCTATTGACCGTTCGACGGCTTGTGACAGTCTGTTCAGACCGAATGTCTCAACCCCCAAACGACTCCTAAATTTCCGTTTTTTTTCAAAACAAATCCCTGCACGTCACAAATATATTTTTGCTACTTGTTTCTTATAATTTATCGAATAATTAAGAAAATGGATATCCTATTGTTAATTTCCAGTTGCTTCTTAGATAACACGACTCCATAACTCAATTTCAAAATAATGACTGAAATTCTTCATTCCTTTTTTTAAAATAAAATATTATTCATATTATTTTTCCCCGATTGTATAAAATGTAAACTATCGTTGAACATTTCACTTCTAGCAAAAACATTGAGTAAGGGTTTGGAAAGAATCGCACATATTTAGCTTCATGCTTATACCTATTTTTCTACCAGAATATATATATATATATATATATATATATATAAATATATATATATATAAATATATATATATATATATATATATTATACACTACCCCGAAAAACATTATAACCCCCTACCCACCCACCCAAAGTTACCACCCAACCCCACCCCAATAACATGAATCTATAAATATATAACCACCCCTCTAAACTACCAATAACATCAAATCTCTACGTACTACCTATAGTGCACAGCCTCAATAGCCTCTCAGCCATACTACCAATTCTACCAAAATCATCTCCCACATAAACCCATAACTGGGATAGCTATTAACACTGATATCACTTGGACTAATCTAATCTCAATTACTCAATTCTTCGATCACTATCTTGAACACTTAATTATTAACTGGTACTTAGTCCTTGTCATTGGTAGTAGAACAAAAAAAGCCTACCATCACTTGTTGACTTATTTCGCCCAATGACTTCACAAGTAGCAGGATGGTAATGATGGTGATATTTATCATTATTACACTAATTATTATTACTATTATTATTATTATTATTATTATTATTATTATTATTTTTACTAACTTGTTATTTTTATTTTTATTCTAATTTTATTTATATTTATCTTTATTTTTATTTTTATTAAGGCTTTTATTAAGGCTATTATCACTGCGACTATCGTAGGTATGATTGGCAGGGTTATCATTGTCATCATAATCGGTTTTGTTAATGCTAAAACTGGTAACACCATTAAACTTCTCTTATAAAATGATTCCACTAGTATTGATCTTAGTATAACCACAATTTAAAAAAAATATTATCACAACAAAATTCGCTACAAATAATAAACAAGACATTAAAATAGAATAAATAAAATGCAGAAGTAGCAATTAATACCCTAAATAAAAATTATCAAACATTTTTATCCACATGATAATTACCTATAAAAATTAAAATTAAATAAGAATGACGGTTATAATTATGATTTTATTCTCATTTTAAATTTAACTCACTCTGGCCGCCGCCCTCCCCGTCACCCCGGCTGGAATTGAGATCATCACGGCCCAAACACATGAAAACCTCCCACGCAATATTTTGAAACACGACTTGTTGGGGTCCCCCCTCCCCTCTCATGTCTCATGTCACCGTTATAGACCAAAGCTCCAACTCTGTCCTCCTCCCCCCTCCAATGTATTTTCAATTTTAAATCTGCCGTTGAGGTAAATTTAAAACGTATGCCATTCGGATTCCATTGTTAGCCTGATGAGTGGACGCTATTTGCTAGCGTCAACGAAACAGAACTTGTTTTGTCGCAACTAATAAAATATATATATATATATATATATATATATATATATATATATATAATCAGGACCGGCGGGACAGTTATAAAAGTGGGGGGTTCTCCTAAAAAGTGGTAAGCGGGGCCCTGTCCACATTGCGCCCAGAATGCCAAATATGAGAATAAATTCAGTATCTTGACTAAAAATGATCGTCTCATAGTGGTTAGGAGCTCGTTAGAAGCGGAATGGAATTCTCTTGGTGATAGAAAAAGAAAAATCCAAAATATTTCAATTTTTTGGCGTTTGGGATCAAATTACCTTATTTGGGCATATTGGATTAAAAATACTTTTTGTGACATAATTTAGACATGAAATGATATTCTGATAGTGGTTGAGATCTTGTTAGAAGCATATTAGCAAGACGCTTCTTGTGAAAAAAGAACAAACATAAACTTCAATTTTGGGGGGCCTGAGCCTAAATAACCACATTTGGTCATTTTGGGCTAAATACACCTTTTTGGACTTAATCTTGACATAAAATGATTTTCTGACACTGCTTGATGGCTCATTTGAAACATATCAGCAAGTCGCTTCTAGTAAAAATGACAAAATTTTTGGAAGAATAATAAGCTGTCAATTATTTTTTGTGAGTACAAAATTAAGGATGTAGATTCCAGCAGCCATGTTTTTATTTATATTTTTATTTTTATTTATTTTTTTACATTTCCAAAAAAATCTTCTGTGAGATGTATTTCTTACGGTCCGTTTCATTTGTCGTGAGCCAAACAACATTTCCATGTCAATATCGTCTCTGCAACACCAGAAAGGCATTAGAAAAATCAACAACAAATAAAAAGCCCTTGGATTAAAATGTCTTCAAAAAAACCCACACACCACCGTTGACCATTTTTGAAAGAAACAAAATAAAATAATAAAATTATATATATATATATATATATATATATATATATATATATATATGTTACTTGTTTTAGAACGAATTACATTGCAACATAAGTGAGGAGGTAAATATGGAAGACACATATTCATTAATTTATTTTACAAAATAATTTTTCAAAATAAAAAGTAATGTGTTAATCGTATAGAATCTGTGAGACATTTACTTATTGCCAAAAGGAATATTTGAATTGACAGAAAATTATAGAGATTTATATACAAAATACCGTGAAGTATTACGGAGTCCCTCTGAAACGCTTATTCTGGTGTAGTCTTTCTCGTATTTTTATATTTATTTTAGTGTGTGACTGTAATTAGACTCTGAAACAGCTGTAAAAAACACTAATACATTTGTGTCTGCCCTTTATTTTAAATATGATTAAAAGATATATATATATATATATATATATATATATAGAGAGAGAGAGAGAGAGAGAGAGAGAGAGAAAGAGAGAGAGAGACATATGTAGGTGTATATAACCAGCTAAAAGTAAGTAAACTACAAAACATGCAGCCACAAAGTTTGTATCTTTTTGTTGTGGTGGCAACCACTCATTTGCATATACGAATAACGTTACACTATAAATGGCAAGCCTAGGTTGGCCTTAGTGTGTGTTACCTAAATGCCACCGGAAGTGACGCCGAAGAGCGTACATGTCCTCCCACCAAGACTATCTGACTCGACACCTTCATTTGTACATACTGTAACTATACCTTTTCTTTAATACACTTATTATTGCATTCTCCTTGTTGTTTGCGTCTTCATTGTATTACTCACTAATTATTGTTCAACCTTGCAACCACAACAGTTGGCGACGAGATATGAAGCGACAGATATAACAGTTTGATGAAGAACTATTAAAAAAAAAGTACAATGCAATGTGTTAACGAGCAAACGGATGTTACGCTAAAGAAAAGTTTCAACTTAAGTGAAAAAAAAAACTCGAACGTGGCAAAAGCGACAATTTACGTCGTTTTCTGGGAATCCGACTTGCAAACGAATGTAAAAGTGAATTTTTGTTTTGTCGCTAAACGACAAATCTGTTTTGTATGACTAAAGGACCAACTTGCAAACGAAAAGCGGATTTTGTTCTGTCGCAAAACGACATGTCAGACTCGTATTACAAAAAGCAAGGAAGTAACCTACGAAAAAAAAAGTTCACCAGTGGATTCTAATTACTGCTCCCGTTAGCAAAACAACAACTAACGGAATCTTTTAATTAATAATTTGTTTGGCAGCGGTACTAAAAGGAAATACCATAGCTAGAAATTAAAGCTCAAGGAAAGGATTTTTTTTTTTAAAGTTGTCACTGGATAACAGATAATACAGTAAAACGTCACGAAAAAAAAAATGGAAGACTTATCAAAAATGTTCATGCAATTTTTACAGGCACAAGCTGACCGCGAGGAAAGACAAAATCAGGCACAAGCTGACCGCGAGGAAAGACAATATCAGGCACAAGCTGACCGCGAGGAAATACAAAATGAACGTTTTGCTAAAACACTGGAACTACTAAAGAGTAATCGAGAAAATGTCGACAGTGTTAATTTCTCCCATACAACTATCTTTAATAGTATGGACACATTTAATTATGTGCCGGAGGAAGGAAAGACTTTTGAAGCATACTATACAAGATACGAGGATGTTTTTCAACTGGACTGCAAAAATTGGCCAAATAGCCAGAAAGTGAGCCTCTTACTCAGGAAATTGGGTACATCAGAACACAGCAAATTCATAGATTACATATTACCTAAAAAACTGCGGAATTAGAGTTCATGGAAGCTGTGAAATTACTAAAAGAATTACTTAATCCAAATATATCTCTTTTTCATAAAAGATGGCTGTGCATGAATCTAAGAAAGATAGACAACCAAGATTATTTGACATACGCATCAGTTGTCAATAAAAACTGCGATAATTTTAAGCTTGCGGAACTAACAGTAGAAGATTTTAAATGTCTAATCTTCGCACAAGGGTTAGTTTCCACGAAAAATGCAGAAATACGCAGACGAGTGTTGTCTAAGCTGGAATCTGAGCAAGATTTAACTCTCCAGAAACTAGCAGAGGACTGTGAAAGGGCTATTACACTAAAAAAGGATACAAAAAATATAGAAGAATCCGGAGTGGCATATGTAAGAAAAGTTAGAACACCATACACACCAACCAAGAACTTTACAAAGAAAAGCAATCGAAATGGAACGGGATATTACAATCCTAATAACCATAAATATAGGACAGAATATAACAAGCCTCTTCCTAGATATAACTGTAAGAGATGTGCAGAAAAGCATTGGGAATCAGATTGTCCTTATAAAAAGAAAAATGCTACATTTGTAAGAAGGTGGGACACAAAAGCGATTGCTGCAGATATAAAGATTACACCAGAAAGAGAGTACAGCAAACAAAATCAAATACAAAATTAGACAAAGATCGGCGAAAATACGTAAAAGTGGAAATATTTAAAACACCAATAAAGTTACAACTCGACTCCGGCTCCGATATTTCTATTATAAACCTGAATACATGGAAAAAGTATGGTAAAAAACCAACCATGATGAAAACGAGTAAATCAGCCCGGACGGTAACTGGTGGTGGTATAAAATTTGAAGGAGAAGTTGTCCTTCCGATAAAATTAAAAGGGATTACGAAGAAATTAAAAATATGCGTACTGAAAAATAGTGAAAATCTGTTTGGAATAGATTTAATTGAGAAATTTGGACTATGGGATAAGCCAATCAATACATTCTGTAAAAAAATAGAATGTTCTTCTGCAACAACAGTAAATATAAAGGACGATTTAAAAGAATTATTTCCTGAAGCATTCACCACTAACTTAGGTCGCTGTAATAAAGTCAAGGCCTCGTTTGAATTAAAGAAAACGCCAGCCCAATTTTTAGAAAAAAGCGAAACGTTCCGTTCGCTGGGTTGGAAAAGATTAATAAAGAATTAGATAGATTGGAACAGACAGGAATTCTATCAAAAATAGAACACAGCGAGTGGGCAGCCCCCACCGTATACGTAAAGAAAAAGAATGACGAAGTTAGAGTGTACGCAGATTTTTCGACCGGGGTCAACTCCCTATTAAAAGATCACCATTACCCTCTACCAAGCCCAGAGGAAATATTCACGAAGTTAAATGGTGGTAATATCTTCTCCAAGATAGACTTGAGCGATGCATATTTGCAAATACCGGTCGAGGAAAATTGCTAAAAAATACTATGCATCAATACGCATAAGGGATTATACAAATACAACCGATTGCACTTTGGCATCAAAGTAGCGCCTGCTATTTTTCAGCAAGCGATGGACACCATGCTAAGTGGTATTGAGTGCGCATGTGCATACCTGGACGACATTGTTGTCAGGAGCAAATCCCTACAAGAACATAAGGAACATTTGAAACAAGTATTTACTCGAATACAAGAATTCGGCTTTAAAGTAAAAGTAAGTAAATGTGACTTTTGTGTGAGCGAGATTAAGTATCTTGGACACATAATAAACAAACATGGACGACGTCCAGACCCAGACAGATCTGCGGCAATAAAAAATATGCCAGCACCTGATAACGTAACAACCTTGCAGAGTTTCTTAGGACTCGCAAATTATTATCAATCTTTTATTGAAGGAATGCATAACTTGCGAGCCCCCTTAAATAATCTGCTTAAAAAGGATACACCTTGGAACTGGACGCAAGAATGTCAAACCGCTTTTGACAAAATAAAGAGCGCACTAACATCCGAATTATTCTTAACGCACTTTGACACAAAATTAAAAATTGTCGTCGCTAGTGACGCTAGTTCCTACGGCTTAGGTGCATGCATTCAACATATTATGCCGGATGGGTCTAGAAAACCAATAGCGCACGCTTCGAGAACGCTGATACCAGCCGAGAGGGCATATTCACAAATCGAAAAAGAAGCATTGAGCATAATCTTTTCCGTGACTAAATTTCACCGATATTTATATGGTAGACAATTCTTACTTGAAACCGACCATAAACCGTTAGTCACGATCTATGGATCAAAAAAAGGATTGCCGGTATACACCGCAAATAGATTGCTGCGCTGGGGTACAATCTTACTTAATTACGATTTCCAGCTACAACATCTAGCATCAAAAAAGATTTGCCATGCGGATGGACTGTCAAGACTGATACCACAGAAACACAATCTGGAAGAATCAGTCATTGCAGCAATTCGGACAAATGTTGAAGTAAAAAATATGGTAGCAAACATCATTAAGGAACTACCCGTAACTTTGTCAGACATTAAAAGGGAAGCCGAGAAAGACGAATACATAAAGGACATAAAAGAGAAAATTATAACGGACACAAAGGTGCAGGAAGTTTTATCCATATGTAACGATGTGTTACTGTACAGTGAGAGAGTGGTAATACCCAAAACATTGCAGAATAGGATGTTAAGAGATTTCCATACGGGACATCCGGGGATAAATCGAATGAAGTCGTTAATGAGAAGCTACGTGTACTGGCGTAACATGGACACTGACATAGCAGCAACAATAAATAAATGTAAAGGTTGCCAGTTAGCAGCAAAATCCCCACCTATAGTACACAAACCTTGGCCGGAAACCGACCAACCATGGTCGAGAATCCACATGGACTTCGCTGGTCTAGTAGGAGAAAACTATTATTTAATTGTAGTGGATAGTTACACAAAATGGCCGGAGGTAATGCGTTGCAGGAATCCAACAACGAACAACTCAATAGGGTTCCTACACGAGTTGTTTGCAAGATTCGGTGTACCAGACACACTGGTCACTGACAACGGAACGCAGTTCACATCCGCAGAGTTTAAGGTATTTTGCGACACGTTCCGAGTGAAGCACATCACGACTCCACCGTATCATCCAAGGTCGAACGGCCTTGCGGAAAGGTTCGTGGACACGCTAAAACGAGCGTTAAAGAAATCCATTGGAACACCAACAGAAAAAGCTTTGCAACAATTCTTGCAAGTTTATAGGATCACACCACATCCTAGTACACCATCAAACCTATCACCAGCTGATCTAATGTTTGCCAGAAAGGTAAAATCAGCGTTTGATAAACTGTTGCCAAGACAGGCAATTATCCGAAACACTACACACACGAAAAGAAAGAAATATAACTCGGGAGATCGAGTATATTTTAAGTGCTACAAGAATAACACATCTTACTGGGAATGTGGAGTAGTAGAATAAACGCATTGGTGATTGTACATATATGATTAAAGGTCCACAGAGTATACATAAAAGGCACCTAAATCAGATAAAAAAAACGTCATATCCAAGATGATGATAATACGACAACAGTCGAAG
Organism: Sepiola atlantica; assembly: GCA_963556195.1. Taxonomy (NCBI): domain Eukaryota; kingdom Metazoa; phylum Mollusca; class Cephalopoda; order Sepiida; family Sepiolidae; genus Sepiola; species Sepiola atlantica. Next base: position 19,543,444 of record OY744535.1, read on the forward strand.
AGGAGGAAACCATAGATGTCATATACGAATCCTTTAATTTGGAACCGCCTCAATATACACCTGAACCCCGAAGATCAGGTAGGAAAAGAAAATTTAATGAACCATTGATGGTAAACCCAAAAAGAAAAAGATATTGAAATCTGTGTAACTTCAAATCTTGGGAGGGGGGTGTTGTGGTGGCAACCACTCATTTGCATATACGAATAACGTTACACTATAAATGGCAAGCCTAGGTTAGCCTTAGTGTGTGTTACCTAAATGCCACCGGAAGTGACGCCGAAGAGCGTACATGTCCTCCCACCAAGACTCTCTGACTCGACACCTTCATTTGTACATACTGTAACTATACCTTTTCTTTAATACACTTATTATTGCATTCTCCTTGTTGTTTGCGTCTTCATTGTATTCCTCACTAATTATTGTTCAACCTTGCAACCAGAACACTTTTTGATCGGCGTTTAGTAATATCTTAAATTAAGAAAATACATTCTATTTTCAGGTTTCGTCAGGGGAGGAGTTGTTTTTTTAGCACATAAAAATGTACTAATTTAAATAGGAAATGACGACATATTCCTCAAAGAATTCATTATATGAAGGAGAACTGCGTGTGTGTATGTGTGTATATCCAGAGAAGAATCAACTAGGTGGAAAAAACAGCGGATACAGAGGGGGAAGAGAGGAATATAGAAATGTTGATAGAAATATGTTACACTTTTCCCCTCGGTCAACGCCGAGTTACTGCTAGTATATATATATATATATATATATATATATATATATATATATATATATATATATATATATATATATATGAAGGAATATCTATGTATACTTATTGCAAGTTAGCTGCACAAGAAAAGTTCATGTTTAATTTCTGAAATTAATAATCACGGAGAGATTCATTCCAGAAGGAAACTATAAAGCTTTCTCTCGTACTCTATTTACATCGTGGAAACACAAACTCACGGACATACATACACACACACACACACACACACATATATATATATATATATATATATATATATATATATATATACATGGTTATGCATGTATATATATAAATATAAATGGTTATGCATGCATGTATGTATATATATATATATATATATATATATATATATATATATATATATATATATATATATATATACGTATGTACGTATATATATATATATGTTTTGGGAATGGGACATGAACGTTTCTGTGTAGCTTATTTACCATAAATATGTTTTCATAACACTACAAATCTCTACTGACGTATTAAAATGCTGGAAAATATGTATACGCAATATATTATGCTAATATTAATACTTTCCATTTGTATATACATGAAATAGTTATATATATTTACTCATTCACTCATTCACTGATGAGGGTAAAAAAACCGAAACGATATGGCCTGTTGGTATAAAAACACTTTAATATTTAAAAAATATTATTATGTATATATATGAAGAAAGCCGGATAGCTAAGTCTTTCTGTGCTCGAAACCGACGGTACGAATGTTGTACTAATTTTTCTGTACCAAAATAAATAAATATTACGCTCTTAGTTTTTAATTTTTTAATTTTAATTCTCAATTAATCGAGCACTGTGCTGGGATTTCTCCTGCTATATTACAAAGAGGTTATATATATATATATATATATATATATATATATATATATATATATATATATATATATATATATATATAATAAACTAATATATAATAATAATAAACACTAGTTTATTACTGAATGCACCTTGCATTGAACAATTGAAATTTGAAATAAATTTGGACAATCGTCGCATATTTATCACTCTTTTTTCTTCTATCTCTCTCTCTCTATATATATATATATATATATATATATATATGTATATACATGTATATATATATATATAAATAAATATATATATATACATGTATATATAAATATATATAAATATATATACATGTATATATATATGTATATATGTGTGTGTGTGTGTGTGTGTGTGTGTGTGTGGCTGTGTGTGTGTGTGTGTGTGTGTGTGTGTGTGTGTGTGTGTGTGTGCGTGTATAATCAGTATAAATCTAGTGTGAACGCTTGAAAATACTAAGTGAAAATGAAAATAGATTTTGTTGCGGGCAAAATAGCGCTGAGGATTTTTTTTTGTGTGTGAACTAGGGTAGAATGAAGTCACGAATTACACCATAGCGCAACTTACTCTTTTAATAGAACGTAATCGTGACATTACGAACAGCGATTATTGGAAGAACACATGAATTAAGTAATATATTTAAGCATATACTTTATCTGAATACGTTCGAATGTATTATATCTTTCAATGCATGATTTGATGCAATTTCACATACTTTTTTTAAAAATCTAATTGCTCTGCCATATGTACATCTTTTTTTGTCTTAATCCATAATAATTGGTGTCATAGCAAAGTGTCGGTGTCTGTGTTTAATACCGGTCCAGTTATCAAGAAGACAGAAACACTTAATTACGAAAATAAACATATAAGAAAGTCTATTTACTTTGTCCGGTGTCCAAACAAATGAGAATTTAAAGGCATGGGATATAAAATGATATATACATAAACATTTGTTATCGCAATCAAAAACATAACATGGTAACTAGAATGATCTATATACGCCGCTATTCAGTTCTCACTTCTCTTACGCGTGTTGATTAATTTCTTTGTCCTCTACTTCTTGTTTTTAATCGCCAAGTGACAACCTTAAATATATCTGGAAAAGATAGTTTCTGAAATGCTTTTTTTATCGTCGTAAGTTGCTCTTTACTCTCCGGCGTTATCTAGCCTCTGTTTAATTCTACGTCGTGTGGTAGCTCCTTCGTGTTGCCAACAAGCTCCCTTATATAACCGCGATCGCCAACAGTGAAGTTAGACAAATACAACGTTTTATCATGTACAGAAAGGAGACTCTGGCGTTCGCGGCTAAGAGTGTCAGGCTTTATTTTGGAGAGAAATAATTCACACACGAGGGAGAGAGCTTAACTTCAAATTGGTTATCTGAACTATAGGGAAATTAATGAACACCACGATCAGGCATTCTGGGGATTTTCACTTTGATAAAAAATATTACAGCATTATTAGCGATCCGTCTCTCTTAATATTGCATAAACGACTCTATCTAAAAAATATTGGCAGTTACAACTTTTTGAAAGTATTACATCCCGTTTGGCTTCTACACGAAAATTATTCTCAAAAACTCTTTCCGTTTTCATTCGACAAGCGTGACGTCATTAAGTTACTTTCCTCTCATGTATTTCTTGTGTCTAACATATGTGACCTCATATATTTTTTTGACATTACATGTCATCCTATCTATTATTCAGTGAAACCAGTCTGTGTTTTCTTTTTCGATTTCGTGTCACCATGGTCTACACTGTTCGCCGTTTTCGTTCCCACTACATCTGCACTACATCTGCACTACATCTGCACTACACCAAAAAAGGATATTGTCCGATTGTACCTAGATAAGAAGTGTATAGAGTAGTTAAAATACATCATAAAAAACATAAAGGATGATAACCGTAGCAAGAAACACTGTCAACATGGACAACAGGTATGACAACGAAACAAGAAATTAAAAAAAGACGAGAAAAGAAACGGCGAAAGATAAGTAGCTACCTAAACGATTTATAAGAATAGCATGAAATAATATTCACAAAAAACACCTGAACATGGCGACAAAAAGGGCACCTGAATAGAGAAACGGAATTGCCACTGAGAACTGAACAGAAAAATCCGATTTGAATTAACGATATCAAAGAAAAAATAAACAAATTCTAAGCAAAGAGCAAATTCCAGACAAACCGGTAAATCACACAATAGGTGAAATCAGCAGCTTAGCCGCCCAAAATTAGAAGTAAAGGCACAACTGCGTGGGGAAGGCAGTTCACTGAAAACTATGCAAATTGACGAAATTTTGAAGATGCGTACAAATAGGATAGACACAAACCGGAGACAGTACCGGAAAACGAAAATAACAAAATCCTCTGATACATGGAGGTGCAAGCATATAAACTCATCCAAGCTAGGAGACAGGATATGATAACAAGAGAAACAAACTGCAAAATAGCTTTGTTTATTTGCATTCTCACTACATTTGTTTACTTTTGATTTCTCGCTGACTAAAGTCGTTGGCTTTCTTCTAAACGTATCCAAGTACTCTTCGTGTCAGCCAGTATAAATCTCGGTTGTATACTTCTCTACCTTGTTTTTAAATACTCCAAGACGTTTCACGATCATTGCGTCTGGTAACAACTTGTTTTATTAGTAGTAGTATTGGTAGTATTATTATTATCAACTCAATAACAATGTACAATCACATTTGTGCGTGTGTGTCGAGATGTCGTGCAGTTTCAGTTCCCTGGTGTTCAGGTGATAGGGGTGGGTTCTATTTATTGGTATTATTATTATCAACTCAATAACAGTTCTCACACAGGTCAACATACGTTATATCTCACTGACACTTCAGCATCATTTGTGCGGTATAAGCTGAAGGTTGTACAATCACATTTGTGCGTGTGTGTCGAGATGTCGTGCAGTTTCAGTTCCTTGGTGTTCATGTGATAGGGGTGGGTTCTATTTCTGTCCATTTTTATTTTCATGTGGCTGGTTTGAATTCGTAGTTTATGGTAGTGAGTTTCTGGATCGGATTCATTTCCTTGAGATTTCAGCTGTTTTCATAATTTCCGTTCGTTGTATTATTATTTACCTCCTCTCCAAGAGGTTAGGCACAAGGCTAGTTTTATCTTACTCCCACAAGGTAAGATGTGACCCAAGGTCGGGTCGGGAAAGTGGGGCTTGAAAAACCAGCGCCCGAGAAGGTGAGCACTCTGGCCATTATAAATTGCCTGGGCAGCCCCGTCGGCATTCCTCGGTAGGAGCGCCTCAGGCAGTAAGCAATAAAATTACTCCTCCCCAAAGAGTGGATGAAAAGCCTGGGGGAGTGGACCTCCTAGAACTGCACAGGACAGATCCATAGACCGGCGTTAATCAAGCCCCGAAGGCCAAGACAATGCCAGTCTATGGGGTGCAGTATCCCTCGGAACAGATACTACACTTTGATGCAGGCGTTGTATTGCCTGAGTCTTCCTTTTGATTCCAATTTCTCGTAGTTTTTTGCTGGCATGGCAACATCTACTTTTACGTTTTCATCAACTGTAACATATCGCGTACCTGACCGCTGTGGGGTTGATGGAAATGTAAAACTCCGAATGTTAGGACTAACAAGTGCAACATAAAAAAATAACACTGCGAATAATATTTAGTCAATGTAATGGAGAAAAGACAAGTTAAATGAACACGAAAACATGTATCTTTCAATATTGTAGACGGTGGTATGAAAATATTAATTGCTAACTTGTGTAGTTTCATATAAATACAAGAAATGTAAACAGTCAATGATTACAAACAATTATACGTGCATGTTTGATGTCCAGCCTGTATTTGTACATGCGTGAGGTTCTGCACACAAACGAACAGTTCATTGCCGAAGCCACATCGTGCGTGTGTGTGTATGTACAATTAGCTGCTCTCTTCCTGTGGTACCATTTTGTGTCGATATTGTTATATATATATATTATGAAGGAGTGACTCAAAAACGTGTTATTATACGGTTAGAAATATTTATCATTCGAAACCTTAATCCATTTAAACCGTGCTGAATCGTAGGGTGTAGCCACATGACATGATTTATCTAATGAGCTTTGAGATTTTCTTTGTTTTCCTTGAAATATAATGTCTTTGTATATAAAGATGTATTTGTGACTTGTGTCTTTTTCGATTATTGTTCCTCTAATTTGCAATTAAATATATATTTATATATGTATATATATGTATATGTATATATATATATATTTATATATGTATATATATATATGTATATATATACATATATATATATATATATATATCTATATATATATCTTCTTTTTTGTGAATTCTCTACACTAACGTGGTGTTTACTATTTTTGACAAAAGTAAGTATATTTTCCCGAAATATAAAATAAATGATTTTTTAATAATTACCTGGACAACACACAAACAACCAACACCACACCTGCTGTTATGTAAGATTAAAAAAAACAACTTTAATAGTCGGCCCCACTTTGATTTATTATGTTTGTTCTTTCCAGCTTACAACTTACCCAGCACCCCAGCACTCAGCCTTCTTAACATACTATATATATATATATCCCATGAACCCAAATCCGCTGTAAGGTATGAATCAGATATTTACATTAGTTAAGTAAATTGTAAAACGCCAATTAAGTAAGTTCATTTTTATTGTGTTTCTGTGATCTCTGCCAGTTAACTCGGATGGTACGGACAAAGACTAGTGACTTTACTGTTTTGGTTTCAATCCCCATTCGCGACGTTAAATTTATTAATTGTTTTTTCATGTATTATTTACTCGAAATAAGGGGTTAAGATGTTCACTGATATATGTCTTACGTTTACAAAAAATCAGATGGACAGACAGACTGACAGAGAAAATGTCCGTTATAGTATTATATAATTAGCTTACAGTCAGACAGTTTCCCAAGTCTGGATTCGAAAGGAGTATCTTTGATGATATGATTCCTTTGTATTAATTTGAACGGAAGTAAATATCTTCATCTGAATTCTAATCAATAAATCCAGGATATGTCTTTATTGCGCTCTTACTGTCATCTTCGTTCAAAATTGCAACAAAGATATCATACAGCGAATCCGGATGTGAAGGAAAGACGGATGAATTCATCAACGACAAGTTCACTTGTATGCACGCTGTATTGGCGTTTATTTCACTTAATACCTATTTATTCTAAACTGTTTAGTTCATCCCATTGATTCCTTTTATATAACTTATTTAGACCAATGAAATTCGATTTTAAATAGTGTTCTTTATTCTGTGATAATTACAATGAAAATGTATGTCTTTGTTCTATCCAAGACTTGGTTAATGAACTTTGAGTCATTCGTTATCAGTGTATATCATCGACTTCCGAAACGAAGAGTTATTGGATACGTACTACTATATATATCGGTAATCTTTCAAAAGAGAGTGGTTGTATTGAATGAATAGCTATTTATCTATAGGTTGTTTCCATACTCATGCCTTAGTTATTCAGTTAGCTAAAGGGCTAAGGAGACAAAAGAGTTTGCGAAATTCACTTATTTTACTTATATAGAGTTACAAGAGCTCATAAAGAATTGGGTCACACAATTAGCAAGTCAGCTGCTCAGCCTAATCAGCTTCTGCTCAATCGAGAGTTTGAGTATCCATGGAGATAAAAATATATAAAACCACTGCGAGTTTCCGGAAAGATTAGCTATTCTTTCCTAAAAGCCGCAAATCGAATTATTCATGGTGTGCGCTAAGGAGTCGTCCACATTTTTTTTAATTACAGACTTGTCCGCGTTCTTGTATTTACTACTAATAAAAAGAAGCGGACACAGTTTCTGAATTTATGTACGAGCTTGTTAGACTTATCGTGTATGATTATTTCTTGTAGCGATACGTAAAAGATGAATATGTATGTATCCACTAAATTCGATGACGTTTAAGATCGAATAACAACAGTGACAAAGATGTAGATCGTTATATGCTGATATGTTGAATTCTTGCTGTACTTAAAAGAATGTCGACACACGGATATATATAAAAAAAATATAACAATGAAAAAAAATATACGTACAGAAATTCGAATTTTTTTCTCTGGCGCAAATCGACAATCGATTGACAATATAAATGTGGTGTTGATATAATATAACAATTTGTGACACCCCCGCCCCCACCTGCGTACGCCCACTGTAGGACTTGCTGTCAATGTAGCCACGTCCTCGTGATGTTTCATTGGGTAGCGGAGTATATCCTCTTGCAGCTTACTTTGGCATTTAGTTTCAATATAACATTATTTTATGTCTGATATTCTAATATGTTAGTCTTTGTGACTTGATATTACTCAACGATTATTTTATTTTCGACAATCATGTTATGTATTTTCTCTAGCCAGTTTGTGTCAAGTGCGTCAACCGACTGAGTTTATAATTTACAATAACGTCCCAGGCACCTCGATCATAATAGGACATTTATCAGAAACGACGAAAACAAATGGTTACCAAACAAAAGTAGAATCGGCAAGTGGTTCATATATCTGGAGGATTGCATGTAAGTAATAGTTTAGTGATTTAAATTTATACTGGATAAAAATCTATGAGCATTGATCTTAATGTACTTCCAAATTGTTTTCGTTTTCATGGATATTCGTTTTTGACAAAGCTACATACCAAATTTGACTTTTGCCGAGGGAGGTAAGTACACATTTATAGGAAACATTCTGGTAAAATATTTTCATTAATGATAAATGTTTTAGAAAGTTGTTGCCTCTCCCGTAGTTTCGTTTGCACTACACAACCTGACATTAATCTTTAGTGGTGTTTGTGTCTAATTTCTTAAACGTTGACATTTATTTGCAGTAAGGTAAAATCTAATCAAATAATGAAATATATATTTTTACACAAGAATATTAAAATGTCAACTTTAATAACAAATATTTGACCTCAGGCAGGCACACGCAAAAGATTTCATCACCTATTCTTTTATATTAAATAAAAAGAAAAGCAGTATCCTCTCAGTCTCTGTTTTTTTTAATTTTCTTTTTTTAAACGTAGTTCACCCCAAACAAGGCAGGCCGCCACTGTAGACGTAAATAGCTACTGAGAAGAAAGAAAAGGGGAGAAGGGTGGGGGGTCAACCTAAACTGGTATCTGCGCAGCGAGATGTCTGTTTACATTAATTTTAAATTTCTGCATGTCAGTACTGACGGGGAAACAGGGGGCAGGGATTGAGTACCAGAGGCCAGCAGCACAAAGAAAAGAAGCTATTGGAGTAGAAATCTCTCCGGCATCTGGGGACCTCCACAGTGAATAGATGGGATTTTCTTGATTGTCGAGTTTGTCTATTGAATTTACGTCGAGGGAGCACTAGAGTAGCCAATTCATCGGAGCATAATCCATTGAAGTATTTGTAAAACAAGCACAAGGATGCTACATTTTTTGGACCTTGTCAAGGAGGGAGAGAGTAGTAGATGATGCACCAGCCTAGATGTGGCAACAATACTCCATGCATGGGCGGATGGTGGCTTTGTGGAGATACAGGATAATGTCAGATGCCAGGAGTTTACTAGCACGGTAGAGGGGCAGCCTTGGCAATATCTTCAATGTATTTGTTCTAATTCATGTTACCTGTGAAGGTTAGGCCGAGGGGTTTAAATGATGAACTTTCAGGTAGGGCGTTATTTGCCATGACAATCGTTGGTTGGAGAGGTTTCTTGTAGTTATTGAAGGAGATGAGCTTCGTCTTTGCGGCATTAAAAGTTACCAACCATTTATGGCGCCAATCCACTAAAACCTGGAGGTCATTTTCTAAGGATTCAGACATTGCCTCGGATATGATCGCGTCTGTTTTCCCCACATGCTGAGAGTAAAGCGCGGTGTTGTCAGCAAATAAACAAATCTCAGACTCTGTGGAACAGCCTGTCAGAGCATGTCGTGACGATAATGAAATGTATGTGAATGTAAATATCGTCTGAATTTGCGATTTTTTGCAAAATTAAATTAAATTTGATTCGATTTATTTTCATATACAATTCATTTTTGTTTAAAAATATATTTTACTTAGAAAATTGAAATAAAAATCATTTACAGACGTTTCTTGATAAATTGTTTTTCACTTCAATATATATATATATATATATATATATATATATATATATATATATATATATATATATATATATATACATATGTGTGTGTACGTGTGTGTGTCTAATAATCCAGACAATGTAAACACCACAGAATAGGAATCCAAAGAATTTCAACCGGGCTTATAAAAAGTGCTCAACATCAAATAGAGCTTTTATATATGAATATTTTTTTTATTTTAATTTACTCAGACATGTACAAAATCTGCGACACTGGCATGTCGATGTTATAGATCAACAGCTGTTATAAACTGAGATCTCACAGGGAGAGTTAAAATCCCATCTTAACCTTACATCATATTAGGAAATAATTATTTATTTATCTATTTTACGTAGGTGCATAGTTGTATGTATGTACGTACCTATGTGGGTCTTTGTGTGAGTTCGCCTCTAAATATTAATCCGATTTTAACTAAATGCAATTGATTTGTTAATTTTGTAAATCCTATGTTTCATTCTCTTATTAAGAAGTATTTCTAATTTTATGTGCATTTGTGAAACCCCAATGTTATTGAGATATGTTATTGTGTGAATTATTTTTATATATTTTCTTTTCTTATTATTATATTGTGTCTGCTTTACTGAGCGTGTTGATTGGGCTGTCCTGGGCGGTGTTGCACTTGTTGTATTTGTGCGTTTGTTCGAAACACTGGTTTGGGTGGGTGGTTTGAATAATTTTCATGTTTTGCGTTTGTAGCCGTGTGTGTTAGGTATTGCGTGTAGACTAATATATATATACTACACTAATTTTTTAGATAAGGAACGGGGCCGAACAAATACCGCATGTGTTAACATGGAAAATACTCAACATCAGTTTAGATAGAGCTTTACAGAATAGTAAATAATTAAACTTTTATTTTATAATGACAACGAAAACGTACGCTTTTTAAATCTTACAAAGTATCGTACCATACCAAACAGAGCGTCTGAACATACACACACAAACATACATAGATATATATATATATATATATATATATATATATATATATATAGAGAGAGAGAGAGAGAGAGAGAGAGAGAGAATAAACAATAACAAATAGTTTATATTTGTCGCTCCTCGTAAAATAAGTAGAGCACTTTAATGGTAGTACAAAGACAGCATGACGTCACTTGCTTTATAATGCATCATTCCTTCTTTACTAGAAGTAGAATGCCTGGACATTGTGCCGCTTTTAAATGTGTTAAATTATCATTTTTTATCGGCTATTTAAATATTGGCCGCGCGGTGAGCGACGTTGGATTTAAGTTGAAAAATAATTGTAATCCAGGGTTTCGAATCGTACGACCGGTAATGAATAGCCATATCTCTATGCTGATGAGTCTCGATTGAAAAGGGACGAAACGTATACGTACATAGATAATAAACAATAGCAAATATTTTTATATATATATATATATATATATATATATATATAATTTCATGTATCCACATGAAAAGTTATAAGGAGATATACTGTTTTATGTATCAATTTTCAGTATTTACTTCAGCGGTGCTCGGTACATAAGTAGAGTTCGGAAAATAAACGCGGAAGCCTCTGTTTAGCTTAATTGCCATAAATATATTTTCATAATTTACTATATATTTGCAACTTTCTTCTGCATAAGTATTGTGTTTTTATGCATTTTCTTCTCGATCTGGAATGATTCATGAACAATTGCATATCGAAACGAAACTGAATAAAGAACAACACTTAAAAACAACGTCGGCTAACACCGCAATATTATGTTATCACTTTTACCTATATTAACTCGGGTGGGTGTCATCTATTCAATACATGCCATTCTTACAGACATATAAATATTTTACCTAAATCAATTGTTTAAGAATTTAGTACGCTAACGTTATATATATATATATATATATATATATATATATATATATATATATATATATATGTAGAAATAAAAATGGAATAAAGAATAAGCAATTCAACAACTAACAAAACAAAACTAAAAAACTCATGTTGTAAAGTTCCACCGAGATATTTCGGTCGTAGATACGGCCATTTTCTATCGGATAATAAACTTTATTTCAAAACGGAAAAGTTTTCAAATTTATACAGAGAATGCGATTGGGAGAAAATGTCACGTGCAGAGAACAACAAAAGTGGGGAGAAAAAAGGAATGCGAGGAATGTTATGAAAAGAGAAAGAAAAAGAAGATGAAGAAGAGGAAGAAGAATAAAGAGAGACCGACCAACCAGTGTCTTTATAACGTCAGTTGAAGAAGAAGAAAAGAAGAAGAGAAAGCAAGAGTAAAAAGAGTAAACGTGAGAAAGGGTAAATCGACATTTTGCTGTCGAAAACTATTAAAGAAGAAAAAGAGAGAGAGAGAAAAAAAATCAGTGCTAAGATATCGCCTGCTAATAGAATTCGGACTGGGAACGTCAAAAGTCTACAAGGATTAGTAGTAATTGGAGCAGTTAACGTCGAGGGACGAAACAGGGGAGGAAGAGGAAGCCGGGGAGGAGGAGATTGGGGAAGAAGAGAGACGAGGGTTAAAAGTTAACCAGAGTCATATTCATATATATATAGTCATATATATTATATATATATATATATATATATATATATATATATATATATATATATATATATATATATATATATAATAGAAAATATATGCTCCTTTCCATCGCATATATTTGCAAGCCTGCGATTATGGTATCATGGTGAATAAAGATATACTACATTGATCCCCAAATAAAAAAGTAACAACTGGGAAGCGGGTATCATAGCGAACGCCTCCCACCCACATCCAAAAAAGAAAAGGGAATACCTGGAATGATGATATCATGACAATAGAACCTATTGTAACCCTCCAAAAAAGTACGAGGAAGATAATACTATACTGTTACCAAAAGAGGAAGTACTAGCTAGAAATGTCGCCTCATAAAAGGAGAAGGTAATGCCTGTGAGTATGATATTAGTACAACAGAACAGATATTGCAATTCACTACCCCTTGCCCCCCAAAAGGAGAAAGTAGTTCTAGGTAAGATGGTTTAATGACAACATGGAAAATACTACATCACTCCCCCCCCCTAAATGAGGTTGTAATACCTGAAAGGTTTATATACTTCAATCCCCCAAAAGAATGGGCCTATTACAAGAGAAGTGATACTATACTACCCACCACCATTAAAAGTGATGCAATAATACACTAAATCATTTTTTCATTCATTTAAGTATGCCATAAATAATTTTGATGGTTTCTTGGTCTTTTGGCTAAGATCAAAATGTGGTATCACTTCTCAGCATCCCATCGAACTACGACGTTTTACTATCAACGACAATATTGCGTATACATTAGAAACTACAACAATGCCAAAATAAAACTCTCTACTGCAGAATCTTAATTCATTAGAAGTTTTTTATGAAATGAATATGCAAATTAAGAATACCTAAAACCGTTTTTTTGGTATTTTAAGGCTGCTATATTACGATATTTACAAAACCCAACATTGTATTATAGAATAAAATAGACACAACTTGTGTTAACGTTTATATAGTAAGAAAAAACTGTCGCATATGTATTTATAAACCTCGTTGAATACCTTTTCGATACAGATTACTTTAAAAAAGATTCTCTTAAAAGAATGTCAGGTTCAAACGTACAAGATAGAAACGCAATGGCATTATACAAAACTATATATATATATATATTTACGTTTCGTCCTTAATAATCGGAACTCATAAGCATAGAGATATGACTATTCACTACCGGTCACGCGATTTGAAACCCTGGATTGCGAGTATTTTGCAACTCAAATCTGACGCCTTAGCCACCCGGCCAAGTTGAACAGCGAATACACAGTGATAATTTTAACACTTTATACGGCGGCTTGACGTCATAGAGCGTTCTACTTTTAATGATGCATTTGAAGCTAGCGACGACATGCTGTGTAAATACTACACTTACAGTGATCTACTATACGGGTTTTTTCTAGAAGCTACAAATAATAAATATTTGGTATTGTTTATTATACACATTATATATATATATATATATATATATATATATATATATATATATATCAACATTTTTTTTACAATTTTGTCTACTCCGATTTTCATATAGAACTTATATTTTTACAAAATGGACTCAGACTTATAATGACTGTTTCCATTTATAAAAGAAGAAAATGTTAAATAAAAATTGGATTTATAACATATGAAATAGATGTAAAACAAGGGTGAGGCGACTTTTTGTATTTCTTTATTTAAAAAAACCTAGTCATACGTATATAAATACATAAAGATAAAGAGAAGTGTGTATATCATGTTTAACACATCTATAACCGCACATCTCTGTCTCCCCTACCTCGCTATAACGGGTCACTATTTTTAAGAAATGGTGTCCAATTATGCTGATCTATAAAATAAGTAAAATAAGTTAGTCTTGTTCACGGAGAGACACTCCGAAAATATACGCACTTGGTCAACAGGGACGCTGTGGATCGATTCGAATCAAACTAAGTTTTTCCCCAGACAGTCTCAGCAGCTCACTTGACTGCTGCAAGCGATAATACACTTACAACAGACAAGATGGTTTCTATTTTAAACCAACGTCTTTCTTTCACAGGTGGACAAGTAAAAAAAAGATAACAGGGTTAGTTTTAATAAGTACCTATTGTGAATGGTGGGTTCTGCTGTTTTGGCTATGTAAGATACTTTAACCTGTTCAATAAAAGTGTATAGTTATGGTCGCTGTGATTTTAAAAGATAACTCGTTTGTCTGAACGCTGGACAACCAGTCGTTTTATGTTTTGATATACACAAACTATAGAGGTCGATGTGTTTCAATCTGAAATAAATCATTAATATACTAACAACAACAATAATAATAACAATAACAATAATAATAATAATAATCATATTAATAATAATAATAATAATAATAATAATAATAATAATAATAATAATAGTAATAATAATAATAATAATAATAATAATAATAATAATAATAATAATAATAATAATAATAATAATAATAATAATAATAATGTGCAAAAGAAAAAACACAAAAAAAATATCAAGACCTAAAATGGGAATTAGTTAGACTATGGAAATGTAAAGAAGTAAAGGTGATCCCCGTTGTAATTGGAAAGCCTGAAACCATAACGAAAAACCACGATAAATGGCTTAAACAGATTGACGAGAATATTTCTGTTCCAATTCTGCAAAAAGCTTACCTGTTAGTGTTAAAGTGCAGCTTGGATGTCTAAGCTCAAGGGAATTGAATTAATGTTAAAAAAAAAAGAAACTCTAACTAAACCCATCCAAAAGTTGAGACTACTATGAAATAATAATATTAATAATAATATTAATAATAAACTGGATACTAATAATTTATGAGGGTTTGTATCTGCATTCGAGATGTTCCTTTAGATTTCAGCTGTTTTAAGCATTGTCGTACGTTGTATAGTATCAGTCTTCTCCTTGATTCCAATTTCTCCTAGTCGTCATTTCAGGTTTTTTCGGTACTATTCCTAGTGCTTCTACAATTATTGATATCATGTTGACTTTCTTCATTTTCTATAACTGAACGGAATATTGGACATGAAGAAACTCAATACTTTGCTGAATTTAAGTTTGTTTGATTACATGTAAATTGACATATTTGCGAGTTGTAATGTTTATATTTTAAATGACGAACCATTTCGAGTTTAAATCTACTTAGTATTACGCATGTAGTCTCAAGAAAAACACGTTTTAAATATGTAAATATGCTAGAAAAATCGAGATTTTAACGAAATAGAATCTTACAGGGCTGGAAGTGTTGTATGGTTCATGGTAGCATGTTATTTTTGTATCTCTCAAGACGAAAAAAAATTTAAAACATCTTTTTTTTTCCATTATTACTACGTAATACTACATTTATTTAACTCCAAAACGTTCTTAATGCCATACTCTTTTTTTCTGTTGATGTCCTAAATATTAGGCACTGAAGAAGACATATTGGGACGCCGGCGTTTTAAGCTTACGCTATCATCAGTGTAGGAGCTGATAATTTCAGACGGTCGCAAAATTCGAACTCAGTTACAGAATCACCGTAGACTCCACGAGCAAGCGTCGTAACCACACAGACACGAGGAATTACAACGTAAAGAAAGTGAATTAAGTTCTATTTATGCCTAAACAAAGCGGGAACAGACAGTAGGCTTATCGAGAGTGTTCAACGAATAACACTATTTATTTAAGTAAACAATGCGGAATCTTAATGTTCTTTCTATTTAACAGTGAAAATAAAGCCAAAGTACAGTTTATAACATAACAGGAACACATCAATCACCAAAAGTTTCGTTTTGAAGACGTCGACATAATAGGATACAATACATACTTTTGTTAACGCGTACTCTGAATACAAAAGGACAATTATTATGAATTGTTAAATCTGTAATGGTTAATATAACCTTGAACTAATTTAGTTATTAACATATTACACAAGCTGGAATTAACTGTCAGTTAATATTAAGCAAACCATGTAGATATTTTACTACTATATGGTCAAGTCATCTTAGAACGCGGAATTGTTAAGTTAAAGATGAAGACATCTGGCGGACGTAAAAGCAGTAAGTTTTATATCTGTTGATCGTATCCAAAGTCTATGTGATTTGTGTCGTAATCTTCTATACGATAAGTTATATCATTAACAGTGGATTGTTTGTTCAAATAACGTGTAAATATTATGTGTTTAGGTTAGAACATGAAATTAGTACCACAATGTGCAACCGTAATATTAGCAACCGTTGAACCAAAATAATATGTATTTTATTAAATAAAATCTCCCAGTTGAATAGTTGGCGGGCGTAATAATTGGTAATTGCAAGGTGAAACTACGCTATTTTTGTCTGTATAAGAGTGGGAAAATTATAATATTAACAAGTTCGAAATAATAAAATCGATTAACGGAATTGAAAATGAGTATTTGTTCATGATAAAGATACATCTATGGGAATAATTAATAACTAAACCTTATTTTATCCGTAGATTATGTTTATGAAGCTATACAAGCCAATCGAAGAGGGACCAATATTACTTTATTTAATAAAATATAGATGTATATATACATATGAATTCGATTGTATGCAAAAGGAAATCGCTAGAAAACTTAGAATAAGATTTGTCAGGGTTTAAATTACAACAAGACGCTGGCTGGACATATAAATATAATCTTAAATTGAAAATCGAAAAGACAAACCAGATTTGCTTATTTGGACCCGATTCAACATTATTAAAGGAGCGGAAGTAAAAATATCATTGATCGGACTTTCAGTGAAAGAACATTGGCGAGATATGATCACGAATGTCAAATGATATGAGAAAATAGAAATGGAACTGACTAATTAAAAAAATCCAAATGTTATTAAAAAAGAAGAGGAGGATGAAAAAGAAGTAAAGAGGATGATAAAAAAGAAAGCGGAGGATGAAAAAGAAGTATAAGAGGATGATAAAAAAGAAAGAGGAGGATGAAAAAGAAGTATAAGAGGATGATAAAAAAGAAAGAGGAGGATGGAATAGAAGTATAAGAGGATGATAAAAAAGAAAGAGGAGGATGAAAAAAGAAAGCGGAGGATGAAAAAGAAGTATAAGAGGATGATAAAAACAGAAAGCGGAGGATGAAAAAGAAGTATAAGAGGATGATAAAAACGAAAGAGGAGGATGAAAAAGAAGTATAAGAGGATGATAAAAAGGAAAGAGGAGGGGGAAAAAGAAGTATAAGAGGATGATAAAAACGAAAGAGGAGGATGAAAAAGAAGTATAAGAGGATGATAAAAACGAAAGAGGAGGATGAAAAAGAAGTATAAGAGGATGATAAAAACGAAAGAGGAGGATGAAAAAGAAGTATAAGAGGATGATAAAAACGAAAGAGGAGGGTGAAAAAGAAGTATAAGAGGATGATAAAAAAGAAAGAGGAGGATGAAAAAGAAGTATAAGAGGATGATAAAAACGAAAGAGGAGGATGAAAAAGAAGTATAAGAGGATGATAAAAACGAAAGAGGAGGGTGAAAAAGAAGTATAAGAGGATGATAAAAAAGAAAGAGGAGGATGAAAAAGAAGTATAAGAGGATGATAAAAACGAAAGAGGAGGATGAAAAAGAAGTATAAGAGGATGATAAAAACGAAAGAGGAGGATGAAAAAGAAGTATAAGAGGATGATAAAAACGAAAGAGGAGGATGAAAAAGAAGTATAAGAGGATGATAAAAACGAAAGAGGAGGATGAAAAAGAAGTATAAGAGGATGATAAAAACGAAAGAGGAGGGTGAAAAAGAAGTATAAGAGGATGATACATAGAAGAAGTAGATGACGTGTAAATAAAAAAAAATAGAAGAAAAGGCGTCGAATAAAAAAAGAAAAGAAAATGGGTTTTACTATTTATACCCATCGACTCGTCATTTAGTCCTGAGCTAGCCAGATGCTTTTAATTCCTTAATACGCATAAATATGCTTTCACGTCAACTAACTGCAATTCCGACATTGTATAGTTTGTATATACGCATTAATTAGGGTCATCTAAGCTACGAAAAAAAAATATGCGAGCATTTTTTTAGTTGTTATCAAAGCTGCGAAAAAGATATTTGCGAGCATTTTTACAATGTCATCTCAGCTACGAACACGAAATGTGCGAACATTTTTTATGTGGGATCTAAGCTACGAAAAAGCAATTTGCGAAAATTTAACCGTGTTATCTAAGTTACTTACAAAAAATATGCTAACAATTTTAACCGTGTCATCTGAGCTGCGATAAAAATATTTGCAAACATTTTAGCCGTGTTATTAAAGCTATTAACTATTTGAATATTTGAGCAATCCACTGTTAATTATATAACTTATCGTATGGAAGATTACGACACAAATCACATTGACTTTGGATACGATCAACATATATAAAACTTACTGCTTTTACGTCCGCCAGATGTCTTCATCTTTTACTTAACAATTCTGCATCTAAGATGACTTGATCATATAGTAGTAAAATATCTACATGGTTTGCTTTATATTAACTGACAGTTAATTCCAGCTTGTGTAATATGTTTATAAATACATTAGTTCAAGGTTATATTAACTATTACAGATTTAACAATTCATGATAATTGTCCTTTTGTATTCAGAGTACGCGTTAACAAAAGTATTTCATCCTATTATGTCGACGTCTTCAAAACGAAACTTTGGCTGATTGATGTGTTCCTGTTATGTTATAAACTGTACCTGGGCTTTATTTTCACTGTGAAATAGAAAGAACATTAAGATTCCGCATTGTTTACTTAAATAGTGTTATTAACTCCGACAACGTTCGTTGGCCACTCTCGGTAAGCCTACTGTCTGTTCCCGCTTTGTTTAGTCATAAATAAAACTTAATTCACTTTCTTTACGTTGTAATCTATCGTGTATGTGTGCTTAGAACGCTTTCAAACGTTTTTACCCTACGAAGCTACGAAAAAAGATATCTACGAAAAGTTTAATCGTGAAATGTAAGCTACAATCAGGATATTTGCGAACACTTTAACCGTGTTATTTAAGCTACGAACAATAAATATGCAAACATTTTTACCCTACGAAGCTACGAAAAAAGATATCTACGAAAAGTTTAATCGTGGAATGTAAGCTACAATCAGGACATTTGCGAACACTTTAACCGTGTTATTTAAGCTACGAACAATAAATATGCAAACGTTTTTACCCTACGAAGCTACGAAAAAAGATATCTACGAAAAGTTTAATCGTAGAATTTAAGCTACAATCAGGATATTTGCGAACACTTTAACCGTGTTATTTAAGCTACGAACAATAAATATGCAAACGTTTTTACCCTACGAAGCTACGAAAAAAAGATATCTACGAAAAGTTTAATCGTGGCATGTAAGCTACAATCAGGATATTTGCGAACATTATAACCGTGTTATCTAACCCTCGAAAAAGATATTTGCAAAAAATTTTACCGTGTCATTGAAGCTACGAAATAGCTATTTGCAAACATTTTACCGTGTCATCTAAGCTACGAGAAATAAATTTGTAAGCATTTATACTGTGTAATTCAAGTTACGACAAAGGTATCTACGAAATTCTTTACAGTGTCATGTAAGCTACGAAAGAGATATTTGCGAAAACGTGACGTGTCATCTAAACTACGATGAAGCTATTTGCGAACAGTTTTACCGTCTCATCTAAGCTGTGAGAAAGAAAGTTGCAAACATGTATACTGTACAATGTAAGCTACGAAAGAGATATTTGCGAAAACGTTTGACGTGTCATATAAACTACGGTGAAGCTATTTGCGAACAGTTTTACCGTCTCATCTAAGCTGTGAGTAAGAAAGTTGCAAACATGTATACTGTACAATGTAAGCTACGAAAGAGATATTTGCGAAAACGTTTGACGTGTCATCTAAACTACGGTGAAGCTATTTGCAAACAGTTTTACCGTCTCATCTAAGCTGTGAGTAAGAAAGTTGCAAACATGTATACTGTACAATGTAAGCTACGAAAGAGATATTTGCGAAAACGTTTGACGTGTCATATAAACTACGGTGAAGCTATTTGCGAACAGTTTTACCGTCTCATCTAAGCTGTGAGTAAGAAAGTTGCAAACATGTATACTGTACAATGTAAGCTACGAAAGAGATATTTGCGAAAACGTTTGACGTGTCATCTAAACTACGGTGAAGCTATTTGCAAACAGTTTTACCGTCTCATCTAAGCTGTGAGAAAGAAAGTTGCAAACATGTATACTGTACAATGTAAGCTACGAAAGAGATATTTGCGAAAACGTGACGTGTCATCTAAACTACGATGAAGCTATTTGCGAACAGTTTTACCGTCTCATCTAAGCTGTGAGAAAGAAAGTTGCAAACATGTATACTGTACAATGTAAGCTACGAAAGAGATATTTGCGAACACGTTTGACGTGTCATCTTAACTACGGTGAAGCTATTTGCAAACAGTTTTACCGTCTCATCTAAGCTGTGAGAAAGAAAGTTGCAAACATGTATACTGTACAATGTAAGCTACGAAAGAGATATTTGCGAAAACGTGACGTGTCATCTAAACTACGATGAAGCTATTTGCGAACAGTTTTACCGTCTCATCTAAGCTGTGAGAAAGAAAGTTGCAAACATGTATACTGTACAATGTAAGCTACGAAAGAGATATTTGCGAAAACGTTTGACGTGTCATATAAACTACGGTGAAGCTATTTGCGAACAGTTTTACCGTCTCATCTAAGCTGTGAGTAAGAAAGTTGCAAACATGTATACTGTACAATGTAAGCTACGAAAGAGATATTTGCGAAAACGTTTGACGTGTCATCTAAACTACGGTGAAGCTATTTGCGAACAGTTTTACCGTCTCATCTAAGCTGTGAGAAAGAAAGTTGCAAACATGTATACTGTACAATGTAAGCTACGAAAGAGATATTTGCGAAAACGTTTGACGTGTCATCTAAACTACGGTGAAGCTATTTTCGAACAGTTTTACCGTCTCATCTAAGCTGTGAGAAAGAAAGTTGCAAACATGTATACTGTACAATGTAAGCTACGAAAGAGATATTTGCGAAAACGTTTGACGTGTCATCTAAACTACGGTGAAGCTATTTGCGAACAGTTTTACCGTCTCATCTAAGCTGTGAGAAAGAAAGTTGCAAACATGTATACTGTACAATGTAAGCTACGAAAGAGATATTTGCGAAAACGTTTGACGTGTTATCTAAACTACGGTGAAGCTATTTTCGAACAGTTTTACCGTCTCATCTAAGCTGTGAGAAAGAAAGTTGCAAACATGTATACTGTACAATGTAAGCTACGAAAGAGATATTTGCGAACACGTTTGACGTGTCATCTTAACTACGGTGAAGCTATTTGCAAACAGTTTTACCGTCTCATCTAAGCTGTGAGAAAGAAAGTTGCAAACATGTATACTGTACAATGTAAGCTACGAAAGAGATATTTGCGAAAACGTTTGACGTGTCATCTAAACTACGGTGAAGCTATTTGCGAACAGTGTTACCGTCTCATCTAAGCTGTGAGAAAAGTAGTTGCAAACATGTATACTGTACAATGTAAGCTACGAAAGAGATATTTGCGAAAACGTTTGACGTGTCATCTAAACTACGGTGAAGCTATTTTCGAACAGTTTTACCGTCTCATCTAAGCTGTGAGAAAGAAAGTTGCAAACATGTATACTGTACAATGTAAGCTACGAAAGAGATATTTGCGAAAACGTTTGACGTGTCATCTAAACTACGGTGAAGCTATTTGCGAACAGTTTTACCGTCTCATCTAAGCTGTGAGAAAGAAAGTTGCAAACATGTATACTGTACAATGTAAGCTACGAAAGAGATATTTGCGAAAACGTTTGACGTGTCATCTAAACTACGGTGAAGCTATTTGCGAACAGTTTTACCGTCTCATCTAAGCTGTGAGAAAGAAAGTTGCAAACATGTATACTGTACAATGTAAGCTACGAAAGAGATATTTGCGAAAACGTTTGACGTGTCATCTAAACTACGGTGAAGCTATTTGCGAACAGTTTTACCGTCTCATCTAAGCTGTGAGAAAGAAAGTTGCAAACATGTATACTGTACAATGTAAGCTACGAAAGAGATATTTGCGAAAACGTTTGACGTGTCATCTAAACTACGGTGAAGCTATTTGCGAACAGTTTTACCGTCTCATCTAAGCTGTGAGAAAGAAAGTTGCAAACATGTATACTGTACAATGTAAGCTACGAAAGAGATATTTGCGAAAACGTTTGACGTGTCATCTAAACTACGGTGAAGCTATTTGCGAACAGTTTTACCGTCTCATCTAAGCTGTGAGAAAGAAAGTTGCAAACATGTATACTGTACAATGTAAGCTACGAAAGAGATATTTGCGAAAACGTTTGACGTGTCATCTAAACTACGGTGAAGCTATTTGCGAACAGTTTTACCGTCTCATCTAAGCTGTGAGAAAGAAAGTTGCAAACATGTATACTGTACAATGTAAGCTACGAAAGAGATATTTGCGAAAACGTTTGACGTGTCATCTAAACTACGGTGAAGCTATTTGCGAACAGTTTTACCGTCTCATCTAAGCTGTGAGAAAGAAAGTTGCAAACATGTATACTGTACAATGTAAGCTACGAAAGAGATATTTGCGAAAACGTTTGACGTGTCATCTAAACTACGGTGAAGCTATTTTCGAACAGTTTTACCGTCTCATCTAAGCTGTGAGAAAGAAAGTTGCAAACATGTATACTGTACAATGTAAGCTACGAAAGAGATATTTGCGAACACGTTTGACGTGTCATCTAAACTACGGTGAAGCTGTTATCGCACAGTTTTACCGTCTCATCTAAGCTGTGAGAAAGAAAGTTGCAAACATGTATACTGTACAATGTAAGCTACGAAAGAGATATTTGCGAAAACGTTTGACGTGTCATCTAAACTACGGTGAAGCTATTTGCGAACAGTGTTACCGTCTCATCTAAGCTGTGAGAAAGAAAGTTGCAAACATGTATACTGTACAATGTAAGCTACGAAAGAGATATTTGCGAAAACGTTTGACGTGTCATCTAAACTACGGTGAAGCTATTTGCGAACAGTTTTACCGTCTCATCTAAGCTGTGAGAAAGAAAGTTGCAAACATGTATACTGTACAATGTAAGCTACGAAAGAGATATTTGCGAAAACGTTTGACGTGTCATCTAAACTACGGTGAAGCTATTTGCGAACAGTTTTACCGTCTCATCTAAGCTGTGAGAAAGAAAGTTGCAAACATGTATACTGTACAATGTAAGCTACGAAAGAGATATTTGCGAAAACGTTTGACGTGTCATCTAAACTACGGTGAAGCTATTTGCGAACAGTTTTACCGTCTCATCTAAGCTGTGAGAAAGAAAGTTGCAAACATGTATACTGTACAATGTAAGCTACGAAAGAGATATTTGCGAAAACGTTTAACGTGTCATCTAAACTACGGTGAAGCTATTTGCGAACAGTTTTACCGTCTCATCTAAGCTGTGAGAAAGAAAGTTGCAAACATGTATACTGTACAATGTAAGCTACGAAAGAGATATTTGCGAAAACGTTTGACGTGTCATCTAAACTACGGTGAAGCTATTTGCGAACAGTTTTACCTTCTCATCTAAGCTGTAAGAAAGAAAGTTTCAAACATGTATACTGTACAATGTAAGTTACGAAAAAGATGTCTACAAAAAATGTTACCGTTTCATGTAAGCTACGAACAAGCTATTTACGAACATTTTCACCGTATTATCTAAGCTATGATAAAAATATTTGCGGACAGTTTCACCTGAGCTACGGGAAAGAAATTTGCAAGCATGTATATCGTGTAATATAAGTTATGAAAACAGTTTAAGAATTAACTATTCCGTTCTCTAAGCATGGGTGAAATAGCAAAGTGGGTTTAAACGAT
>OY744535.1:19572615-19605115 GCA_963556195.1 Sepiola atlantica
TTTAGAAAGAAACAAAAATAAAACATTCATTTTTGAGTATATCAGTTCGAGAAAATTAGCATCAACAAAAGTTTCTGCGAACGATAATTTCTGACAAAAAAAAGTTTAAACCTCTCATTAGCACAAATTCGAAGCCAACTAAAAGCATGATTCTTATACCTGAAGTATTTAGAGATATCTGATGGGCGTAATTTGATATCACCTTCATTCCATTTATCTTCATGGTTTTGGTTTTTATTGGACATTGGATACTACCAACATCTATGCATTTAACTTAACTTATCTTATATATTGTTATGGTGAATAAACAATAATAGACCACTTAGACTCTCCCACACACCATAAATACTGAGAGCACCTGCCGCTCAGTGTTTGACTCACATCAGTTTCTCACACGCGGTTTTTCTGTAAAGTCAAAAATCGTTCTCGACAATCAATCCAGCAAGAACAATGGCATTTCGGTGGCCTTTTATTTGTAGGACTAAGGTTTTGGTCCTGGGGAGTCCTAGGAGATCCACCTTCCCAGGCCTTGCCTACCCTCTTTTAAGTTGAGTAAATTTATTTCTTACTGACGGAGACACCCTGACCGGAAAATGCAACTATTTATTGGCCAGAGTGCTCCTCCTTTTGACACTCCCCATCTTCCGGCCTTGTGCTACACATTCCTGCTGTGGGAAGGAATAAAATACCTGGTTACACAAGCCCGTTCGGTCTTTTTGCAATGTTAGTTGTTTACAGACTTCGGTCTGGTCAATACCAGTCGAGGATTCGTTCTCGACAATCAATCCGGCAATAACTAGGCCATGTTGGTGTATTTTCATCTGTCGGGCTTGGGTATTACTCCCGGCCAGTACTACTAGGTCCATCTTCCCAGGCCGTGCCTTCTGTAGTAATAACGAAGGTCGCAAATCACTCTGTCAACTTCCAAAGCAGCTCTCACCGTTCGTTACACGTGCACTTGCTTCGCACCGAGTCGCATGAGACGGTGAGAGACCCGCTTTTATTATACTGAGGCACACCTAATTTGCATGCGTGCAACGAGATTTTGCGAGACTTTGCGTGAACCGTATGTAATAAAGGTTCATGGACGCCATGTTGGATTCCTTTCTTTCATCCGCAGCGCACAGGACAGACACACACGAGGACGTTTTGCAGGTAAGCCCCCTTCATGTTCCCTACACCTTCCATTTTTGGGGGGGGGGAGGAGTAAGTTTATTGCTTACTGCCAGAGGCTCCTTGACCGGGGAATACCGACGAAGCTGCCCAGGCATTTTTTTTATAGGCCAGAGTGCCTCTTTCTTTAAGGGTGCTTGCTTTTCACTCCCTCACCCTCCGGCCTTGTGCCACATCTTCTTTCGGCTGTAAGAAAGTATATACCTTGAACCACGCAAAGTAAAATAAGAAAGGTTCATCACTCAGTCATGTGCTTTCTTTTCTTTTATTGCGATGGTTATTATTGATTGTTGTTGTTATTCAGTCTCTCTTTTTAGAGCCGAATTAATTTTTAACTTTTTCTACGGGTGCTCATCGGTGTTTCCACTAATCGGCCATGGCAGCTCCATGCCCTGTGCTAATAGAGAAAGTAAAGACACGATAATAGAGAATAGAGTCGTTACCCCCATAATCTAGATTGTCGGGCTTGACACAGCCCCCTACAATAAACATCACTACGGACAAATTCATATCCAACATAGAGAAATTTAAAACACGAATAACGGACACCAGATAAATCATCGATCTGTGAAAGTTAGAAAAGATTTACAAAATACCCTCACTATGTTTGTCGTAGACACAATAATAAAAAGCTATAAAAGCCTCTGTGGAAATCATCACAACACTTTTTGCTTCTGTAGGTAATAGACGAATTTAAATAATGAAAACTCGTGACTACAACAACTGGTCTGCACTTTTTTCGTCAGAAGACGAATGTATGGAACTGCCGAAGTTATAAGTAAGCACTAAGTATTACATACTACGCATGAAGTACTTGCGGCGTAGGAAGACTACTGTATCAATTGTTAATGTTTGCTTCTGCATAGGAGCATTTTGCCACGATTTAAGGACTTAATGTTGGTGTCACGCGACCAATATTTTTTTTCCATTTGGAATTTTGGCATCATCATAGATTGCAAAGCATTCACTATCTGGAATTAGTAGACGAGAAGGTACCAGTAATAGTCGCAGGGAGAAGGCCTGCCTGCTCAAATAATCCAAGAAAATAAAGTTGTAGAGCATCTGGGCCCTAACCCGCCGGACATTTAATAATAGATCCCACCTCAAAATCTCCAGGAAAACAAGAATGCAGTAACGGAATACCCCGACCTTGGTCGATGAAAGAAAATTGAAGTTGAGGTGGACGATAGTACAGGGCAGGAAAACACCCGGAAAACCCACCCTCGATCAAATGATGCAAGATAAAGAGGAATATAAAATGTCGAAAGATCCAGGGTGAGATAAATACGTTGGAATTTTGCAACTAAATAAAAAATATAGGTACCAGACGCATTACACACCCCCACTCTTCTCCCAAAACACAGCCCAAACACGTGCCTACCAAGCCTAGCCCCAAGTACGATATCACCTGTTTCCCCAGCTGCTAAATTTTACTTACCCCCCAAAGCGTTGCCACCCCAGTCACTGCTACCATAAAAAAGCGAATATAAGTTAATACCTTCTTGTAAAACGCCCAGAAAACAAAAAAAACGACTTTCCAAGGCCCTCCCCGTTCGTCTCCTTTCAACAGACCCAAGACACACACCGCCTGCTTCCCCTAAAATATACAAGTACTCCCTCCCCCTTCCCCTATTCTCAACAACGTTCTTAAAGCCATTCCTAAATGAAAACAGACTTGAACATCCCATTTCCCCGACCGAAATGAGTTAAAATGTACACAAAACTGCCCCCACTAAAGAAAAGGGTGAGTAACGAAAAGTGTTCTTTTCTGGAAAGAATATTTGTAAGATATCGGCAGAAATTGTTACCAGGGCGAAATGCCATCATTTTACTTACCTTAGAACGATGCTAGCATTTACCGTGATGGAGGGCTAATCGGCGGAGAACCCGTATAATTTTCCAATGTCTCCAGAATCTTAACCGTCGTACGGGTTCGAGATGAAGCAAAACCTGCTTGGCGATTTATTGAGTTTTTAATTTCTCCACTATTAAATGTATATAAGCAACTGAAATTAGGCTTTTTAAGGACACCATGCAAAAATAAAGCTTTTTTTCTACCGGCTATTACACCCCTCACATATACCAGTACTATAACGTTATAAAATATCATTCACCCGCGCATACAGTATTGTTTCTACATCTGGGTTAGTGCACCAGCCACTAACTTCTTCTTCATTGACAGGGTACAAAACATAATTTATAACGTATAATACGCCGCATTGTCTACCTAACTCCATCCTCTGTCGGATCATCCTTCCATTTATTTTACGAGTACTTCCACGGAATGTGCTCTGATGAACTGCTGCACTTGTATCTTTTCACCGATAATAATCTCGACTTGTTTGCTTTATCACTGCTCTTCTGAATCCACTCATTGCTCAATTTTTCCATGACCGTAATAATAAGCAGAAGATTAAAAACGTAATGCAAGCCAATATATAGTTGCCTAATCCCATACAAAGTTTTCCCCAATTAAATAAGACACGTAAGATATCATAATTTGGCTTATGCACATTATCTATATATTAAAACGTTAGCGTGTGTGTTCGTGTGTCACGCTTACATCAAAAGCTCTGCGTATGTGTGCCGCACCTAGATATAGTAAAGCATATAAATCACCTAATGTTCGTAATATTTCAAGTATTTCCTTTCGGCGCAACGGTTAACAACGGTTAGAAACGTACGATTTTGATGTTGGTTTTTTACGTCGGCCCGACGTGTTTATAGTTCGATATAAACCAACCATTAAGATTGTTTTCTACATCGAAGATGGTATGGAGAGGGAGATGACGCCCGGGAAGACACATATTAATACGATAGCGTGTGTTATTTTGTGTGTGACGCTTACATCAAAAGCAACGACCTTCCGAATCTCTGTATGCTACTCATGAATTGAAGCCACATTTTATTTAATCTAAGGCATTTACAAAGTAATGTATAAGTTAGGAACAAGATAATTAGTATTGAAAACATCATTTCGTGTAATGTACACGAGTCCCACTAGTATATATTATTTTAGTTTCGATATACCATTATATTCATTGTTTTACATTGAGATTAAGAGAAAACAACAAGACTCTATTGTGCACACAAACTATTTCTGTGTCTTGCCCCTGGGGCTCTACTCTAGTGTAAGGACCAGACCATAATGCATCACGACATTCTGGGAACAATATTAACAGTTATTTAGTCACATACAAAATTTTAAATTTCCGCAGATTTTAACTGCTTTCACCACGCCCTTGTAATTTATTTACAGCGTTGTGATTTGTGATTTAATGTGATCACAGTGACGTAGGCGGAAAATTAAATTATCTGGAAGTGTGAAATGTCAAGAATGGTCATCATCAAAACAAATTGATTTTGACGTGAACTGGTAAACGTTTTGCATGAATTTTTTCCTGTGTCCACGTACCATTTTTATCCCCTTTTTTTTTGAAGAAGCAAGAGCTAATATTGTTTAATTAGTTGAAGCAACAAGTACATTTTTAGTAGCATTCGTATAAGAAACCTTAACGTTAAATGAGGACTACAGGACTACAATACATGTAATAAAAACATAAGTAAATTTACAATTATTCAAAAACATTTTGTTTAAATTAATAAAAATAATGTAAAGTATTACTAACACTTATGTTATAGAACACCGTTCTGGTATGTAATGACACACACACACACACACACATATATATATATATATATATATATATATATATATCCATGACTGTAGTATATCCATATATTTCTTTATCACACTATCATTCTCGCTCTGTCTTCTTCTTTATCTCACTTTCCTTTCTTTCTAGTTCTGACGATAGAGATATATATATACCAATATTAGTGATACCATATTCTTATCTCGAGTATACGAACTTAGAAATGATCGTATTTGCCCAGAAGTAATTTAAAATTCGTCGGAGACTAGGAATACAAAACCATTGATAAAAGAAAGGAAATAACATTTTGAATTATTATCCTAAATATGGTCTGATTTTTACCCACGGCTCTCTATCCCAACGTTAAACGGAATTGTACCAAATCAAGTCAACCTCAGCAGAATGGCCATCATGACAAGATGGCCGCTTCATATAAAATTCCTTTCAAGTGTACATTTCGGCTCCCGCTTCAGGCAAGGAAGAGATGCGCCATTCTTGGTAATGTAAGGCACATACAAACACGTTTTCCTTAGTGCAACCACTTTCCATTTTGGAGGGAAAAAAAGCGAATATATTTTCTTGCTTTTCCGTCTATGTCAGATACACGTCTCGTTTGTTTGTCTATTTATGTTATTCATGTATTGCTTATTACATGGTCCAAGGATCTTTCTGTATAATAAGCTAATGCTGAGATGACTTTATCAGCTAATATTTCTCTCTTTCTCTCTCTCTCTCTCTCTCTCTCTCTCTCTCATATATATACATATATATATATATATATATATATATATATATATATATATATATATATATATGAGATATAACGTTGTTTAAGAAATCGATGAGATGCCAAGTTTTTTTTTATAGATTAAATCAAATATTTTGGACGTCGATATCCGTCTATCCTCAATGAATATAAGAATCCGAAATTGTTATATATATATATATATTTCAGTATTTCTCTACGCCAACCGTTTAGGAGCGAGCTTCCACAACGGTGACACCCTCCCTTGTAATATGGAGGCAGTGTATTGTTGAGACCGTGTGATAGTAGAACACATAGCAGCAGGGTAAAGATGCGTCGATGCGTTAAAGGTTAATAATTAAATGTGTTTTTCATATTAGAATTCATTTTTAAAAATGAAATACAACTCTGTATACCAAATCAATAAGATGCCAACGTTTTTTTTTACATAATAAATCAAATATTTCGTACGTCGATATCCGTCCTTTCTCAATGAAAATAAATCTCCGACAATGTTAAAACACATTTTATTATGAGATCGACCGTTAACCCTGAGAAGGGGCCCCTTGGTTTCTGAGACGTTCGACTGAAGTAAAATGAAATATATATGTATATATATATATATATATATATATATATATATATATATATATATAACGTTACGTAGATTTGTTATATATATATATTATATATATATATATATATATATATATATATATACATATAACGTTACGTAGATCTGTTATTGTTTTTAAGCGGTAAATATTATGCAGAATGTTGCATTAAGTAGGCTTTAATATATCGTCTAAATATTTTAATTTTATATCTATATATCTATATATATATATATATATATATATATATATATATTAATCAATGTTACGTACATAAACTAAATCCATGGACACGTCCTTCTTGCTATCAGGCGTCATCAGAAAATGATCGAACATTCGATTATATACTCTGTAGTCTGAAGTTCTACCACTAGACTCAGCCACTTTGATCGGAATATGTACGATTTTTCATGTATTTGTTATGTATTATTATATTAAGTTACGTAATTTTGTTATTGTTTTACTGGCAATAGAAACAGAGTTGTTTTTAGTATTGTTTCACTTCCGGTAAAAAGTATGCATCATATAGTATTAAGTCGCCCTTAATAGGACGTGTCATTATTTTTATTTTATATGGATATATTTATTTATTTATTAGTTTTTACGTTAATTAATATATATATATATATATATATATATATATATGAACAAATATTTCGTGTTACAGAATTTTATAATGGTGTTAAGTATGATGAACGGAGTCATAGAGAGGAAATATTAAATATAGTCGATTAAAAACTTTTAAAAAGAATAAAAATATCGACTAAAATTAACAGAATGAAAACTAATGCTGAAGGTCCCTTTCGATATTCGTTGACGTTTTTCTTGACAATATGTCGGCCGAAAGTTACCTTGGGAATTAGTTTTTATTTTGTTGATTTTAGTCGATCTTTTTATTCTTTTTAAAAGTTTTTAATCGACGATATTTAATATTTCCTCTCTTTTATTCTCTTGTGATAGTGCTTCGACTCGCTATGATTCCGTTTATCATATTTAAAACCAATATATATATATATATATATATATATATATATATATATATATACATATCTGGTTGAACAGGAGTGCAAACTTCTGTTTGTTCCTTTTTTGATCCAATCTTTCTATTCGTCGGACGATAGATCTTGTGCTTTTTATAATGGGTTGTAAGAAATCTCCATATTTAACGCGAACGTTTATATATATATATATATGATTAATCCATAGACAACAATTACTGCAGTGTAACTTAGATTCGAGACTAGTTATTGGAGTCTGGTTCTCTACCGATATAGGCACTTGGATAGTTTCTTATTATATCATATAATAGAAAATTAATCATTTAATTATATTTTTTACGATATTGCTAACTTAAATTAGACGAGTTTTACACGGAAAAGTATTGCTTTTAAAGTAGGTAAAAACTATCATTTTCCCTATCGGAGTATATATGCGTGTGGATATATTTAAATGGAAGATATGGAATATTAGCCCATGATAGAAGCCCCTTGATTTCTATGCACTTCGACTGAAGTAAAATGAAATATATATATATGATGATAAGCACAAATAGTATATAATAAGGTGTGCCCCACAGTAACTCTTAGTGCAACAAATGCTAAGAATAAAGAAAATCCTTTGGAACAAAGATATATAGAACGAAATACATAAATAGATAGAGCGAGGGTAATAAAGAAAGAGAAGGGGAAAGAGATAAAGAGAGAAAGAGGAAAAATTGTCATCCTAAATATCGTCTGATTTTTACCCATGGCACTTTTTCGCGACGTATACTCGAATTGCACAAAATCAAGTCAACCTCAATAGAATGGCCATCAAAACAAGATGGCCGTCAATATAAAATGCGTTGCGAGTTGAGATTCGTGCTTCCGCTTCAGGCCAGGATGAGATCTCCGCGTCTTTCGTTTGCTAAAACGCTTCGTCGTCTACATGGCAAACATTTCTTTTTTTTTACCGCAACCAGTTTCGATTTGGAAAAGAAAAAAGTAAATGAAATGTCTCCTTTTTTTCTGTCTATGTAACTTATACGACTAGCGTATTTATGTACTTATTGATTTATTCATGGCTTCCGGGTGTGTGTCTGTTGAATTATGTAAGCCCTGGCATTTTGTGAGATTCAATTCGTAATTGTGTAACTTTCTTTTTGTTTTTGTTTTGTCTTTTGTTTTTTTTCAGTTTTTTTTTTCTCTTTGGTCAATACGAAGAAGTATGTGTAAAGGTAAGAACAGCAATAACTTATTGCAAGAAACGCTTCACCATATGAACAAAAATGGTAACGAAAAATAACAACAGATCTCATCTTTTAAATTTTTTACGATGAAGATTGATGATTTGTATGTTCATGATAATACCGCCAGGTCCCGTGGTGCACTGATAAGAGAGGTAATTAATAACCACTACTATGTGTTACTGAGGTTGGAAGTTAAATCGCGAGTTGATTCTGAGAATACAATTACTAATTACGTAAGACATCTAACCGGTTATGGTTGACAGAACGAGAACCAGCAACCCCCGTGGATTGAATAAAGTGTTTGTTTGAAATTACGTACATATTCCCGAGCTTGCCATAAATAGTCCATAGTTCGACAGGGCACAAAAAAGGAAGTTAGAAGTTACATCGGTCGAAACGTCGTGAGAATAGCATTCGAGATCAGAACAGTAGCCTGAATAATCTCGCGTTTCTACTAACGCATGGAAAAAAATAAAAGTGTGCTTATTCAAAGAGTAAGTTGGAAAGAAGACAAGAATGATCGTAGATTGAAGAAAACAAGATGCAGTTTTATCATCAGCCAATGTTTTATAATTGATTCTCTTTAATGGATAGACTTACACCACAATGGTGTCATCTATTTACGACATCATGAATATGTTCTATTTCACAGTGAAAGGTGAAAATATCGCGGTAGTAGACAACTACATCTACCTTGGGAAGATGGTGAGAAGTGACGCTGATAGCATGCCTGGAATAAAACAACGAGTTCAGATTGGATGGACAGCCTTTTTAAATGTAGAAAACATAGTTGAGAATAGAAACTGCACGATGGACATTAAGCAGAAAGTGTTCACTGAATACACCATCGCTGTTATGACATATGGTAGCCAAACGTGAGCACTTAATAATGCATCGATAGAAAAGCTAAGAGGTCGACAGTGCAAACTGGAACGCATCATGTTCGGCATCAGTTTACGTGATAAGACAGCAAACTGGAGTAAGTGACATTATCACCACCACACGAAAGGTAAAACATAGATGGGCCGGTTACCTTTCGAGATGTACAGAAAACAGGTAGATATATATAGAGCGACAGTATAGACCTCGAGGCAATTGAAAAGACGTGAACGAGGACCAAAACCCGGTGAAGAGACGACCTCGGATAGCCAACTGGGTCTTACTTGGCCACGCCTAGCTAGGAACAAATATCAAGGTGGAAATAAACCAGGGTGGGTTCCTTCACCAGTAATAATATAAAAAAAGACCTTGATGATGATGATGATTATGATGATGATGATGATGATGATGATGATGATGATGATGATGATGATGAGGATGATGATGAGGATAATGATGATGGTGATGATGATGATGATGATGATGATGATGATGATGAGGATGATGATGATGATGATGATGATGATGATGATGAGGAGGAGGAGGAGGAGGAGGAGGAGGAGGAGGATGATGATGATGATGATGATGATGAGGATGATGATGATGATGATTATGATGATTATGATGATGATGATGATGACGATGACGATGACGATGACGATGATGATGATGATTAAATATTTTCTTGATATCTTTAACCTGTTTCAGTTGATCCTTTGTTACAGTATTACTCATGATGTCATCAAATGGGCAACATATCAGTTTTTAATGATGACACAATCTAGCTCTCCAGAAACGAAAACTTTGGATTGGGATAACAAAAAAAAATTCTGCAGTCTTGAAGATTTTTTACACTTTACTCTAAGCCCAAAGACTAGGAAATGCTCTATATACTCAATATGTAATCACAATACGTGTAGATGGATTACATTGTTTTAACTGTTTCCCCGTTTGTGCTGTGATGGGATGTATTATGTAATTAACTAAGCATGTAAGGAGACACGGCACCTGTTGTGTTGTAGGATATGTGTCTTATCATTAGAGTTTCTTACTTAGTTCGAAAGCAATTGCATAATGTCAACTTTTGCACATTTTAATGTTTCACACATTCGCTACATGTTCACACACGTATATGTGGTAAAAGAAAACGGCAAAACTCGATAGAACAGCTCTCACCTACGCCTAGCAAATCTTTACATTTGAATCGCTATCCCCGCAATATTGTCGTGTATGTTTAATTAACTATTTGATTATCATACGTCTAGAATATTGGCATTGTTTTAATCCTCGGTCCTAATTCTGAAATAGTCGTCTTTAACTTGGATATTTCTATTCTATTTTCCTTTCTTCTAATAAGTAATCAATGCTGAAACAACTCAAGGGTACGGAGTAACGTGATGGACGAGTTCCCGGCAGAATGATGAAGAATATTATGAGAGGGTTGAAAATGATCAATTGAATGAACCCAGTCAGATTTCTCATGATTTATCGGCGACACTTATTCTCCTCTCCCATGATAGAGTAAGCCACAGCTTATCTTTTTCCAAACTAACCATTTAACCCTTCTTTATATATTTATTAAAGTATTGATATAAACCGTAAAGGAGGTGGTAATGCATGTGAGGACGGTATCATGATTAAAGTATTAATATAAACCTTAAAGTGTCACCCTTACTGGGCGGTTACAATTATATATCAAAGTACCCGTGACAAACAAACATAAGATGTACCATTAGGGAAATATGCTTTCAGCTTTATTTATTAGTTAATATTTTCGGATAAATTTTCGGGTCCTTTCTTACATGCATCGAAAATCCGCAATTGGAAAATGAGGACTGTTTTCCAATCATATATACAATTAAACATATGCATCAAATAAGAGAACCATTAATATATACCATAACATCTACGTATTTAGAGATGAATGGCGCTATTTTAAACTTGTATTTGTACAAATCGACAGAAATCGTATTTCAAACATAAGCGTTGCACGGCGACAAAACTGTCATTTTACACGTACGCGTTACACCATACTGTTTTACAAGTACTTCAATGGAATGTGCTCTGATGAGCTTGCTGCTCTGGTACCCCCACGACGTAAATTAACTAGACCAACCCGACAATCTTCCAAATCCTATCTATACACTGTGGAGGTCTCCAAATGTTGAAGAGGTTTCTACTCTAAAAGCTTATTTCCTTGTGCCGCTGGACTCTGAATCTCCCTCCCTGTTCCCTGTTTCCTGACCTTACGTACATGCAGACATGTAAAACTAATGTAAACAGACATCTCGCTGCGCAGCTCCCAATTTAGGTTGACCACTTCAAACCTTCACCCTTTTTTTCTGAGTAGCCCCTTACGTCTACAGTGGCGACCTGCCTTGTTTGGGGTGAACTATGTATAAACAAAAATAATTTAAAAAGAATAAAACTATAATGTTTCTTTAAGCGTAGCAGCAAGAGACACACGGACATTCTATTTCAAAC
This sequence comes from Sepiola atlantica, assembly GCA_963556195.1. NCBI lineage: Eukaryota > Metazoa > Mollusca > Cephalopoda > Sepiida > Sepiolidae > Sepiola > Sepiola atlantica. The sequence continues at coordinate 19,584,394 of OY744535.1, forward strand.
TATTAATGGCAGATCGATTAACATTTGATTAAATGCTGTAACAGACAAACGCACATTTAATTTAAACTGTATGCATCACGGAGTTCCTTAAATTCTTGTTTAAACTGAAGTGTTACAGAACAAAGACAGAGTTGAATTTTAATATAGACATCTCATAACTAATTTGAGAAATCGTCAAAGGCAGACATTTTGAATGATTATTTTTTCCGAAATAAAACACGTTGAAGAAAATATTCTAGCTGTTATGAACACGCTTATGTACTAAAATAATTATCAATTCCCGGATGTACGTCCAACAAGAATAGCATTTAATGGTATATTTGAAACGTTATTAAAAATAGATATTTTACAAAGCGTTATAATTTTATACGTTCTAGAGAATACAACATTCTTCCGGTTAAGTTGATATCAACCGGTAAAACACGTTAACATTACCTTCCACCAAAAACCAAGTCGTTCAATATTTTACATTGTTACATCAAGCACTGTTATTAATCTAGCAAGTGTTCCTTGCAAACCATGCCATGGATCTGAATGTTCCATTGTTATTTTTAACGGAAATTACAATAAGAAAAAATAAGAGTGCAGTTGTATTGTCTCGATGAAACTGAATGCGTTACATTACCTAGTTTTTGTCCAATTCTTGAAGACGATTTCCTTGTGTATCTATTGACCTAGACATTTATAGATTTATTCAGTGTGCTTGACTATTGATTTTTGTTCATTTAACTATTGTTCAAATCCAGGTCGACTTGGAAGATAGATCTTTTGTCCATGTATTACCCTCCTTGCTCAGCGTTTATGAATAGTTGTATTTTACGAAACAACCTGACCTTTGCAATAGTATGTAGGTGTGTTTTTGAGTCTCATTGAATGCCTCATTCGTCGGTCAGCCCATTTTTCTTGTTAAACGTATATGTTTATAGAACGCATCTTAAGATGTGTTCAATAATTTCAATTACCTTGTCTGTCACGTTTATGTATATAATAGCATGTTCTGTTCACATTTGAAACAGCACTTTGTCGGTATGTCACGTGTAAACTTAGAATATATATTTTGTTTGTTTGTTACGAGTAAGCTTGACATCTAATTTTAACCGCTTAGTCAGACTAAAAGTTCAATACCATTTACGTTGGTCTGTCAGATATAAGTGGAAATCGTACTTTAATCGCGAAAAACGTAGATTGAAAGGTCAAATCTTATAATAATCGATCTTGTTTTACTTGACCGCTATCTGTCACTACTGTAAACAGTATTAAAGTGTTATCGTATCACACAAACAGACAGACAGAAACACGAAACATAATCTATATAATACTAAAACTCTATTGTTCTTGTATGTTTGCAATCAGCTTTCAGCTTTCCGGTTTTCAACATCCGGTTGCGCATGCGTAAATAGCATCGTCTCCAATCTGTTATTCCAATTCCGTTATTCTCTATTATGATTAACGAACGCATGAAATTTTTCATTCTGGAAATTTTTAAACAATTTCATTTAATTTCATCAAATAGTTTATTTGTTTTCTTCACGGCTAAAAACATTCAACGGGAGGACTTCGTAAAGTCTGTCGCAGTTTAAAAAAAACTCCTCCCTTTTAAAAAAACAAAAACAAACAAACAAAAAAACAACACTCATTATTAATATCAGCCATACTAGCGGTCGGTTAACGAAACCACCTCCCACTTTCCCTCTCATAGATTTCACCACTCCTACTCCCTCTGTTTTCGTTACGTACGCGAGAAAGCTTGCTGTACCCCCTTCCTTTCTCAAATCGCCCTAACCAACCACTTATAATTCAGTAACTGTAATTAAAAAAAAAAAACAATTATAATAAACAGAACCACTCATAGAAATCTATCTATATTCTTTTTTCATTTTAATATACTTTCATAGAAATGCTTCTGTTATGTAAAAAAAAACTATTTTCTTTATGTCACAAGTGTCACGCTCATACAGGAATTCCATAGCTAATATAACAAACTGACCCAACGGGTTACGGGTGGTCTAGTATAAAATAAAAACCACTATCAGATCTTACTAAAATTAAACTGAAGTTGCACTAAATCTTGGTGTAGGGCTTTGTTTTTAATTGCATCCCCAGACAGACAGGCAGACAGACAGACAGACAGACAGACATATAATACAAAATGTATACCACCATTTTATTCCGAGCAACATTTTACTCGAGAAAAATTGCGTTTAATCTTTGTGTAGGTCTTTATTTTTTTAATTTACAAACAGACAGACATGCCATCCTTTTAGACCTTCGACGACTATTTTCCCAGGGCACAAACATATGTTGGGGACACTGCGTTTTGTTTGTTATTTTTATGAGAGTTGGGGGGGGGCAGGGTTGATTATAATTTTAGACAAATGTGCATTAAATGTTAATTGTTCCTATTTTCGTGTCTGTATGTTAACGTGTGAGACTATCGGCGCGTGTGTTCTGAAGCTTGTGTTTTAAACGTAATTTATTTAATCAAATCATTTCATTTTTGTTATTTACTAAATAGATGGGATTGCTTAATAAACAAACAAATAATTGACCAGGTCCCCAAAATAATAAATATTAAAAAGACACATAGGTAATAAGAAAAATACTGAGAACAACAGAGTTTATACGTAAATAACTTTAAATTATTCCTCCGTCGACAAACAAAGACAATCATTAATATTCATCGTAAACAGAGAGAATCTATCGAAGATGTAACTAAGCGACGCTCAACTCTATTTGTTTTATTTCAGAAAATACCACTTTTTTTAAATAAATAATTTTTTTTTTCTTTTGCAAGTAAACGAACTTTTTTTTTTCGATTCGTCTTAATTCATCCAGCTATGGTCAAATTCACTTGACAATTAGGGATGCTAATGCCACAAATGTGATTCGTTCCTGATCAGCCAATGAAAAGTCGCAATAAACGACCATTGGCACAAATGTGATTCGTTCCTGATCAGCCAATGAAAAGTCGCAATAAACGACCATTGGCACAAATGTGATTCATTCCTGATCAGCCAATGAAAAGTCGCAATAAACGACCATTGGCACAAATGTTGTATGCGGGCTTTATTCCTTGTGTTAGAGTTACCATTTGAATACTAATGGTTATGATGATGATGATGATGATCATCATCATCATGACGACATAGTAGAAACTTATTGAAGATGAAAGAATGAGGAATTTGTCTTGATTGAAAGAACCAATAGTTGCCATGAAAAACGAAACACAGTCAGTCTATGTTAATTTACTTAAATCACATAAATAATCATATAGTATCCCTATATGATTATTTGTGTGATTTAAGTAATAAATAATAATCATCATGATATTCTGTTTAACGTCTATTTTACATGCTGTCATTCATGCGTTGAACGACTTTAAAAGAAATTGCGTTCTAAACTGACCTATCTCTGACCGGATCTCGTTCTCTCTCAAGTTCCTATTGACCACTTCTTTACATATTGTATTACTTAATACTATTTTTCTACTGGAAGTATAGGGTGGGATGGGGCATAGTGGGTAAGGGGGGCATGATGGGTCAACTCGCAGATTTCTTTTATCCCCCTCAACCTAAAGTATTAATGTCTGATGCGTTACCGACTTTAAGTTGTACCATCCTTAAGTCTAAGACATTAAATCACTCTTCTTATGCTCTCTTTACTGGGGTTACCGGCTTTGGAAAGTGCTACTCGTTTACTTTGCTTAATTGTTGTTGATTAAGTTGTCTCATCTCCAACTTCTGAAAAAAATTGACTTGGAAAACACCAACATAAAGTAAGATAGTAGACTCTACTTAAGTGGTATAAAGTTTGATTTTAAGCACTTATTTTAAACTGGACCAGCATTTCTGTTGTTCATTTATTTAAACCAAAACTATAATCTCTCCTTTCAACATGTTAATAGCATATGAGTATTCTGTACTGCACACTTCTCTTTCTACTGTCTAGATTTAATTTTCTGTACTGCACACTTCTCTTTATACAGTCTAGATTTAATGTTATGTACTGAACACATCTCTTTATACAGTCTAGATTTAATGTTATGTACTGAACACATCTCTTTATACAGTCTAGATTTAATGTTATGTACTGAACACATCTCTTTATACAGTCTAGATTTAATGTTATGTACTGAACACATCTCTTTATACAGTCTAGATTTAATGTTATGTACTGAACACATCTCTTTATACAGTCTAGATTTAATGTTATGTACTGCACACTTCTCTTTATACAGTCTAGATTTAATGTTATGTACTGAACACATCTCTTTATACAGTCTAGATTTAATGTTATGTACTGAACACATCTCTTTATACAGTCTAGATTTAATGTTATGTACTGAACACATCTCTTTATACAGTCTAGATTTAATGTTATGTACTGAACACATCTCTTTATACAGTCTAGATTTAATGTTATGTACTGAACACATCTCTTTATACAGTCTAGATTTAATGTTATGTACTGAACACATCTCTTTATACAGTCTAGATTTAATGTTATGTACTGAACACATCTCTTTATACAGTCTAGATTTAATGTTATGTACTGAACACATCTCTTTATACAGTCTAGATTTAATGTTATGTACTGAACACATCTCTTTATACAGTCTAGATTTAATGTTATGTACTGAACACATCTCTTTATACAGTCTAGATTTAATGTTATGTACTGAACACATCTCTTTATACAGTCTAGATTTAATGTTATGTACTGAACACATCTCTTTATACAGTCTAGATTTAATGTTATGTACTGAACACATCTCTTTATACAGTCTAGATTTAATGTTATGTACTGAACACATCTCTTTATACAGTCTAGATTTAATGTTATGTACTGAACACATCTCTTTATACAGTCTAGATTTAATGTTATGTACTGAACACATCTCTTTATACAGTCTAGATTTTATGTTATGTACTGAACACATCTCTTTATACAGTCTAGATTTAATGTTATGTACTGAACACATCTCTTTATACAGTCTAGATTTAATGTTATGTACTGAACACATCTCTTTATACTGTCTAGATTTAATGTTATGTACTGAACACATCTCTTTATACAGTCTAGATTTAATGTTATGTACTGAACACATCTCTTTATAAAGTCTGGATTTAATTTTTTTTTAAGTAATCAGAATTAAATCTGCCCTAAAGACTCGCATTTAACATCCATTGTATTATCCACATATCATTTCTCTCCACGCAACAAATGTCTTTAAATCCTCACTGGCCCATATATCTCTCGCATACATCATATCAATGTGTGCATATGTCTGATAGAAGTGTCTATTTATCTACAGTTGAAACGTTCTGCTGGTTAGTAACGTCAGAAGTTATTTCAACTTACTTCATCTACTGACAAACTTTGCCAAACATAGTTGAGAGGATGATTGCAATGTTATCACCAATGTTACAAAGTACCTGATTCAATAAAAAAAAATGCCACTCATGCAATCGTTAAAACAATTCAAAATGGTTTCCGCAACCTAACTTGACCAAATAAAAAAAACTGCCACTCATGCAATCTTTAATAAAATTCAAAATGGTTTCTGCAACCCAACTTCAGTAGAAACCTTATTTGTTCACCAGGTTTTAGTAAGGGATGTCCAACATTCGTTGCTTCATCGCCGGGCAATGATACACGTAAATACTTAGGTGAACGTCTCATCTGTAAAAGGTTTGACCCCCTAATCGACTTTACACTAATCATACCTAAACCCCCAGGAGTTTATCCGTGAAAGAATCTTAGAAATAATATCCTTCAAAAGAATATCTGGACTACCTCTGAGCTGAAGGGGAGCACCAGTGCACAAAGCAGTTGCATCCATATAAGCTTGAAAGGGAGATGTTCACATTTGGAGCGTATAATTAAACCGCGATACATCAAAGCATATTTAACATTAATGAATTATAATTAGTGGACAAGTTAGTTGTAAGTTGAATTTTACTTGATATGGTTTTGTTTAAGAAAAAAAGTTTATTTCATTAGCGATTGCATGGGTGACATTGCATGGGTGACATGTTTGCCTCCTCTTCTTCCTTTTCTGTTTCACTTGTTTTAATAGAGGTTATAAACGATTAGGTCGGTAACATTTTATTTGTGTAACATTTTATTTGTGTAACATCTTATTTGTGTAACCCTTTATTTGTGTAACATCTTATTTGTGTAACCCTTTATTTGTGTAACATCTTATTTGTGTAACATCTTATTTGTGTAACCCTTTATTTGTGTAACATCTTATTTGTGTAACCCTTTATTTGTGTAACATCTTATTTGTGTAACATCTTATTTGTGTAACCCTTTATTTGTGTAACATCTTATTTGTGTAACATCTTATTTGTGTAACCCTTTATTTGTGTAACATCTTATTTGTGTAACATTTTATTTGTGTAACATTTTATTTGTGTAACCCTTTATTTATCCATTCAATGATCGCAGTTAGCGAGAAAAAAGAAACAGAGAGATAAAGAGAGAGAAATTGAAAGGAATAGAGACAGTCTATTATTTACCACTGTATATTTACAAATGTTCTCCCCTTCGCGCAATTTTAAGGGGGCATAACTAAAAATCACGTGGTTATTCTAATTTCCGTGTTTCTATCACCGCTCATTACATTTAAACACATTGAACAATGTTTGTTAAATAGTAAAAGAGAACGTTCGCAAGAAAAAGGTAAGTTCGATTCGCAGAGCAACGTTGATACGCACACAGCGAATCGTGGTCGAAAGGTCAGCCAATACACCTATGGGTCACCGCCACCTTTTGTGTACTAGAAACAGACGTGATGGATTGATGAGCGTGTATCGTGATAGGTAGAAGTTTCGATGAGAAGCTTCTAAGCGTAAAGCACGCGCAAAGAAATAACGTAAGCATAAGTAAGAAACTAAGAGGCTAAGGCCCCAAAACGACCGTAGCACCGGAATGCCCCGCCCTTTCGACGCTAGCATAAACGCAGGCGTTGTCAACATCTTAAAAAATGGTCTTTTTCTCAAAATTCAAAATAGTTTTCTTTTTTTGTTGTTGTTGTGAAACCTCACGCGAAAACGCACCCCACGTAAACGATCAGGGATGAAGTGCTTCCGTAAGAGGAGAAGCTGTCCCATATTATATGACGTAATTGTGCTATCATGATTTGTTTCTTGTCATTCGACAACAAACATGCATTTCATTGGATCATGAGATTTCAGACATTATGTTATATTATGAGGGGCCCTGTATGCCTAAAAACGTGTAGGTCCACTAGTTTTGATTGTGAGAGGGGTGAACTTTGTTCGAATTAAGTGCAGGTCGAAATGACATCCATTTTGGGACAAATAGATTTGTTCTCAGAATGAGTAATCCCAAGAAGTCATAACAACCAGTGAAACGTGGCCGACTTCAAAAGTTGAGGTTCAATAAACGTCAGACCAGCTCTGTTTATGATTTGTATGACAGGACAAAGGACGGTGACGTCACAAGTTGTTGTCGAAAACGGGAAATCATCAGTCCGCCATGAGAGCTCAAAGCGACAAGTTCGTCGTGAGAGAAAGCGGACGGAATTGTCCAAAGATGTAGACAAATAATTTAAGACTGCGTCTCTCAAAATGAGACCGAAATCGACATCTCGCCCCATCTAGAAGAAGATAGAAATGAGCCGCAGGAAAAGAAGGAGCAGAAGCAACATTAAATGACCACTCTCTCCCGACCGAGTAAAAGAAGATCCAGACCAATAAATCGTTCACGGCTCTCTGAAATTATCGTCGAAGTCCTTTCATTTCCGTGGGGAGAGTTTTCAGTTTCAGGTGACCGATGCTCCACGCCAGCAAACAGAAGGCCAATAGACGAAAGAGGAGATCCGGCCAAGGTATAATTAATTGGGAAGGTATGTAACAATTAGACCTCATCTTGGAGGGGAAGTATATGCAACACATTACACTTACAACATGGCTATCTAATATACAAGACAAACCGAGTGTACATAGTTTAAATAGTTCATATTTTCAATTGAAATAAATAGTATTATTATATAATCCTGTTTCATAGTTTATTTATGACATATTTTAGATATAACCGGTGCATTCTTCTCCGTCAATCTTGACAGAACGTGTATGCTTGTATATTATTATTATATTGGTAGATTATACACAAAACTGTCTTGAACGCTATCAGTGTTGAAGCTTTTATAAGTAAAAGTACAAACTAATCAGACACTACAGACGAGTTATGGAAAACCTCACTGGAGTTTTAATACAGTAAAGAAAACTGAAAGTGAAAGTAGTCGATGCCGTGTCTGTGGTTACCGCGGGGCACGGAATCTTACTAATTGAAATTGACAACCAACAGACGCACACGTGGGAATTAGATGATAAGAACGTCATAGTTTCTTTTTAGGTCCTAATACTTTTCTTAGATTTATTTTCCTTTTAATTTCTCTTAGTGAGTTACACATTATTAGTCTTAAGCCAAAACTACCCTCCCTTGGGAACAGGGAAGGAAGTCTTTCGGAAATACGTCAATTGGTCTCGTAGTCAATACGAAAGGATAGTCGCTAGTGTTTTTTTTTGCCTCGCCGAAGTATACTCAGTCACTTCCGAAAAGCGACTTCGTGTTTAGCAACGTCGATTTTCGTTTATCTGTGACGAAACTTCTTTTTGCATTTTTTGTTGTTGCGTAACGCACTTATTGTTACTTTAAACATTGTAACAAGCGCGTAACACATCAATGCCTTTTGTTGATATCTGTAACATCATCATCAGCAACAGCATCATTATCATCATATAGTACATACACAAGACAATTAGCGCCGTCCAGTTGTTTCCCTTGTTACAGAGAAAATTGGAACTCTCCTGTTTGTGTGAACTTCAGTCTAATAAAAAATATCTTGTCTTATAAAGAAGACCATAATGTTTCTGAGGTCAAGGATGCTCATTTTATATCCAGAACAATTGCCTCTACATTTTGGCCAAGTTTCAGAAAAATTGAATGGATGGATCAAACGTTATGGGAGAAAAAGGTCATTGTTTGCAATTTTTGGGGCTTTTGACCCTGTGGGGGCGCGAACCAGATCTTTTCCAAGGTCAGCGATACTTATTTTCTATTAGGAACAATTTCCTCCACATTTTGGCCACGTTTCAGAGAAATTGAATGGATGGATGAAAAGTTATGGGGCAAAACATGTCATTTTTTGCCATTTCGGGGCCTTTTGACCCCCTCGGGGGCTAACCAGATTTTTTTTCAAAAATCAGAGAATGTCACTTTCTAACCTGACCAAAGTTACTACTTCATGCAAAATCTTAGAGAAATTCAATGGATGGTTGCGGAGAAAAATACGGACGGACGGAAATGCCTCAAAAATAAAAGATAAATGAAAGAAAAGAGATAAAGATGTACGAATGGCAAACTTATTTCAACTTCGATTGTTCAATGCTAGGTGTACTCGATGAAAACATGTTTATTTTTCTTTCCTTACGCCAAGGCTTTTCAAAGATTAAAATGTTATCATCAGAGGAATTACATAGATGGATAAGCTGGCAGTGGAAAAGCCAAAATTCAGAATTTGAAAAAATATAAAGTAATGGAGAGTAAGAGTATTCGTGTAAAAAAATATGGAGGATGTCGAGTTGGTGAATGTCCGTTGATAAGTAGTCCGGTGAAAGGAGATTTAAAGATGGAAAAAAAGGAGTTTCTACTGCCAAATTATTGAAAAACCTTGAATTAAGGAAAGAAAAATAAAAATGTTTTCACCGAGTACACCTTGCATTGAACAAACGAAGTTGAAACAGATTTGTCATTCGTACATGTTTATCTCTTTTCTTTCATTTATCTTTTATAATTGCGCTATCTCGTATATTTCACTACAGGTTCTATCCTCTAAAAGTATACTTTTAGTTTCATATTTTCTTTTATATATATATATATATATATATATATATATATATATATATATATATAGAGATATAGATATATATATATATATATATATATATATATATATATATATATATATTTAGAAGGATGAAAAGGAATTAGAAAAGCAAAAGTCAAATCGTATTTCAATTCAGTTGCTCAGAGCAAGGTATATTCCGCAAAAAGGCAATTTATTCAAGTTAAATATTTCCTTAAGCCAGGCTTTTCAAAGATCAAAATCTTATCATCAGGGGAAGTCGCTGGGATAGATAAGTTGGCAGAGGCCAAGATTTAAAATTTGAAAAAGTAAAATAAAAATTGTAGGGAAAAACACAAGGCAAAACTCTGCCCGAATGCAAGCAAATGTCCGATTGCAAAAAGTCCGGTGTCAAAAAGTCCAGAGGAGAAAGTGCAATGTAGATAGGTAGGTTGTTAAAAGGCACGAGAAGTGGCAAGAGAAGATTCAGAGTTGAATTCCAAAAAACACATCATCCTTCTACATATCTGTCTGCTCTATCCTGGATATTGAGCTGTATACTTTTCACAATAGGTTTTACCTTTCCTAAAAGTTCGCTTTTCACCACTTTATATATATATATATATATATATATATATAGTTTTTGTACATTTACGCGCGTCCGCGCTTCCTATCATGACGAAAACATTTTTAAAAAATCACCATTGCCAGACCACACGGATTTTCTAGATGAAATAACTAAAAATTGCATTTACAAATGAATAAATATATTTATATTTTGGTTTGCATATCATTCATTATTTTAAATGGTATACGAAGAGGATAAATAAGTAAGATTGGAAATGTCAGATATACATGTGTAAGTATGTATATATTTATATACATATACCTCGATATATATACATATATATATATATATATATATATATATATAAATATATACATATAAATGTATATCTTAATATAAGTTGTTAAATGGGAAAGAGAGAATAAATGAAAAGATTACTAAAGAAAAAATGGAGCAGAATTTCAAACATGGATCAAAAGTAGTAAGAAATTAATAGTTACTTAAAGTATGGATCGGATCGTGTACTGTAGTGGCGAGATATATTGCATTGTGTCAGTTAGATGTCTACCAGACGTTTACTGAAAAAATAAGATCAGAGTCTTAGGTTTATGCTAGATGCTGATTAGAAAAGTATTACAGCGCTTTCGATACACTTGCGGAGTGGTAGAGAGTATTCAGTCTTGAGAAGAGTGCAGTTTCTGAAGTAAAAATTGTGGGTAATGTATTTTAGTGTTTGGCTTGCGCGTTAGTGAGATTGTAGTGTTTGAGGTCCTGTTTGTGTTCGTAAATGCAGGATTTTATTTTTCTGGCAGTTTCACCGATATAAATCATGCCTCATGTCAGATGCTTTATATCGGTGAAACAGCCTATTCATCTTTCTACTGTTCATCCATGTTTATAGTTCTATTCGGTTTTTTTTGTTTGCCGAATGTTATCATGTTAACGTCTTTGTCGCATGCCCTGCATAATTATTTCTATTTTCAAATAGTTAAGCATGTGCTAAACACTTTTCGTTTTGCGTTCTGTTTTCCTATGTTTTACCGTATTTCAGTAAATTCTAAAATATCAGCTTTTTCTTGAAGCCGGTCGTTGATCCGAACAAGACCAGCTAAATAACTCGTTTTTTTTAATTGTTTATCTTCGTATCCAATTTGTTTGTTTCCTTTGTCTTTTTCACACATCCTGTATTCACGGTATTTCATTTCAACGTATATCATACATTTTATCTTCATATAGAAATATATGTATATATATACATATATATATATATTATATATATATATATTATATATGTATATGTGTATATATATAGATATGTATATATGTATATGTGTGCATATATATATATATATATTGGTTAATAAACGTATTGAGAGACATAGAGATAAAACTGCCTTAAGAGATTGAGAAAGGTTGAGAGACGGATATGAACAATGAGATTAGATAAGCGGATTATGGAGACCACGAAAGATAGATGGCGTATGTAAGAAAGAAAGAAGGGGTGGATAAAGAGAGAGAGAGAAGTAAGAGAGAGTAGAGAGAGAGTAAAGAGAGAGAGAGAGAGAAAGAGTGGCATAAATAGAGAGAGAAGAGATACAAGAAAGGGTTATTTAGAAAGAGGGTAATATAAAGAGAAATAAGGAAAAGGAGCGAGAGCGAAAGAATGGAAGAGAGGGGAAAATTTATAATGGAGTTTCCGGTTACAGCTATTAACATATCGATAACAATTGATATAGATAACAATTGTCCATTTTACCCCAGACTGTTCAGTTTTGACACTAAGTAAATACGATAATTTCCATGATAGATTAGACCAATATTTACATAGAAATATATGAAATCATAAAATAAAGAACAGTCTTCAATTTAAAAATAAACGCACATCCATCAGTAACTGTTGTGAATAGCATCATACCATACCATTAGACGATGCAGAAATTAAAATCAGATATTTAAAAGTATATGACCTGTAGATTCCTATTGTACATTGTCTACTAGTATTTATTGATTTAATTCCGTGCAGTGTACATATGTGTAGGGACTATATTACATTAACATTGAAATTGGATAATTTATAAATAAAAATAGGAATAATAGATAAGTAAATCTTCTAACACGTAGAAATTCACATTTTTGTAAAAGTTGGACAACACAATTTCTATTTTATTTTGGATCTTTTTAAATGAGGATTGAAAAGTTGTAGTATTTGCAATATTGGGATTTCTGTTTTCATATTAGATGTTATTTTAAAAACGATTCAACCTGTAATGTATTCCTTTCTTAACGTTTGTAATGTATCTGTCGTCTTACGTAGACTTCTGTATACATATCATCATCATCATCATCATCATCATCATCATCATCATCATCGCAATCATCCTAATCGTCTAGGTATGTAATTAAAACTTTTCATGCACGGAAAAGAGAAAAGCGCAAAGGGACAGAGAGTTAGAGGTTGTTCATTTTGGAGAGATGTTCTCGTCATAATTATAAATCTCTACATTCATTAAATGTGGAAAGATTTTCTCGTCATAATTATAAATCTCTACATTCATTAAATGTGGAAAGATTTTCTCGTCATAATTACAAATCTCTACATTCATTAAATGTGGAGAGATTTTCTCGTCATAATTATAAATCTCTACATTCATTAAATGTGGAGAGATTTTCTCGTCATAATTATAAATCTCTACATTCATTAAATGTGGAAAGATTTTCTCGTCATAATTATAAATCTCTACATTCATTAAATGTGGAAAGATTTTCTCGTCATAATTACAAATCTCTACATTCATTAAATGTGGAGAGATTTTCTCGTCATAATTATAAATCTCTACATTCATTAAATGTGGAGAGATTTTCTCGTCATAATTATAAATCTTTACATTCATTAAATGTGGAGAGATTTTCTCGTCATAATTATAAATCTTTACATTCATTAAATGTGGAGAGATTTTCTCGTCATAATTATAAATCTCTACATTCATTAAATGTGGAGAGATTTCCTCGTCATAATTATAAATTTCTACATTCATTAAATGTGGAGAGATTTTCTCGTCATAATTATAAATCTCTACATTCATTAAATGTGGAGAGATTTTCTCGTCATAATTATAAATCTCTACATTCATTAAATGTGGAGAGATTTTCTCGTCATAATTATAAATCTCTACATTCATTAAATGTGGAGAGATTTCCTCGTCATAATTATAAATTTCTACATTCATTAAATGTGGAGAGATTTTCTCGTCATAATTATAAATCTCTACATTCATTAAATGTGGAGAGATTTTCTCGTCATAATTATAAATCTCTACATTCATTAAATGTGGAGAGATTTTCTCGTCATAATTATAAATCTCTACATTCATTAAATGTGGAGAGATTTTCTCGTCATAATTATAAATCTCTACATTCATTAAATGTGGAGAGATTTTCTCGTCATAATTATAAATCTCTACATTCATTAAATGTGGAGAGATGTTCTCGTCATAATTATAAATCTCTACATTCATTAAATGTGGAGAGATTTTCTCGTCATAATTATAAATCTCTACATTCATTAAATGTGGAGAGATTTTCTCGTCATAATTATAAATCTCTACATTCATTAAATGTGGAGAGATTTTCTCGTCATAATTATAAATCTCTACATTCATTAAATGTGGAGAGATTATCCTGTCATAATTTGAAATCTCTACATTTATTAAATGTGGAGAGATGTTCTCGTCATAATTATAAATCTCTACATAATAATGTGGAGAGATTTTCTCGTCATAATTATAAATCTCTACATTCATTAAATGTGGAGAGATGTTCTCGTCATAATTATTAATCTCTACATTCATTAAATGTGGAGAGATTTTCTCGTCATAATTATAAATCTCTACATTCATTAAATGTGGAGAGATTTTCTCGTCATAATTATAAATCTCTACATTCATTAAATGTGGAGAGATGTTCTCGTCATAATTATAAATCTTTACATTCATTAAATGTGGAGAGATGTTCTCGTCATAATTATTAATCTCTACATTCATTAAATGTGGAGAGATGTTCTCGTCATAATTATAAATCTCTACATTCATTAAATGTGGAGAGATGTTCTCGTCATAATTATAAATCTCTACATTCATTAAATGTGGAGAGATTTTCTCGTAATAATTATCAATCTCTACATTCATTAAATGTGGAGAGATGTTCTCGTCATAATTATTAATCTCTACATTCATTAAATGTGGAGAGATTTTCTCGTCATAATTATAAATCTCTACATTCATTAAATGTGGAGAGATTTTCTCGTCATAATTATAAATCTCTACATTCATTAAATGTGGAGAGATGTTCTCGTCATAATTATAAATCTCTACATTCATTAAATGTGGAGAGATTTTCTCGTCATAATTATAAATCTCTACATTCATTAAATGTGGAGAGATTTTCACGTCATAATTATAAATCTCTACATTCATTAAATGTGGAGAGATTTTCTCGTCATAATTATAAATCTCTACATTCATTAAATGTGGAGAAATGTTCTCGTCATAATTATAAATCTCTACATTCATTAAATGTGGAGAGATTTTCACGTCATAATTATAAATCTCTACATTCATTAAATGTGGAGAGATTTTCTCGTCATAATTGCAAATCTCTACATTCATTAAATGTGGAGAGATTTTCTCGTCATAATTATAAATCTCTACATTCATTAAATGTGGAGAGATGTTCTCGTCATAATTATAAATCTCTACATTCATTAAATGTGGAGAGATGTTCTCGTCATAATTATAAATCTCTACATTCATTAAATGTGGAGAGATTTTCTCGTCATAATTATAAATCTCTACATTCATTAAATGTGGAGAGATTTTCACGTCATAATTATAAATCTCTACATTCATTAAATGTGGAGAGATTTTCACGTCATAATTATAAATCTCTACATTCATTAAATGTGGAGAGATTTTCTCGTCATAATTGCAAATCTCTACATTCATTAAATGTGGAGAGATTTTCTCGTCATAATTGCAAATCTCTACATTCATTAAATGTGGAGAGATTTTCCCGTCATAATTGCAAATCTCTACATTCATTAAATGTGGAGAGATTTTCTCGTCATAATTATAAATCTCTACATTCATTAAATGTGGAGAGATGTTCTCGTCATAATTATAAATCTCTACATTCATTAAATGTGGAGAGAGAGGCCAGTGTATATATTTAACGTGGATCTACTTCGATACGGGGATAAGAACGAAAGGGCTATCAACTCACTAGCACTCTTTTAAGAATTAAATTCACATTTTTTTATTTTCTATGTTGTATGTTTAGTTTGCATCCGTGCACCACGCTTCCGAAACACATACTGACTAAAAACCTTATTTCCGTTCTCGTCCCCACAATGTTGACGTAATTGCTTCAAAAGGGACCCTGAGCCTGCCACCACGCACCTGTTTGACCAGAAATCAGGGAGGGGGTTAAAGTTCAGGTATAATTATAGTTTTAGTCAGAACGAACTTGTTCCCTATATTTTTCGTGTAAAGATTTTGCACTGATTCATTTCAGTACCAAATTCATACTGGCTGATAATCGTTCACATACATACATCGATTATGTAACAGATCGATCATACGTGATTATTATTCTTAGTATCACCCGTACTGGAAACTGTACATAAATACATGTAGCACAAGTTATAATCAATTACAAGGTAACATTCTCCTTGAGGATGAGGGTTCAATCCTCAGTACGAGCTATACTAAGAACACAATTACGAATTATTTAAGACTTGTGCTCGATCTTTGCTGACGGTACGAGAGCAAGCTACTCCTATGGATTAAACGAAGTAAATTTTGTAATAAATATAGTAAAATAATAGTAAAATAATAGTAAATAATAGTAATAATAGTAATAATAATAGTAATAGTAATAGTAAATAGTAATAGTAAATAGTAAATATTATAGTAAAATAGTAAAATAGTAAATAGTAAATAAATAGTAAAATAAATAGATAAATAAATAGATAAATAAATAGATAAATAGATAAGATAAAATAAATAGTAAGTAAACAGTAAAATAGTAAATAGTAAAATAGTAAATAGTAAATAGTAATAGTAAATAGTAATAGTAAATAGTAAATAGTAATAGTAAATAGTAATAGTAAATAGTAAATAGTAATAGTAAATAGTAATAGTAAATAGTAAATAGTAAATAGTAAATAGTAATAGTAAATAGTAATAATAGTAAAATATAGTAAAATAATAGTAAAATAATAGTAAATTATGTAAATTTTTAAATAAAGTAAATAAAGTAAATACTCCTATGGATTAAATAAAGTGTCCGTTCAAAATTCCGTACATACTCGGTAGTTCTACATGAAGATCTTCGTGAATAACAAGACACATCTGAAGCAGGTCGGAGCTTAAATCGACCGAAATGTTTTGACAATAACAAACAAAATGATAACAGTAATATGAATAGGTTCGAATAAGTGTGTGATCATAGTAACCGGTATTTACATAAAATTTGATTTAGATGCCGAATGCCCATCTAATATCAGGGTGTCCAATTCTAACTCTAAGTAAATACGGGGATTCTCATCAGAGAGAAAGTCGATACGTTTATTGAAGAATGCGAACCGATTAAAAAGAACAGTACAAATAAACATACAAAAATACAGGGATGTGGCGATTTTACAGGGCTGGAGCTTGGTAGACAGTATGGAACCAATTAGATTAGAGGTTTTTGTAGGACTAACCCCAACCCTAACTTTGTCTAAGAGAGAAATAGATTAGTGTAGGTGTTCTCTTTAAACGCCGGCAGCTAGTCTGTCTAACATGTGTTATATATATATATATATATATATATATATATATATATATATATATATAGTCTTGAAAGTTTCTCAACGATTAAAACTATATTAAAAAAAAAAAAGTCCCAAGTCGTTCAGTGGAAAATCACTCATGTATGTCAATTCAACTTTTTCAGTTATTATATTAGTTTGCTTCTAACATTATTTAAGGGATCATCAGTTGTGAGAGGGAGAGAGAGAGAGAGAGAGAGAGGGGTGGAGAGAAAAATCGTTATAGACAAGGCACGAAGCCACTTGATGTAGGCACTAAAATACTACTACTTCAAGGTAAAAAACTACTCCAATTACCTTAAAATACGCAATAGCGAAAACAACATTCCTATGGACAAATTAATATCATCAAATATAAAAATGACTAGCATATTAATTCATATTAAGCGTACACTCAGTTACAAATACGCATACACACGCACATATATAAGAAAAGTTTGAAGTATCTATTAGATCACTTGACTAACAAACCATATATCCAGGGAAAGCCGAAAATGTTGTTAAACTCATCAGGAAATGTTATACTAACATCATCGCAGCCATTATACTTAATAATCATTTCCAGGGCTTCTAGCTGATCATTATGAAGTTATTCACATTTTGCTTAATGCATAATTTGTTTCCATCTCCCTCGGAAATATTCTGTGAAGTATACGGGTAATTAGTCTCCTGCATTTCAGTCCCCCTTTTTTTTTTTTTAGAATTTAAAATAGATCATTCAGACACAATCTACACACGTCGTCTCAATTTCTACATGTATTGGCCTGTCGTATTATTTTCATTATATTATTGATGAGCGTCTGCTTTTTTTTATCTACCCGTATTCGGACGCTAGTTCGTTTTTTTTTTATTTAATGCGGTTTTATCGTCGTAATATCTGGTTTTAAATTCTAGGGAGGTCATACTCACGTAGCACTTTTTGTTATTCAGGCTTTCTTTTGCAAATAGTGTTGCTTGGTGAACACTGATTTTGGTTACGCATTTATTTTGTCGTGGATAAAGTGCCTTACATGTACAGTTACAGCTTTTTCTCTTCATTATCAACTTTGTATTTAAGTAATTGCTATTAGAGTTTAGGTTATTAATATTTCTAGTGGTTGTATTTTTGTTATTCTTAGTGTTAGTTTTAATTGTTGCTCTGGTGGTTTTTTCTTACGCATTTTGTTATTTTCATTTCAGTACAGCCTCATAAGTCCCTTCTGCGTCATGAATAACTTATTTGACTCAGTTATCAATTCAGAAGTTGGAATTACCTCATCACTATCAATATACAAAGAAATAAGCACGATGAATTTTGTTCTGAAAAATAAACTACTGACGTGCTGACTTTAATATCGCGTGGTTTTTTTTTTCGAAGGCAATAGCTCTTGACATATCGAAGGCCTTTGATATATGATCTGGAACAAAGTGTTGCTTCAAACTTTACTAGCTATATATTGTCTGGAATTGTAATCAAACCCATCAAAACCTTTCTCTCTGATTTATATATGAAGGTCCTGCTGATACAGCAGTCTAAATAATATAGTATCAACATCAACATGCCCCTAATAGCCTTTTCATATCCTAGGCCTCTATTTGATCTTCATTAAGTATTTTCCCAATCATGTTCGTAGATCAGTGGCTGATAGTTATACACACAATAACACTGTCTATGGTTGTACTTCGAAAATCATTGGTTAGCAAACGGATTCCGATCAGTACAACGCGGTGCATAAGAGACAAAAATGGCTTTCTACTTTTAACACTTCTAAGTTGAAACTTTTTTTCTTTTGATAACAAACTCGCAAACTATTGGTTGGTACGTACTGAACTTAAGGACTATAACATTTCGAAATATTTTATTTCTTAAACTGATTGATATGTAAACGTACTTATTGATACAGCAGTCTAAAGCATATAGTATCAATAGTCAATTCATTGTCCAACCGTCTACTTTATTTTCATTAAGTATTTTCCCAATCATATCCGTAGATCATTTGCTGATATCTACACACACAGGACAACTGTCTTTGGTACACAGTTTCAATTCGGATTTAATTGGAAGACTAATCTGTTGCTAATGGCGCTGAAAATTTGCATGGATTGTGTCTCACTAATCTTTGATCTCTGATCATTGTAAGACAATCACAACAAGAACTGATATCTAAACCACCACGGAAAAGAACTTACATTCTACAAGATTTCCATGATGAGTAGTTCTTTCCGAGAGCTTCCTGTATGTGGATCACATTACTCCGGGACTTATTCGATGTGAATCTAATGTCAAATACTTGTCATAAAATGTGTCTATTCGATGTGAATCTAATGTCAAATACTTGTCATAAAATGTGTCTATTCGATGTGAATCTAATGTCAAATACTTGTCATAAAATGTGTCTATTCGATGTGAATCTAATGTCAAATACTTGTCATAAAATGTGTCTATTCGATGTGAATCTAATGCCAAATACTTGTCATAAAATGTGTCTATTCGATGTGAATCTAATGTCAAATACTTGTCATAAAATGTGTCTATTCGATGTGAATCTAATGCCAAATACTTGTCATAAAATGTGTCTATTCGATGTAAATCTAATGTCAAATACTTGTCATAAAATGTGTCTATTCGATGTGAATCTAATGTCAAATACTTGTCATAAAATGTGTCTATATATCATCAATGTTTTTACATCCTATTACTTGTGTTTCAGCCTTCCCTTTTGAGTGGCTTTTGTCTTCGATAAGTAGTGAGTCATACGTAAAATACTTGACGGGCTACCAATGAACACCTTATTTGATATGTAAGGCCTATTACACAAAATTGATATTTGAAATGACAAAGTAAAGCACTAACCACTAGATTCAGGTGCTTATAAAGATTCTCTGACGCGTCTAAAGTAAATTGTGCTAATCGAAGCTGACTGTTTCGCTATGAATATGACATTTAAAATTGAAGCGTGACAGATTGATGGAGTAAGTCTGGCCGATGGGCAGATTTGTATCATATTCACGTACGCATCTAATGAGACAAAACTCTGAAATGTATAAAATATAAACAACAATTGTGAATATTTGTTACGAAATATTACATAATTTCGCTTTATTGTATCATAGAATTATGTTAAAAGTCATTTTGTCGCTGTGGAGCTGAGGTATTATTCTTTTCAGTCCTACAGTGTCCATCTTCTCAGGCTTTATCTTCTCCTTCCGAAGGGGTTATGTTATTGTTAATCGCCTGTTGTGCCCCTACCTAGGAATACCGACGAGGTTGCTCAGGCATATTTTGTAGTCTAGAGTGCACTTATTCCCGTCTGGTTTCTTATCAAATCACACCTGACTTTTTGTATAACACCTTGGAAAGGTGGTAAAAAAATATGACGTAATTTCGTTAAAAGAGACGTACTTGACGTCTATTATAAAACGAATATGA
>OY744535.1:19610115-19650115 GCA_963556195.1 Sepiola atlantica
CTATGAAATATCATTTTCGGTCGTCTGTTACGCTTAACTATGAAATATTATTTTCGGTCGTCTGTTACGCTTAACTATGAAATATTATTCTCGGTCGTCTGTTGCGCTTAACTATGAAATAGTATTTTCGGTCGTCTGTTGCGCTTAACTATGAAATAGTATTTTCGGTCGTCTGTTACGCTTAACTATGAAATATTATTTTCGGTCGTCTGTTGCGCTTAACTATGGAATAGTATTTTCGGTCGTCTGTTACGCTTAACTATGAAATATTATTTTCGGTCGTCTGTTACGCTTAACTATGAAATATTATTCTCTGTCGTCTGTTGCGCTTAACTATGAAATAGTATTTTCGGTCGTCTGTTGCGCTTAACTATGAAATAGTATTTTCGGTCGTCTGTTACGCTTAACTATGAAATATTATTTTCGGTCGTCTGTTGCGCTTAACTATGAAATAGTATTTTCGGTCGTTTGTTGCGCTTAACTATGAAATAGTATTTTCGGGCGTCTGTTACGCTTAACTATGAAATATTATTTTCGGTCGTCTGTTACGCTTAACTATGAAATATTATTTTCGGTCGTCTGTTACGCTTAACTATGAAATATTATTCTCGGTCGTCTGTTGCGCTTAACTATGAAATAGTATTTTCGGTCGTCTGTTGCGCTTAACTATGAAATAGTATTTTCGGGCGTCTGTTACGCTTAACTATGAAATAGTATTTTCGGTCGTCTGTTACGCTTAACTATGAAATATTTTTTCGGTCGTCTGTTACGCTTAACTATGAAATATTATTTTCGGTTGTCTGTTACGCTTAACTATGAAATAGTATTTTCGGTCGTCTGTTACACTTTACTTAGAAATATTATTTTCGTTGTCTGTTATGCTTAACTATAAATATAATATTCCCTAGTCTTTCACGCTTCACTGTGTAATATGATATTCGGTGGTCTGACACGCTGGACTGTGAAATATCGTTTTCAGTCTTCTTTTTACTATGAAGTTTGTAAAAATAATGCATGTTTGTCTGTAAGGCTTAAACTTGAAATATAATTTCCGTCGGTTTTCAGAATATATCTTACAAGTTACATTTGCAGATGTTCCCACGCTGCTGTTTGTCTGTTAATCTATCACATTTTCTCATGAAAAATTCAGGTTAAATTGACGTATAATTGTTTAGTAAACAAGCATAGTAAAATATTATTAACTAAAATGGATTAGTTAACATGTGTATTTCATCTGAAATCAGCATCTTCACAATAAGATACAGTATATATTTTATGCTTACTTTAACTACATTCGAAATCAGTGGTAATACAAAAACAGTTGCTTAATTTTTAAATAGCATTTTCATTAATCAGTGATGCTTAAGTTTGAAACATCATTAGTGTTATTCTGTTATGCTTAAACTTAAAATATCGTTTGCGTTTACTGTCACTCTTTTGTTTGAAATATCATTTAGGTTGGTTTTTTTTTTTTTAAGTTTGAAATATCATGTTCGTCAATCTGTCAACATAACGATTTAAAATAAAATGTCCGTTACTCTGTCACGCTTAGGTTTAAATATACAATGTCTACCGTTTTTCACACATCATTTTCAAATAACATTTCTAGATGTGCGAACACCTTTGTCTGTTTATCTGTCAGGCTCAAATGTGAAATGCTAGTGTTATCTTTTAACGCTGATATTGAATGGACATATCTTTGTGTGTGTAAACCATTGTACTTCCTTCTAATACAACGATATGTGTATGGCTAAATAACGAAATGTAATTGGTGAACATGAATATTGCATCTGAAATCAGCATCCTAATAAAAGAGAACACCTATATGACGTTTAGATAAACTATATTGTAAACCACTGTTATTATCGATAAGAATACATCGGTATCAGTTATGCAATATGAACACGGACACATAATTGTTCTTCCACATAGTCTTAAGGATATGTGCTAAATAGATATATGGCATTTCTGTATCATTTCAATCCAAGATGATTTTCCCAATTGAATTCTAAACCCGAATAAAATAAATTCAATTAGATAATGCGTTCGCTATCCGAAGGAAAATTTAATCTTTTAACTTAGCCTTTTTCGTTATTTTTTTTTAAGATAACTTCAATTCAAAGAAAATATGAATGATTTTTATTCACGGGTTTTCATTTTTTTTTCAAGTTGCCATCCCTGCTTACCATCAGCAGATTTATAAATTGAATTTGTGCAATCTTACAAAAACGACATATATGTAATTTATTTGCAAGTATAGAACGTTAAGGAAAAACAAGATCGACGCTATTATAACTTGGTTTTTCGGGGATCTATCGATTCGTGATGACGGGGAATCGAGAAACTTACGACAAATTATAATAAGATAATTAGATATTTGAAAACAGAATTTGAATTAGTTCGTCTTTTTCTGTATTTAGCTAATCATGCATTAGCAAAAGAACATAAACTAGGTACATTGATACAAGGCAACCCGAGAAACATAGTTCGGGTCTTAAAGTCATTCGCATTTAAATCTGGAATACCCTGTCTGAGAAAAGTAACAAACTTATAATAGCCGCACAAGACCAGGGCCTGATAACAAATGCGTTTAAAAAGATGGCTAGTCTCAGTCAGGACAAGAAGTGCAGGTTTTGCCACAGTGATGTGGAGAGTGTGAGCCACCTGATATCGAGTTGCAAAATCATGTCAGCAGATGGCTCCTATACACCACGACATAATGGAGTGTGCAGGTACCTCCACTGGACCATCTGTAAGAAACTGAATATCAGATGAAGCAGCAGGCACTGGGAACATCTACCCGAGAGAACTGTGGGGAATGAGACATACACCATCCATTATGACCATGAAATCCCCACAGCTACCTATCTGGAAAACGCAGCTGTCAAACCTGACATTGTAATATAGAACAAGAGAGAGAGAGAGTGGCAACTTTGGTTGAGGTCAGTGTCCCTAATGATGGGGGCTTAAACAGAGTTGAAAGGGAGAAAATAACAAAATATCAAGGTCTAATCTATGATATGAAAAGAAACTGGAACCTCAAAGAGATCTCTATCATCCAAGTTATCATAGGAACCACTGGACTCATGAACAGTATTTAGCAAGTATACGTGGTGAACCAAGTGCAAGAGAAATTCAAGCAACTGCACTCCAGGGAACAGCCAGAATCTTGAAAAGAGCTCTCGGTTGGAGTCTGTAAATAGCGGGTGATCGTATAGCATTTGGAAGAATGCCCAGTCCCCAGCAAATGAATGAAAATAAAAATTTGAAAAAGAGATAAACTTCAAGTCTGGAGACACAGCGCACAAATAATGAACCCTTTTGCTAATATAATATGCATGTTCAGAGTACGCATTTCTTGTCTGGGAGAGACCAACTACTTCCAATTAATTAAACCAGAGTGTTGAACAACATCTGTCACGTAATGATAAGGAAAACAGATATGCTTTTCTTCGCATATACTTCAAACTCAGTGTGAATGCTTCTCAGATATCACAATGGTAATAGTCTACATGTGATAATAAATTACGGACGTAGTTACACATATATCACCGTCTTTATTAAAGCCTCGGCGTTGAACAAGCTGAAAGACAGCTATATATAATTTACAATGAAAATTTGAAATAAATTTTTGAACAGAACGAATGGGAAGTTACCGGAAAATATCTAACACACTTGATGTCTATTCAAATGATATCCGATTACATGGAAAAAAATAATAAAAATACTCCAAGAATGAAATTTATATTTTGGTTTTACAAATGAGTAACCGTTTAGCAGGGTGAAAAGCTATTTGAGAAAAAGCGTCAATTTCTATGGGTGAATTGTCGGTTTAATGAAAATATTATTCGGATATTGAAAACAAGTAATGAAATTCATAAAGTTTGATCATTTATGCGGACGGTTTATTGTAATTATTTCGTGACCAACCACTGCCAATTAATGAAACGCAGTGTTTAACAACATCTGTCACGTGGTACTATTTTTTTAATTTTTTTTATTTACATAGTTCACCCCAAACAAGGCAGGCCGCCACTGTAGACGTAAGGGGCTACTGAGAAAAAGAAAAGGGGAGAAGGTAGGGGGTGGTCAATCTAGATTGGGATCAGCGCAGCGAGATGTCTGTTTACATTAGTTTTAAACTTCTGCATGTCTGTACTGTTGGGGAAACAGGGGGCAGGGAGGGAGTTCCAGAGGCCAGCCGTACGAGGAAAGAAGCTATTTGAGTAGAAGGCTCTCCGACATCTGGGGACCTCAACAGTGAATGAATGAGATTTAGTTGATTGTCGGGTTAGTCTAGTGAATTTCCGTCGAGGGGGCACCAGAGTAGCCAATTCATCGGAGCATAATCCATTGAAGTATTTGTAAAACAAGCACAAGGATGCTACATTGCGGCGATGGGACAGAGGCTGGAGCTTGGCTGACAGTGAGGGACCTATTAGGTTGGCGATTCTTTTTTGGACCTTGTCAAGGAGGGAGAGACTAGTAGATGATGCACCAGCCCAGATGTGACAACAATACTCCATGCATGGGCGGATGGTGGCTTTGTAGAGATACAGGATGATGTCAGGTGTGGGGAGTTTACTTTCGTGAAACTTACCAAGCTGGACAACCTGCATATCTTCGCTGGCATGACACCTGCTATTAATTGCCAGTCAAGTATAAATCACAAAAGCCACCAATGTTGAAAAGCACTTACGTCATAGACGGAAACATACGGCCGTACTACTGAAGTCAATTAGAAAGAGTTTTCACTCATTTCTAGCATCTAACATATGTTTAAAAGTCCAGATCTGCTGTGAACGAGAGGTAATACTTACATGGGAATCACTACTTATGAATTCCTCCTTGCTGGCGCCGAAGCACCGTGGTCGCAGTGAAAGGCACTAAAACCCCTGACAACAGGAATAGGTCGATCAAAAAGTGATATGGCCAGATTGTGCAACAAAATAAACCCATATATCTGCGAATGTTTAGCAGAAGGTCATAAAATGTAGCACTGCTTTGCGTGCCTTCTACTATGTATCCAGGGCAGCTTGGAAGATTTCACCAAAGTCAATGATATCGCACAGAATTGAGGAAAACAGATGGAAACTGTCTTAGGACCACATTTTTCAAAGACACGTAAAAATGGATCTATGAACTTACTTAATTATAATCGACAGCGATCAACTCGAAGGTCAGCTATATGTCTAATATACACGGGCGTATCTTATTATTCAGTAGGATGATATTACACTGTAGGCATTTGAAATGAGCTTTTCCGTGTTACTTTGAACATTAGAGAGGAAATATATGATAACATACAGACCCGCTAGATAAATGATTAAGCAGCTCGTGCACCTCATGAATAGAGCCAGAAGATGAGTCAAGATTACGGTTTATGTGTGCTCCTAAACACACCAGGAAACTTTCCAACGTTCGCACCTGTCATATAAAAAAAACAAATTCGGTGTCTGCCAAGGTGAGCCAAATAACTCGAGGTCCCATTTGAAAATTCATTTAGCCGGTTGGATAAGAGTGACAGTGTAGTAAAATTTGACAGTAGTACCGTATTTTTTTTTTTTGCTCAACCCACAACAGCGTGCCTCATTCCTCATTCGTTTTAGAGTAAGGTACCGATTAAGGAAATATAGATGATTACATGAGTAACACGGTAGATTACGGTAACCTAAAAAGGAATAAATTACTGTTTGCGAAAGCTAGAATGGGTGAGCACTGCGTTTTAATCAACAATTGATGATAGATGCATTTAAGAGAATATATATATTTATAAGTAATAGAGAACGTCTTCTGTAGTGTCGGAAAAAATATAGACAAACTGTACGCACTGCAATACAAGAACAATAGGGAAGCATGAGACCCCGCCCCTCATTATAACAACTATATAATAATAACGTACAAAAAAAAATAATTTAGTGGAAAACATTATAGCAATAAATTTTACAAAATAGCATTAATTAATCAAGCCACACAAATGCATTTAATAATTTAAGAAATACTTAATAAGATCACTATTACTGATTCTGGGGTTTGTTCCGCGCAAGCATTACACTCTTTACTTTTTCTAAAACATCATTTACTTGAATACTTAAGTATGGCACAAGGTCATTCGGACATTTTTACACAGTGAGCGATGTAAATTTTAAGTGGAATTGGTTTTTTTTACACTAGATTGTGTGCACGTGTACATCAGACACAATCTGGAAAAGTGTGAAACAAATTTATCCATATATAATAATAATTATTATTATTATTATTATTTACTCACTATGAGTTCAAACACAGGTCATCAGTGATTGCTCACTGACAACCGGTGGTATTCCCTGGAGTCTGAGTGACAACAAGTCTCCCCAGATTTCCAGTATTCTCCACCTCTTTTCGATAGCCACCGCAAATAAATTTGCAGCATCACAACAGCGGTTTACCATTGATTTCTCGCCGGCAAGGACCATTGGTGTTTTCTGGGGTTTGGGTGGCAGTAAGCCTCCCCGAGGTCCCAGCAGTTTCTGCACTTCTAGTGGAGGTCTGGTTTGTGCTGTTCCTCCTCGGTCTTCTCATTATTATTATTATTATTATTATTATTATTATTATTATTATTATTATTATTATTATTATTATTATTATTATTATTATTATTATTATTATTATTATCATCATATTTTTATTGTTATTATGTTTATTATTATTGAGTGAAAACTTAAATGAATCGAAAATTGCAGGATGCAGTTGCTCATCAAATTTTTTTTTTCATAGTCAATTTCAATAAATTTGTGTTTATTTTGAGATCATGAAAATGTAATGTCATGAAAATGTAATGATCATGAAAATGTAATGATCATGAAAATGTAATGTCAACTGATAAAATATGAACATTTTCGATCCCTTCACGTTTGCTTTGTAAATACTGTTAAGCTTATTGTGATATTGAATAACTTGTTGAAGTTAGGGAACAAGTTGTAAACAATAATGAAGAATAAATTATGTACTAATTAGTTCTCATTTGTTATTAAGACTTTTGAAAAATGGTGGGGACTTATTTGCCAACTAAACACATAAGCCTGTCTATTTGTTATTTACCATCTGATCTCATATCAAGTCATTCGGCCTAAGACAATACTTGTATCAATAGAGACATGATACATATATGTCTTTCCCACCCTATGTATATCGAGAAACATTGAAAAGGTATTAAGTTGTTCAGAGATATTAGTAGATCATCCTAGGTATTCTTCAATGTGAATTACGATCGGTATTTGTGTAATGATTTATATATATATATATATATATATATATATATATATATATATATATATATATATATATATATATGTATATATATATATTAAAGTGAAATATATTGAAAATCAAACAATCGTGTAATTTTAAATGAAAAATTCATTTATTTAATCTTTTTTTCGCGAATTTTCGTTGTAAAAACAACCTTGTCAAGTGAGACTGGCTTATAGTGTTTTTTCTTCTTTTCTTCTTCCTCATATTGGTGGTATTAACCCTGAGAGGTCGAAAATACGTAAGGTTCTTACGACGTTATGTTTTTAGTCCTGTCGATGTTTATACGCTGATTGGCGCTTTTTTTAAGTAAGGAAAGGAAGTCAACATCTTAGAAGCAGGGATTATAATGTATTAAAGTGAAATATTGTGAAAATCAATTGGGTGAATTGACGGTTTAATGAAAATATTATTCAGATATTGAAACAAGTAATGAAATTCATAAAGTTTGATAATTCATGCAGACGGTTTACTGTATTTATTTTATTACATTTGGTTTAAAGACGACTGTGTTGTGGTGTGCATGGATGCAGTTCTGCGGTAATGTGTTCTAGAGTTTGGAGAACGTTGTAAATAAACTCTGTTCAGCTAAAGTGTCGCTTGACTATAGACAAAGACATGAGGAAGGTTTGTGGTAAGATGAGAAGAGCTTGCTGGGAATGTCTTCCAAATATATAGAGAGACGAAATCCCAGTCGAATATTCAATTCTAAAGTCAATATTTTTTTCCGAACAACTTAATCATGACGATAAGGAGAGGGTAATGCAAGAGGCTTCCATTATTTTTTACACGTTCTTATCTTTTTTTATACGCTAGGAAAAAGTTATCATGCTAGTTGCCAGAGATTTACCCGTTATATCAGAAACTCTAACCGAAGACATTTTTTTCGGATTCGAACAATCCGTTTGTTTCTCTCTGTCAATTTGTATGAACTCGGTTTATCCTATGATTACTGGAATGGTGCTACATTCCCCCTTCTCGTCCCATCTCACTATGTCAGGTTTAACTACTCCATTTTTAGATATAAAGCTGTAGGGATTACACATACATAGTAGATTGTGTATGACTTATTTTCAACAGTTCATCGTGTCGTATTTCCTTATAGTACAGTGTGAATAAAGTGTCCTGCTATATCAAGTCCCGTTTGTCGAGTTTATCATTACTGCAACAATCAACATTGTAAAGCATGACTCGTGTTCCGGGGTTCGAGTCCGGCAACCGGAATGAATAATTATTCTCTACACTGACGATGCCCGTAAAGATGAAACGTATTCGTACTTAGATAATAAAAAATTATAATTATATATATATGCATGTATATATATATATATATATATATATATATATATATATATATATATTAATATATTTATATATATATTTATAATTATATATATATATTTAAAATTATAATTATATATATATACATATATATATATATATAATTATGTATATAAGAAAACTTCAACATTACATAACACAATTTTCATGTTTAAATAAGTTATTATGAACCCCTAGGTTTAGGTAATGTGTATAATAAGTTAGGTATATATTTACATATTTCTACGCAGAAGCTCCAGTCCTAAACTAATTAACTTATTATTATAACATTTTTAAACACAAGTGTTAGGCGTAACGGTGAGTTATGTGGGTTATATTTAGTTTAAGTTAACATCATGCAAATAGGGTAAAGTGTTTATTCAACGGCATTTGATCTACAAAGATTACAAAAGCTTGTAAACAGTTGCTCAATAATGTTCAATATCTTAATGTTTAGTTATTTACAACGTCTCTTGTATTTATTAGACTCTCAAATAGTCTCAGACTGACGGTAAAAAAACTGACGGTAAAAACAAAGAATGTGTATTGTTTGGATACATATTTAATACATCTGATATTTCAGCGCTGATTTATCGGTGATAGAATGAGGACGTTGAATAAAATATGAGATATATGAAGAAAAGTTCATCGCCGCAAATGAATATATTGATTCTGCAATGTTCAAATGTCAGACGTTAAGATAAATGGTTATGGTGTGCTCAAAATAAAGAAAGGGGTTATCAGCGTGAGACAGAAATGCAAACTATAAAACTAATGACGCAAAAGCAGTTCGATTAACCTTTCCGGCACGTGTTTTTTTTTTTTAAATGGCTATCATTGTTTCTAAATATCTATCTGCGATTGGAATGATATTTTCGTCGTTACTAAAACATATATACTAAACACAAAAGTATTGTTAGAATAAAAGTAAATCTAGAAATATATTATATTTGAAGTGTTCACTTCTATTTCAATCTCTCTCTATATATGCACGCACACACGTCTATCTATCTATCTATATATATATACAGGGTGGGCCAAAATAAGGGTCCTATCTTTAAATTTGAATAACTTGAATTTGAATAACTTCCACAAAATAAAAGTTAAACTCACCAAACTTTATGTGTGTGTAGACTGACCCTTCCGAGATTTTTTGAAATAAACAAAACAAATTTTAGCCGAAAAACACTTCTTAAAACTTACAAAAACTAAAGTATTGTTTTTTACACTGTTTTGAGTGTTTTAAGCAAAAATAATGTGTTCTAAATGAGGGTACGTTCCTTAGGGCTAATACGGCTCATGCTTGCTTCGGAAGGGGTCCTTTACTTATTCTAAAAAAAAAAAAAAAATCAATAAATAAAAAAGTTATGAATTTTAAACTATAGAACCCTTATTTTTGCCCACCCTGTATGTATATCTATATATATATATATATATATATATATCTCTATGTATATATTTATTAGTTATAGCTTCTAGAAAACCCTCTAGATAGACACTGTAAGTGTAGTATTAAAACAACATGACGTCGCTAACTATAAATACATCATTCATTTAATTAATTTGAACGCTTTTATGGCGTTAAGCCGCCGGATAAAGTGTTAAACTTATCACTGTTTATTCGATATTCAGCGTTATCCCAGTGGGTCCAGATGTCGGGATTTGAGTTGTAAAATACCCGGAATCTGAGTTTCGAATCGCGTGACCAGTAGTGAATAGTTCTATCTCTATACTGATGAATCCCGATTATAAAAAGAACGAAACGTATACTTATATAGATAATAAAACAAAACAAATATTTATTTCATATATATATATATATATATATATATATATATATATAAAACAAATATTTATTTTGTATATATATATATATATATATAAACCAAATATTTATTTTATATATATATATATATATATATATATATATATATAAAACAAATATTTATTTTATATATATATATATATATATATAAAACAAATATTTATTTTGTATATATATATATATATATATATATATATATATAAACCAAATATTTATTTTATATATATATATATAAATATAAAACAAATATTTATTTTATATATATATATATATATATATAAAAACAAATATTTATTTTATATATATATATATATATATATAAAACAAATATTTATTTTATATATATATATATATATATATATATATATATATATAAAACACATATTTATTTGATATATATATATATATATATATATAAAACAAATATTTATTTTATATATATATATATATATATATATATATATATATATATATAGTCTTGGAAGTGTTTCAACCATCAAAACTACATGGAAAAAACACTTTTTAGTCCCAAGTCCTTCGGTGGTAAATTACTTTTCTTGTAAGTCAATTTACTTTTAAGAGTTACTATATTAGTTTGCTTCCAATAATTTACGCTAGTCTTAACATTATTTAAGAGAGCATTAGTTGTTTACCATGAGTAACTGTTTTTGAAATTTAAAATCAAAACAGTATCTCATGGCTTCCCAGCAGAGTGGATCAGACCCACTTGCCTTAAAAGAAACAAGAACAAAAATGCTCCGAACAAGAGAGTTTAGTGGCTAGCATAGCTGCAATGCATGCGAATAACAGACTTTCTGAATAACATATATTCTTGGCTAAGAACAGAGAAACAAGCGAGAGAAATGGGAAATATGTCTAGATTAGGCTTGCCCACCCAGAACCTCACTTTAGATAATAATAGTCCTTAAGATACGAGGTTCCCTTATGTGTTTATGACCCACCTGAGTTTTTGCAAAATTAATGCTTGGCACGATACGGGATTCGCTACGAATTAGGTGATGTATGTTCATAGATAAGGCGAACCATTATATTAAGTGTTCTTTTTCGGGTGGTCCAGCTTATGTCTATGTATATTCCAGCATAGGGACAGAGTAGAGTTAGTTGGCCTTCTTGGTCTGTAATAGTTTGTTTTGTTTTCATGGGGTCTGGAAGTCAGTTGGTGTTCGGTGTCCCTTCGGAACAGATGTTCCACTTTGTTTTGATTGGACCTTGATTTTATTTGGTCGGGATAAGAATTCCCAATTGCAAGTCAGTCGTACAGTAAAAAAAAGGATTAACATTGTACTTCACAAAAATAAACCTTTTAAATGGTTTTACACTGGAGTTTTAATTTTATTTGGAGGCAGAAATCTGCTGTTGCAACACTGACTAGAACTACAGAATTGACACTACGATCAGTGTCAAGATCGAGCAACGACATTAGACTAGCACAACGATCAGGGTATGTTCAGTGAACGCCTGCAACGTTGGTATTAGAGTCAACCTGGATGCGTAATCTTAAGCCTATCATCCCAATTGAGGTATCGCAGATAATTTTGCAATTGAACTTAGACATTTCTTTGGACATTTAAATGACTAAAACCACATATTATTTAACTATTTAATTTAACAAATAACAAATATTTAATTATACAAATAAACTATTCATGAGATTTAATAAAACTTTGATTGGACAGAGAACAAGCATTTTCGTAGAGTACAACAAGTATATTTTTAAAATGCAGTCTTGTTATTTTTCCATGTACATTCTTTAATTACATAACCAAGTGTAGTTGGATAATTATATTGATTTTTATCAAAGGTGCGCTAATTATATCGTAGCCTGTTCTCGGGTGGAAAAAAATGTTTTATTTTATTTATGCTTTTAAAATAGATATAGAACCACCTAAAATAGATATTCTGAAAACATCACGAATAATACTAAGCTATTTTGTTTAATCATAAATAAAGACTGAAGAATGATAGCGTTAATATGAGTTCCTACCGGAAATGCATAAAAGGGAAATACAATTTCGGCATAGTAACCATGTTGTCAGCACTACTTGCTACATTTATTTCCATGGGAATCCATTATTATGCCCATCTTCCATTCAGATGTATGGAGTACTGTTGTCATATTTTAGCTGGTGAATCTCTGTCCCATTTGAGGCTTCTTGATAAGGTGCAGAAACGTATCTGTAATTGGATTGGTCCTACCCCTTCTCCCTCTCTACATATCCTCTCTCACAGGCATGATGTTGTTAGTCT
The DNA here is from genome assembly GCA_963556195.1 of Sepiola atlantica. Lineage (NCBI taxonomy): Eukaryota > Metazoa > Mollusca > Cephalopoda > Sepiida > Sepiolidae > Sepiola > Sepiola atlantica. The sequence goes on from OY744535.1 coordinate 19,622,819, forward strand.
CAGTCTTTTCTATAAATACTATTATGGCATGTGTTCTTCAGAATTATGTTACCTATTCCCCGCTTTTTTGTTCTAGCTCGTTTGACTTGTTGGTCTAGTGGTCTCCATCAATTCGTTGTTTTGATAACTCAGTGGAATACAGCTTCCTATTCCAATAGCTTCTTTCCAAGAATCGACAGCCTGTGGAACTCTTTTCCTGCTTACTGTTTTCATCTTACCTATAACTTTAGTTTTTTCAAGACTACGGTCAATATTTCGATAATCATATTTGTTATAGTTAGCTTCTTAAATCAAGTGGATTCATGCCTTGTCTGGAGCGATTTCTATAAAACAAGATCGGGTCAAATCTAACGGCATCATAAACGTCTGACGTCAGTCGATATTTAGCTTCATACTTTTATTGCAATACTAATGAGGTGGCCAAGTCGCACCATTAAACGGTCACCGGTTCTACAAGGATTTTGAACTTCATGAACATTCATGGAAAACACCTGTATATAAAAATTACTGACATCAGAAACATGTGTTTTTTTTTTAATCAAACATTATTTCTCTCTGAATGAGTATTGATTTACTCCTCTCCAGGAGTTAGGCACAAGGCCAGTTTTTATCTTACTCCCACAAGTAAGATGTGACCCAAGGTCGGGAAAGTGGGGTTTAAAAATTGCCTGGGCAGCCCCGTCGGCATTCCCCGGAAGGGGCGCCCCAGGCAGTAAGCAATAAACTTACTCCTCCCCAAAGAGAGAGGCGAAGCCTGGGAGGGTGGACCTCCTAGAACTGCACAGGACAGACCCATAGACTGGCGTAAACCAAGCCCGAAGGCCAGGGCAATACCAGTCTATGGGGTGCAGTATCCATCGGAACAGATACTACACTTTGATCTTTGCCAAAAGGCCAAGAAATGTCTGTGCTAGATTTTAAATATTTAGAATTTCAGAAGGGAGTTGTCTCCTGAGGTATCTACAGTTAACACATGTATAATAAATCAATATATAAAACGATTAAATAAAAATATAGAACTGCAGTATTATAATTAATTAGATCGATATATGAAGGTCTGAACATATAAAATATTTGATGTCAATTTATCAGAATAGACTTGTCCTTATCCCGGATGGTTTACATGATGTTTGAGAGAAAATTTACATATTTTATCCAATGTGTTCTGGGACGAACACCAGATTTTCAGACGAGTTACACACGAAGAACGATTAAATCCGACCAATCAAAGCGTCTGTATCTTTCTCCATCGAAAACAGTGATAGCCCGCGGGAAGAATCCTATAAAGATCTGAGCTGGATCCATTTGGCTTATTGCTCTGAGACCTTAGACATTAAACAGCGGCTTCCCGGGGGCAATACACCAGGTATGTTAGTTAATTGACTTAGATAAATCAAATTTAACTGAACTGGCACTACCGTGGACGTTTAGACTGATATAACAACGGCCTACTCTCTGTAGAATAACTGCAGCTGCAATGATAGCACATTTTGTATTAAGGGTGAATAAAACAATAGCTAGACAGACGCGCGGAACTTAAGTTACACCCGCCACCCATTTGTTTTCCTTCGTTTATAGTAAATAAACCCGCGACTCATATGTAATGTATGTTTGTTATAATACAAGCTTACTAAAAGTTACTACGATTAACTTAAAAAATTATCTGCGATACCAAAAACGATACCTGGATTTCAATTGCTTAAATCTGTAATTTAATAAACGCCATATTAAGAGTATTGATTTACTCCTCTCCAGGACTGGGCACAAGGCCAGTTTTATCTTACTCCCACAAGTAAGATCTGACCCAAGGTCGAGTCAGGAAAGTGAGGTTTGAAAAGCCAGCGCCCGAGAGGTGAGCACTCTGACCATTAAAAATTGCCTGCGCAGCCCCGTCGGCATTCCCCGGTAGGGGCGCATCAGGAAGTAAGCAATAAACTTACTCGTCCCAAGTAGGGGAGGTGAAGCCTGGGAGAGTGGACCTCCTAGAACTGCACCGAACAGACCCATAGACCGGCGTAAATCAAGCCCCGAAGGCCAAGACAATACCAGTCTATGGTGTGCAGTATCCATCGGAACAGATACTACACTTTGTATCTTAGCCAAAAGAGTATAGTAAGAATAATGTAGGAATATAGTACGACCGAGTTTTTTTGGATGTACATAGTTCGTCCACATCATTGACGAGATTACCTGGTCGGGTTTCCGTGCTAATGTGGCAGTCAAAGCTCCCATCTCCCATTCTCTTTGTCGTTGTGTTTTTATTCTTTCTCAAATAGACTTTTACGAAGGTTATTATAAAACAAGTAACAACAAAAACAAGTGGGTTGTACAAACGTGTTTGGCTTTCTAATTATTTTTCAGACAACACTAGTATACACATAAAAGAACCCATCTTCATTCCATGGAGAGGGGAAATCGGTACTTTTATAGATGACGCACCATGTTTCCGTGACTTCGCGCCGTCAACGTTCGGTCAGGTTTAATTTTTTATTTTTTAAAGAAAAAAAAAAAACTGTTTATAAACCAGATTGGTTAATAGTTTTTTCAACTCTCGGAGGCTTCGGAGACCTGCCCGAACGTTAACGACGCGAAGTCACGGAAACATGGTGCGTCAGCTATGAGAATACCGAGAAATCAGCTAACCAAAAGTCCAACCGCTTTCTCTCGTGCTCCAGATGAAAGACAATGATTTTATCTGTTGATGTGCGAGTGACGTCAAAGTTAAAACAATTGCTTTCATCTAATCTTAAACGTAAATTTCCACGTTATCTAATTTGTAAACTTCCGTTGAAATTAAGCAGATACATCCGAACATTTTATTCTTACAGTGACCTTAGCGCTGATAATGACTAAGGCTAATAGTGGAGATAGATAAAACGGCGATTCTCGTTAATATATTCACACCGATTGGTCACTTGGAATATAAATATTTTTGGCAAAATATGGCGAAGATTGAAATAATGTTTGCTTTTTTCTAAGCCACGATCGGAGTTGGTTAGTGAGGCCTTCACATTTTTTTATTTTCTTGCTTCAAATGTTACATATTTGTATTCAGTTGAAGAGTCTAAGTCACAGTCCAAATGTGGCGGTAGTTGACAGAGTTACGTGACAAACGATAAGGTATTTGTCACTCTCTTAGCCGGTGCGATTTCAACACAATAAGACGTGTCTGACCGCTCTCCCCAATAAAAGTGGATGGCTGCGCACGCAGGTGACCCATGTAGACAGATAGGATATATGTCGATCTCTCTCTCTCTTTCTTTCTCTCTCTTTCTTTCTCTCTCTCTTTATTTCTCTCTCTCTCTCTCTTTCTCTTTTGCTCTCTCTTTCTCTTTTGCTCTCTCTTTTTCTCTCTCTCTTTCTCTCTCTCTCTCTCTCTTTCTCTCTCTCTTTCTTTCTCTCTCTCTCTCTTTCTCTCTCTCTCTCTCTTTCTCTCTCTCTCTCTCTTTCTCTTTCTCTCTCTCTTTCTCTCTCTCTTTCTTTCTCTCTTTCTCTCTCTATTTCTCTCTCTCTCTTTCTTTTTTGCTCTCTCTCTTTCTCTTTTGCTCTCTCTCTGTTTCTCTTTCTCTCTCTCTTTCTCTCTCTCTTTCTTTCTCTCTCTTTCTCTTTTGCTCTCTTTCTCTTTCTTTCTCTCTCTCTTTCTATTTTGCTTTCTCTCTTTCTCTCTCACTTTCTATCTTTCTCTCCCTCTCTCATTCTCTCTATCTATCTCTCTCTCTCATGTGAGGTTGATCCCCGAATATGATTGATCGCACCAGTGTGTTTGACGTTAGATAGGTAGTTTCAAGGTGCATGTTAAAAACGTGTCGAAATGTCATGTACCTTTGTAGTAAAGGGATCTTATAAATAATCACATCGCTGAATCGCTAGGGAAAGTTTAATGGGGTTGTCTTTCTTTGTGCAGTTTTCAGATAATTAATTAAACGAGTGCAGAATAACATTTTTAAAAATGAGCGGAAGTATGGGAACGTTGAAATAAGTGGTGGACGTGTAGGATTTCACGTAACCCTAACCCTTATCATAACCCCTACCTTCTAACCCTAACCCCTAACTCTTACGTTAACCCACACACTAATCCTAACCCTAACCCTAACACTAACCCTAACCCTAACCCTAACCCTAACCCTAACCCTAACCCTAACCCGAACTCCCGGTTGGGTCTCTCTCACTCTGTACCCATCCATATTTAACATTTACATTCATTTGTTTTTTTCTTTGATTCCCTTTCATGCTTACCCAAGAACTGAATAGTATAAAATGTAAAAAAATAATTATATAGTATATGAAATCTGAGTTAATCAACGTTTGTTTTCCTAATGCATTTAACCATATATTTTAATCAAACAAAATAAACCAAATTTCAGGGGTTAATCAATTTTCTTTGTTTAATCAACCTTAATTTACAATTAATTGACTCAATGACAAATCTCTCTTTAAAGTTCTATCATTTCCTAATTCTGTAAGCATCATGTTTTACTCACGCGTGAGTAAAACAAGATGCTTACAGAATTAGGAAATGTTACTAAGTAATGTTTGGTTATGGAGAGGAGATACACAACAAAGAGAATATAATTTTTAGTATCCCGTTATATTCTCTTTGTTGTGTATTGTTGTGCACAAGGCCAGTTTTTATCTTACTCCCACAAGTAAGATGTGACCCAAGGTCGGGTCGTGAAAATGGGGTTTGAAAATTGCCTGGGCAGCCCCGCCGGGATTCCCCGGAAGGGGCGCCTCAGGCAGTAAGCAATAAACTTACTCCTCCCCAAAGAGGGGAGGCAAAGCCTGGGAGGGTGGACCACCTAAAACTGTACAGGACAGACCCATAGACAGGCGTAAATCAAGCCCCGAAGGCCAAGACAATACCAGTCTATGGGGTGCAGTATCCATCGGAACAAATACTACACTTTGATATTGTGTATCCCCTTTCCATCTCTTTCTTTACTCACAATCAAACGTAATTAAGAGATGATGTAACGTGGCGGTATTGCTGTCGATCTCTCTCTCTCTCTCTCTCTATTTCCCTCTTTCTCTCTCTCTCTTTCTCTCTCTTTCTCTCTCTTTCTCTCTCTCTCTTTCTTTCTCTCTCTTTCTCTCTGTCTCTCTATCTCTTTCTTTCTCTCTTCCCCTTTCTCTCTTTCTCTCTCTTTCTCTCTATCTTTCTGTCTTTCTCTATTTTTTACTCTTTCTCTTTTTTCTTTCTCTCTCTCCTTTTCCCTCCTCCTCTCCCTCTTTATTTATCTCTCCTTTACTCCTTTTCTTTCTCTTTCTTTCTTTCTTACTCTCCCATTTTCTCTATCTTTCTCTTTGTCACTTTCTCCTATTTTCTTTCTTTCTCTCTTTCTCTATCTTTCTCTCTCTCTCTCTCTCTCTGTTTCTCTCTTCTCCTCCCTCTTTATCTATCATTCCTTTACTGTCTTTCTTTCTTTCTTTCTCTTTCTTTCTTTCTCTCCCATTTTCTCTGGCTCTCTTTTTCTCTTTCTCTTTTTTTTCTTTCTTTCTCTCTCTCTCTCTTTCTCTCTCCCTCTTTCTCTCTCTTTCACTTTTTCCTTCTTTCTCTCTCTCTTTCTCTCTTTCTCTCTTTCTATATTTCTCTCTCTCTTTCTCTCTCTTTCTCTCTTTCTCTCTTTCGCTCTCTTTCACGCGCACACAAGTTGCCTCCCTGACATTTTCTGTTTTTTAAATAAAATAAACGTGTTCATGAAAGAAAAGCTAGTGTCGGAGTAAACTTTATCAACCAACGAATCCAACCTGGATTCACATAAACGACAGCGGCGACGTAGACAGACGTGCATAAATCATGTATACACCCATCGGTAAGGCGTTATACCGCAAACTATTAAGAGAAAGCCAGTGTGAATTAGTATAGTATGATTATTTGCATTTCTTAATACTGTTTTACATTAGTGTTTACGAATGAATAAGGAACCACTCAATGGTCCACGCGAAAATAGCCAATGTTACTAGTTAATGTTGTATTATGGTATTAGCAGTCTACAATACACCACTGCCAGTTGCGATACGCTAATATTCTGATCCCACATCGAATTACGGTGAAGAATCTAGAATTAATAGGATTTTGATCCGTCAATAAAAAAAAAGAATATGAATCATGTTATAAATCTAGTTATCAATCTTTCTCAATACGCCGATAAAAAAAGCAAATACTCATTGCCAAGATTATACGCCGAAGAAAAGTAAAAATAAAGTTCAGTTAACAAAAGAATTTAGTTTCAATGCGCTTATTGGTTTTAGCATCAGTAAGCGCCGAGATGACATTATTTAGGAATGTATGCTCTTAGATATGTCAAAGGTTAATAAGATGCAATGAAAATGAAGGTAGGTATACCAAACATTGTTCTGAATGGAATGAATAATATAACTGCTGTTTTTGGACAGTTTGTTCTATTGAATAACCTTTTCAGCTGAACGCTACGAAAACATTGCAATCACATTGACACACACACATGGACGCAGAATTACGCACAGACAGCGCCTTCAGCCTTTTGGCTAGGATCGAAGTGTACTATCGGTTCTGATAGTACACTTAATTTTTTTTCTGTCATCGGTACATGATTGCTGAATCTTTCTAGACTGAAGCAATTATTTCTTTGTCTTAAACCAGAGTACTCATTTGTATTCAAACTTGATTTTCCACATAAAAACAAGCATTGTGTCTAATTATGCCTACGTATGGATGATAAAATATAGGAAAACACCAGATACTAAAAATCACAAATCTCTCTCACTGTCCCGTTTTCTCTCTCTCTCTCTCTCTCACTCTCTTTCTCTCTCTCTCTTTCTCTCTCTCTCTCTTCTCTCTCTCTCTCTCTCTCTCTCTCTCTCTCTATATATATATATATATATATATATGTTATAAAATAAAAACAGAGTGCTAGTTAATATATATAAAACAGAGTGCTCAAATTCTCGAGCGCTGGTTTTTTTCCCACTTTCTCGACCTTGTGTCACATCTTACCTTGTGGGAGGAAGATAAATAGATGAGTGATGCTTTCTCTAAATGCTTACATAAACATTGATAATTGGATGAAATTAGAGTGTGATTTGTGACGATGATGTATAAATGTCTGAGTATTTTCAGTTAATTACAAAGTACAGCTTATTAAAACAATTACAGCATCTTTTTTTCAAACATAACTAAATTGCAAATCTAAGCTCTTTTTTAACATGTGATTTGTGGAATTAAAACGTATAGACACATAGCTGTAGAAACGAATGTTGATCTAGAGAAAATGGGCGCGAAGCTACTGAGAGGATGGAAAGACACGAGAGAAAGAACAATGCACACTTCCACTAGAAGAGAACGGATAATACTAAACTCCGAAGTATCGTCTCGTCTTGATTCTGAAGGAAATGTAATTTGTCTACCTGGTGGATGGAGATAACGCATAACTGATTAATTATTCAATGGTGTCTGTGACGTAGAGACCGCAACAAGAATAGAGGCTAATGAAGAGAGCATCTCATCATCATCCCTGGGGGTCCGCAGTCCCGTGATTATGTAGATAGAGGGAAACACTAGAAGCAGAAAATAGTGCCTTTCAATTAGGAGCAGATTTACAGTTAGATATCCAGATTGAATTCTTGTGTTGGAAGGAATATGATCTTCTAGATGTCATACTGCATCACACATTAAAACGGAGCTAAATCGTGGATGGTAGAAAAAGGCGATAATTTTAAATTAATCATGGGGAAGGGAAACCAACTGATAAGTAGATACGTATATGCTTCACTAGATTGTCACCTGATCTATTTTTCTGCTTCACGGAATATCAATACAGTTACGCGTCGTTTAATACAACAATTATACACTTACATGAAAGAAACATTTAAACATTCCAGAGATTAAGCCATAACACACTTCGAAGCAAATAACAATAAAAATAAAAGCAGAACAGATTTTTTAAATTGTTTACTTTGATCTTTTGCCTAATCTGTTCCGATTTTATTCATATTATTAGTAATAAATATCACATCTTGTTGTGAAGTTGTTCCACAGTAAATAATTAATAAAGGAAGTCAAGTCGAGGGTTGGTTTAACAAGTGTATTAACAAAGTAAGAAAGTGACTGGCTCTTGGCTAGACAGTTACAAGACTGTGCTTTGTCTTCAGTGTCTCTAGTGACTCGCACTATTTATAGTGACAACCGGTGTAGTTTCTCCTGTGTAAGAACGGCCGGTGTAACACATCTAAACATGCCTTTAATTAAATTCATTAAAAAGATGTTTAAAACATTATAAACTCTCCTATGTTGATACAAATATCGCGTGCATGCGCGTCACCTTATATTTAAAAAGTGAGTGAGCCGTTAATACAAACACCACGCCCATTTTCCATTCTTACGGACTGTTACAAAAATACGGAACTGTTAGATATTCCGACAAAGCTACGTATCTAGCGAAATGATTAGTCAAATGATCAAAGTAAAAATTAAAATTAAAAATATCTGTACTGATTTCATTAATACATATCGCAACTAAACTTGCTTTTAAGGCTTTTAGCCTCACTTATTCTGGATATAAATATTTATAGAGAGAGAGAGACATAGAAGAAAAAAGAGTGATAACTATTCGACGATTGTCCAAATTTATTCTAAATTTCGATTGTTCAATGCAAGGTGTATTCAGTAATAAACTAGTGTTTATTATTCTTTCCTTAAGCCAAGGATTTTCAAAGATCGAAATCTTATCATCAGAGGAGAAATACAGATAGATAAGTTAGCTTTCGAGAAAACCAAAGTTCAAATATTTGAAAAATATATATATGAAAAATATTATTAAAAAAAGGCAGTGAAAGAGAACTTCCGTAAAAAAGATATGTGGTTTGTCCGGGTGGTAAATCTCCGTTGAAAAGATGTCCAATGAAATGTAGAAAGCAAATATATATATATATATATATATATATATATATATATATATATATATATATATATATATATATATATATATATATTGATTTTATTCCATTAGTTGCGACAAAACAAGTTTTGTTTCATTGGTGCAAATACCGACCAACTCATCGGGCTGGCGATGGAATTCAAATGGCATAAGTTTTAACTTCACTTTAACGGGAGATTGAAAATTGAAAATACATTGGAGGGGGAGGGGGACAGAGTTGGGGCTTTGTCTATAACGGTGACATGGGACATGAGAGGGGAGGGGGGAGGACCCCAACAAGTCGTGTTTCAAATTATTACGTGGGAGGTTTTTCACGTGTTTGTGCTGTGATGATCTCAATTTCGGCCGGGGTGGGAGGAAGGGAGATGGGGCGATAGCCAGAGTGAGTTAAATTTAAAATGAGAATAAAATTATGATTATAACCGTCATTCCTATTTTATTTTAATTCTAATAAGTAATTATCATGTGGATAAAAATGTTTGATAATTTTAATTTAGAGTATTAATTGCTACTTCTGCATTTTATTTATTTTATTTTAATGTTTTGTTTATTATTTGTAGTGAATTTTGTTGTGATTATATTTTTTTTAAATTGTGATTATATTATACCGAGATCAATACTAGTGGAATCATTTTATAAGAGAAGTTTTCTGGTGTTAATAGTTTTAGCATTAACAAAATCGATTATGATAACAATGATAACGCCTGCCAATCATACCTACGATAGTCGCAGTGATAATAGCCTTAATAAAAGCCTTAATAAACAAAGCCCCAACTCTGCCCCCTCCCCCTCCAATGTATTTTCAATTTTCAATCTCCCGTTCAAGTGAAGTTAAAACTTATGCCATTTGAATTCCATCGCCAGCCCGATGAGTTGGTCGCTATTTGCACCAATGAAACAAAACTTGTTTTGTCGCAACTAATGGAATAAAATCAAAAAATATATATTTTGCTCTGAATTTTCATTGAGCACTCTCATAAACCCGGTTTCAACTTCCTTCGGATTCATACCCTCTGGATATTTGTAACAAGTTAATTATATATATATATATATATATATATATATATATATATATATATATATGACAACATTGTTAAAATTAACAGACTTCGTCTGTTTAATAATAGCTTTTTTATTATTTCAATTTTTCTGATGGTAAGTGAAACCTGTGAAATCTATGGAACACTTATTAATTTTGTTGATTTTAATACAAAAAGACAATCAGAAAAATTGAAAAAAAGGTATAATAAAACAGATGAATTCTGTTAATTTAAACAATGTTCGCATTAATGAGAAAATGATGCCTAAATACACACAATATACACATATATATATATATATATATATATATATATATATGTATGTATGTATATATATGTATATATATATATATATACAAACTATGTTCGTTTATGTTCTAGAGCAAGACATTAGAAAATGTGCATCACTTAAAATGATAAATAGACAAAGTTCCGTGGTCCTCAAACTTACATGTAATGCTATATATATATATATATATATATAGAGAGAGAGAGAGATAGTAAGAGAGAGAGAAAGAGAGAGAGAGATAGAAGAAAAAAGAGTGATAAATATGCGACGATTGTCCAAATTTATTTCAAATTTCAATTGTTCAATGCAAGGTGTATTCAGTAATAAACTAGTGTTTATTATTCTTTCCTTAAGCCAAGGCTTTTCAAAGATCGAGATCTTATAATAAGAAGAGTAATACAGATAGATAAGTTGGCTTTCGTTCAAATATTTGAAAAATATGAAAAATATTATTAAAAAATGCAGTGAAAGAAACGAAAAGTTGATTAAAAAAAATTTGTGGTTTGTCCGGGTGGTAAATTTCAGTTGAAAAGAAGTCCGATCAATTGTAGAACGCGAAAAAAAAAAAAAAAATATATATATATATATATATATATATATATATATATATATATATATATATATAAAGCATGAAACTAAAAGTATACTTTTAGTAGGTAGAACCTATAGTGAAATGGTTTCAGCTGAATATACGAGATAGAGCAATTATAAAGATATATGAGAGAAGAGGGGTAAAAATGTACGAATGACAAATGTATTTCAACTTCCATTGTTCAATACAAGGTGTACTCGGTAAAAAAATTGGTGTATTTATTTACCGAGTACACCTTGCATTGCACAATCGAAGTTGAAATAAATTTGTCATTCATACATGTCATGTTTATCCCTCTTCTCTCATCTATCTTTATATCTTTATATATATATATATATATATATATATATAGTCATTCACATACAGACTGTTTTGCTGTATCACAGCTCTTATGTGATATATATATATATATATATATATATATATATATATATATATATATATATATAGGTAAGTAGCATTTTTTGTTTAAGCCTATTTAATTAAATACGATGTATCTGCTGTATTCGCTTATATCTTTAGTATTTTCGTAATCATTTGGATTCATCCTTAAAGGCGGTAATTAGCTTAATAACATTGTACTTAGATACGTATCGTGGGCGAGGTGTACGTGTTAGTTACAGTAATGCTGCAGTATTTTATTATTAAAGGCATTTTACTATGTTGTCAGGATTATTCTTGTATACATATATATATAAAGTTTCTTTAATGGCGAATATTTTACATCTTAATCTCCTCTGACGCCTGCCTGCATCATCGAATGTACCTCTTATTGGACTTTTTACCCTTTTTGGATTTTCTATTTTCGCCGTACCTGAAGTTGTGGCTTCTTGGAATTTAACTTTGAAACCTCTCTCATTACTTCTCGTGCCTCTAACGACCTACCTATCTACATCTTATTCTCTCCGCTAGACTCTTCGACACCGGACTTTTTGGCAATCGGACATTTGCTTGCACCCTGGCACAGTTTTGCCCTACGTTTCTTTCCCTACAACTTTTATTTTATTTCATTTTTTCAAATTTTAAATCTTGGCCATTGCCAACTTATCTATCCCAGCGACTTCCTCTGATGATAAGACTTTGATCTTTGAAAAGCCTGGCTTAAGGAAAATTTAACTTGAATAAATTGCCTTTTTGCGGAATATACCTTGCTTTGAACTTTTGAATTGAATTTTGATTTGGCTTTTGCTTTCTCTAATTCCTTTCCATTCTCCTTCATTTCATACATATATATATATATATATATATATATATATATATATATATATATATATATATATATATATATATACATATATATATATTCGTACCGTCGGTTTCAAGCACGGAAGGTCTTATCCATCCGGCTCTCTTCATTAATTTTTCTGTACCAGAATAAATAAATACATATATATATATATATACATATATATATACATATATATACATATATATATATATATATATAAATATATATATATATATATATATATATATATATATATATATATATGAGAAAGGAACGATGAAAGCTGTGTATATAAAAACACCCGACAAAAATAACTCCATGTAATCTTGCCTGAAGATTACCCCCGGGGATGAAACGCGGGAGTTTCTGTGTAGCTTAATAGCCATAAATATATTTTCATAGCTTAGTATATATATATATATATATATATATATATATATATATATATATATAGTGTGTCAGCCGCAGATAACTCTATATTTTCTTTCGTTTGTAAATTTGTTGACATTGAAGCATTTTTTCTATTCTATGTTCCATTCGAAAGTGAACGCTTTACGTCTTATAGCATAATTGGATTCATGAACAAATCCAACCTGCTATTCTTCGGGTTTTGTGTTGCTCAATCCCTGAAAGATTAGCAACGTGCCTTCAGCTCCATTGAGAGCACACGGAGATTTAATAACAATTTGAATAAACATTATGTGTTATGTTGCAAACACTTAAGTGCACCTTTTTTAGTTTCTATATAGTTATTGCATATGTCTTCAATGTTTCATTTATTTTGTTGAAATAAATTATATAGTCACTTATGTCGAACGCTGTAAACACACACACACACACACATATATATATATATATATATATATATATATATATATATATATATATATAAGTAAGAAACTAAAAGTAAAACTTTTAGTAGAAAGAACCTATAGTGAAATGGTAAAAGCTCAATATACGAGATAGAGCAATTATAAAGTTAAATGGACGAAGAGTGATAAACATGCACGAATGTCCAAATTTATTTAAAACTTCAAATGTTCATATATATATATATATATATATATATATATATATATATATATATATATATATATACATACATAAATGTAAGTTCGTAATCCGAGGCAGGAGCGATGTGATATAGGTACCGGAAGGTGGAACAGATGAACAAAAATAAATGAATGGAATCTCAAATAAATTTATTAATATTTCATTGTTTAACGGTTTAAATACCAGAACAGTAAATATAAAAATTTAAAAAGTCCGGAAAAGGTAAACTTTAATTTTCGAGAGTGGAACCTCTCATTATCAAAAAATCAAAAATATGACTGAGTGGTCGAAAAAGCGAGATGGACACAACTGTTGACAAATGTCGCAGAGAATTGGTGGCAGATTCGCAGAAAATAAGTTTAGATAAGCTAATTAGATATGAATTTTAATTATTCCTGTCATAATTTATGTTTAATTAGAGGTTCCACTCTTGAAAATTACAGTTTACCTTTTCCGGACCTTTTAAATTGCTTGACAGTAAACTTGTTTTTATATTTACTGTTCTGGTATTTAAACCGTTAAACCGTGAAATATTAATAAATTGATTTGAGATTCCATTCATTTATTTTTGTTCAACTGTTCCACCTTTCGGTACCTATATCACATTACTCCTGCCTCGGATTACGAACTTACATTTATATTTAGCAGCAATGCTTCAAGCAAACTACAATTTCTTTATATATATATATATATATATATATATATATATGTATATATATGTATATATATATATATATATATATATATATATATATATATATATAAAGGTAAATGGACGAAGAGTGATAAACATGCACGAACGTCTAAATTAATTTCAAACTTCAACATCGGCCAATCCCCACTGACAGTACGTAGCATATGCCAGAAATAACTTTATCACCAGAACCCCTCCCACTCCCACTTCACTCCCTTTTTCGATCAGCTGTCATGCTCTGATCATCTAACCCTCCTACCATTTGCTCCAACTTGATTTTAACTTAGGGCTTTTTTCAGAACTACTTCAATTCTCCATCGCTACGTCATTCACTTGGAATTCTCTTCGGCCTTGGCAGCTTTCTCTAAATGGCCAGATATCTTCATTTTAATTCCGTTTAAGTACGCTCTATCTACGACTTTGAACTCAATTTTCACCATTGGATTTACTTGTTTTGAACGCCTTCCTATGATACCTCTACGAAACTTTTTCTTCTCCATTGAAACCCTCTTCCATTGGACACCTTACCGGCGGACAATTACAACCCGAACAAACCCAATATCTTTTTACTCGAACTTTTTTTCTCACCCATCTTTTTCTAGATATTTTTTCAAATGTTTAACTTTGGCGTTTCTATTGCCAACTTATCTATCTGTATAATTCCTCTGATGATAAGATCTCGATCTTTGAAAAGCCTTGGCTTAAGGAAAGAACAATAAACATAATTTTATTACAGAATATACCTTGCTTTGAACATTTGAAGTTTGAAATAAATTTGGACATTCGTGCATGTCTATCACTCTCGTATATTGAGCTTTTACCATTTCACTATAGGTTCTTTCTACTAAAAGTGTTACTTTTAGTTTCTTACTTATTACTTATATTATATATATATATATATGTGTGTGTGTGTGTGTGTGTGTGTGTGTGCGTGTGTGTGTGTGTTATGCACAGATATATTTAATAGATAGTTTCTTTCAAAATGAGGAAATAGTGAATCAAATTGAATCCAATTATTGAATGTTAATCCGACATTAAAAGATGTTTATTAAGGATTTAATCTTGTTTCTTTACTTAATGATTTCATCTGCGCCATTTATAAGTCTAGTTTCCTTCTTCCTCCATTAATATTATTCTCATTCATATTCTTATTCTTATTCTTCTTATTCTTCTTATCATCATCATTATTATCATTATTATTATTATTATTATTATTATAATTATATTATTATTATTATTATAATTATATAATAATGTTAGATCATCTGGCTTAATTCATACATCATCTTGTCAGGAAACGGAAAATGCATGCTTCAATTCTTTAAAAGTAAATAAATCAGGATATGAGAAAAACATAAAAATAAAAATAATTCATGAGATGAATCATTATTTCGAATGATTATTACAACAATGAAGGATGAGATTACATAATCCCCTTTAACAAACTCATGTTGAAATTAATTATAATCGAAAAGCACATCTTGCGAGAACGTGCTTCCCTATTGTAAAAGCTTATTAAGATGTAATTTTCCAATTAATACAGCAAATACGGCAAGTGCTGTACATGTGTCTGCTACGTAGAAAAGTCTGCTTATCTCAAAATCGTGTTAGTTATAATAAATAAAAACTTAAGTCCGTATTATTCAGCGTGATACGTCGTTTTAAAAAATTGTTTATCTCAAAATCTAATTAGTAATCTAATACATCAAATTAAGACGATTTTTCCCTTGTACTCTCTCAGAGAATAGGAAACTAACCACATGCATCACAGGCTACTAAACTCACCACTATATTACACTTCTTCACTCGAGCGTGGTTTAGTAAATTTGTTATTATTTTTTCCACCTAACACTAAATATTACATTTGCCCCACTATCTACGACTCTCCGCCAAACCAACTCCTTATAGGTGGTAGCAAACACTTTTCTCCCTAACAATTCTGTACTGTCACTCCACTCATCAACACCGGGAACTAATAAACACAAAAGACTCCGTTCTTATTTATTATTTGTCTGGTATTTATTTACTACATAATATAAAGCAATACGCAAAGACTTAATGACCGCTCCCGTTCACTCCGATGATTTTCCGCGAATATCAGATTACATTATTTCTATTTCTACCTATTCTTTCTATATTTATATTTATTCCGGAATTAAGCGAATGAAATTAACGAACACAGTTCCTGCAACATTTAATCATTCAACATGGTGGTTACCATTTCTTGATCGAATCGACTTCCTATTTAATTCAATAAGCGCCAGGATACTCGTCGACCCGATACATTTACATTTTCAAAATCATACACCTTTAACACGCATATTATAGAAAAATTGCCAAAATCCATTTATTTCATCAACTACAAATGACCTAAACCGTGTAATTGTTGAACTTTACATTTGATCGACAGAAGGTAAATCTTAACATAACACGCATACCAATCAACAAGCTTAACTTAATTCGCCTATTTTTAAATGTATTTTTAACTCGAAACTGTGGCGCAGTCGTCAAGAAGACAGGTTTCATTATCTCCAGTTTTAGCGTTCGATCCCATTCTACTCTACCACTTTTTTCTTTTCTTTTTTAATTTAAAACATTCGCCAACACAGTAGAGGGAGGAGAAATAACAATCTGCCGTTTCATTTTTTATTCGGCGTCATGCAATAGATAGTACTTTCTTCCGGGCGATGGGTTCCGCTAGTAATAAATAAAACCTTAAGTCCGCATTATTCAACATGATACATCGTTTAAAAAAATTGTTTATCTCTAAATCCTATTAATTATAATAAATAAAACCTTAAGTCCGTATTATTCAACATGATACGCCGTTTTAATCTTAATTGATTAGATAGCTTATAATATACATTGTGTCCAGTTATCCCTTCGAAATGTAAATTGAGTAGATAGCTTATAATATGCATTGTGTCAAGTTATCCATTCGAAATCTTAATTGATTAGATAGCTTATAATTTGTATTGTGTCCATTTATCCCTTCGAAATCTTAATTGATTAGATAGCTTATAATTTGTATTGTGTCCATTTATCCCTTCGAAATCTTAATTGATTAGATAGCTTATAATATCCATAGTGTCCAGTTATCCCTTCGAAATCTTAATTGCTTAGATAGCTCATAGTATGCATGTTGTCCAGTTATCCCTTCGAAATCTTAATTTTATTAGATAGCTTATAATTTGTATTGTGTCCAGTTATCCATTCGGAATATTAATTGATTAAGTAGCTTATAGTTTGCATTGTGTCCAGTTATCCCTTCGAAATCTTAATTGATTAGATAGCTTATGAGTTTTATTGTGTCCAGTTATCCTTTCGGAATCTTAATCCATGTGCATTTCTTTGATTCCGAATTTCAGTTATCCAAATGTAAGATCCTAGTTCAGTATATTTATGTTGCTTATTTGATTTTATTTATTTCTAGTAATTCCATGGAATACAGTTACATCAAGTGATATATTTGTTTTTTTGATGGGTGTACCTTGCATTAAAATGCTTGAGTATATTATTCAGTCGAATTATGGCTGTGACAAACGTAATTAAAATATTGAGACACAATAGAATATGCCATTCTGTATTCGAAGCTGTACCAAGATTTGTCATCCAGCGGGAATTTCAACTTTCTGCTGCTTTCGTAAAAAGTTGTCCATATTTATTCTGGCTTTTACTTGTATCTTTAAATCGATCAAGTTAATTTGTTTATTGACTCTCTTTCTGTTTTTCGACGGAAATTTGACGGTTGTTGATGTTGCTGTAGATCTCTTCAGAAGGGTTAGGGTAAGGGTTAAGGTTAAGGTTAGGGTTAGGGTAAGAGTTAGTGTTAGAGTTAGGGTTCGGGTTAGGGTAAGGGTAAGGATAAGGGTTAGGATTAGGGTTAGAGTTATGGTTATTGTTAGGGTAAGGGTTAGGGTAAGGGTAAGGGTAAGGATTAGGGTAAGCGTTAGGGTTAGGGGTAGGGTTAGGGTAAGGATTAGGGTTCGGGAAAAGGTATGGGTAAGTGTTAAGGTTAGGATTAGGGTTAGGGTATTGTGTTCGGGTTAGGGTTATGGTTAGAGTTAGGGTGTAGGGTTAGGTAAGGGTTAGGGCTAGCGTTATGGTTAGGGTTAGGGTTAGAGTTAGGGTTAGGGTTAAGGGTAAGGGTAAGGATTAGGGTTAGTTTAAAGGTAAGGGTTAGGGTAAGAGTTAGGGCAAGGGTCAGGGTTGGGATTAAGTTAACGGTTAGGGTTAGGGTTAGGGTCAGGGTTAGGGTTAGGGTTAGAGTTAGGGTTAGGGTTCAGGGTAAGAGTTAGGATTAGGGTTAATTTTAAGGTAAGGGTTAGGGTAAGGGTTAGGGCAAGGGTCAGGGTTAGAATTAAGTTAACGGTTAGGGTTAGAGTTAGGGTGTAAGGTTAGGTTAGGGTTAGGGTTAGAGTTAGGGTTAGGGTTCAGGGTAAGCGTTAGGGTTAGGATTAGAGTTAGTTTTAGGGTTAGGGTAAGGGTTAGGGCAAGGGCCAGGGTTAGGATTAAGTTAACGGTTAGGGTTAGGGTTAGGGTTAGGGTTAGAGTTAGGGTGTAGGGTTAGGTAAGGATTAGGGTTATGGTTATGGTTATGGTTAGGGTTAGGGTTAGAGTTAGGGTTAGGGTTCAGGGTAAGGGTTAGGATTAGGGTTAGTTTTAAGGTAAGGGTTAGGGTAAGGGTTAGGACAAGGGTCAGGGTTAGGATTAAGTTTGCGGTTAGGGTTAGGGTTAGGTGCAATAGATCTATTCAGAAAGTTGTGCTTTAAAGATTATTTATACGGTCCGCAATTAGGTGTTTGTTATGTAGTCGCGTAAGATCATCTCTTCTCACTGTATTTTTCGATTAGTAAAATCTTCAATAAGTCATTTACTGCGATATGTTCGCTTACATTTTATTAGTTGTATGTGTACACTTTAGTGTAAAAAAGATCATTGCCTGAACCGGAATCCATGTATTGCATCGTCGACAGTTCGTTCCGATTTTTTGGGGGCTTTTCTTAAAATGTCCTAAGAAATATATTAATCTCATTTTATGATCTCTCAGCAATTTTATGGAGTGTTTTTCTTCATTCTTCTTAGTGGTTTCCGATTTTTATTTGTGGTTGTCATTGGTCTTATATATTGTTTGAAATGTGCCTATTCTCTGATGAGTCTCGTTACGCTGTCTTCATATGTCTTGCGTTTATGTTGTGTCTCAAGTTCTATTGGAGTTTATCTGTAACTTCACAGTCGTCATTGCTGAGCGAGTATGTCTCACCGTTGAATATCTTATTTAACGATGTTATCTCAGCATACATTTAATTGTTGATGTATGCAATTCTGTCTATTTGAATGTGTGTGGTTAAAGTTTGTTTAACATTATATATTCTGTTTTTACTTCAATCCACTTTTCCTTTATTAGGTGTATTGTGGTTTCTTGCTGTCCTTGTGCATGATTTCACTGATACGTATAATTCAGTTGCTTCCCCGTTATCTATAATAATTGTGTATCGCCTTTCTTCTATTGTCTGATAGATGGATGTGATGGACATTCCAGAGCTAGACATAAAATTAATCTAAGAAAATAATGTGTAGACACCACATTTAATCTAATACACGAAGAACTTACCGTACACAAACTAAATCAAAAACCACTATATATATAAATATAAACATGAATTTTAACATTTCAATTATTACTAAAGTTATTCATAAATCAGTAGCTTATAGATTATCTACACATTTCAGTTTTAAAGTTTAAACAAGACAAAACTTTTCTCATGAAAATAGCTGAACTAATATTGGCTTTACACCCAACTAAACTACATTACGATACATAAAAGAACAGAGCCAATTACCAAGTAGAACAATTGTTTCGTTTCCCCCACCTGCTACGAATGTTGATAGCATCTTCTTGAACCTAACTTCATCGCTTACACAAGCTCTTTAACAAAGATATGTTACAATAAGTTGAAATAATTAAAGATAAGTTTAGACAGTTAAAATAATGCAGACACACAACATAAAAATATTACAAGAAACAAATAGCTTAACACGCATACATTGTAATGACTATTTAATTGTGATTACATCACCAAGAATATAGCTTATATAATGTAAGCGTATTTTATGATATATTAATTTACTTGCCTTTCCGCTTATTCTCTATAGTTTTCAGACCAAGGGGCATTCCCTTTAAGGATACGTTTTGCATTATCGTAGAGTAAAAGCCAGCATATATGTAGTCATGATGTTCAAGCACCGTCCTCGTATGGAGTTGATTCTTGGTTTTGTTTGGTAAAATATATTGATTATTATTACTTTACTACCTAGCATATGTTATAGTTTGGTCACTAAAATTAGGTGGACCAGGTTGTTCTTTTATTTTATCAAGGGGTTAACTGCCGATTATAACACTTAGATCACGGATTTTATTTATTTTGGTTTAATATTTCAAGGGTTGTTCTATGTTAAACACTATTGGTATGGCTATGTATTCTGTGGCAATCTTGTACGGACAGTGTGTTATTCTTACATACGTTTCCATAACGGAACAATATAGGTAAACCTGAAAGCAAAAAACTTGCCAGGGTACACAAATAGACATACAGTGAAAAAAAACAGTAAAAAATTAAAAATACAGAGATAAACATGCATATATAGTTAAATAGTGAGACGCATACAGAAACAAAAAATAGTCAATCGCTAATTTTGCACAGTGGTAAGAATGTCCGCAAATAGGACGGGAGACCAGAGATATATTCTCGATTGAGTCATAGCAAAACTTGGCTAAACACACAGTATTATAAATTTAAGTGGAGTAATCCTGGAAAAGGAGTGACACCCTTGATTATAGTCGACCACTTTATGTACACATCAAAAGAGAAACAAACAGGAAAGACATAATAACAACACAAGGAAGAAATACGCACACAATGTTCATGATTAATATCAGTTACATATCTCTCTATATTGAAGATTCTAAGTAAACGTCGTCATTCATTGACTTCTCTAAAAGCTATATTATCGGCTACATAAGTAGAAATGGTTCTTAATCTATGTCCACAAGACTATTTCTATAATGTGTCCTATGACTTTTAAATATATTTGTTAAGCGGTTTTAGAATAGATAGATGTGTTACGCGATGCTAATGGGGGCCTATTATTTTCTGAGGTGATTCTCGTGTAAGTATATAAGCGTGGCATGTCTTATTATTCTGCCCAGGGTCCTAAGTTACCCGAAGGAATCGCGGGAATGGAAGCTGGTACAATCTCAGTGACCGATTTCATTTGCGCTGCGAGAAGTGTATTCGCCTGAAAACGAATTGTCTACTCGTGTGATTTCAGTGGATATCTTATTTCTTTCTGAGCGGGAAAAAGGAGGACTTATTGATTCGCGTCTTGGCCAATGGGTCTTATTACTTTTGCAAGACACCGAATCGTGATTAAATCGTTTCTTACGTGCTACATGCTAAGCATGCAGTCCACGTCAAAACACAAGACTATTGCGGTATGAGCTTACATATTACGCTACGAAATAATACAATTGTTTCAGAAAAAACTGTCATTTTTTTATTTCTCATGTTTAATTTATTTATTATGAAATCTTTTTATACACCTAAAGAATTAATTTTCTTCTCGTACTACAGAATCGTAATTATTGTTTGTTAGTGTCTAATTGTTTTATTTGCAGCCAATTTCGGTAATATATTGTTCAAATAATCTAATAATTGCGCAAAGTCGTTAAAAATCGTACTAATGAACATATATTAATATTACTAATACAGTGTGACGCAAAAGTCACGCATTAGTTTGAATCAGTAACAACTTTCACATTTAGTCAAATTTTCTCCTTATTTTTCAGAATATTACAGATATAAACATTGATAATTTATCATGGAAAAATATAGCACTGAACAACGAACAAAAACGATTCAACTTTACTTCGGAAACCATCGTTCAATAATCTTAACCCAAAGAGCCTATCGCCAGCATTATAATGTCAGACAATCTCCCAGTCAGACCACAATTGATCGTCTTGTGGCCCGATTTCGACAGCAGGGTTCAGTGAGTGATCTTCCACGAGCTGGCAGACAACGTTCAGTACGGACAGCGACAAATGTAGCACTCGTTGAGGATAGCATTGCTGAAAATCCAGACACCTTAACTCGAAGACGAGCCACTCAGATTGGGATGTCCAGAAGGTCACTTCAAAGACTTTTGCGTGAATTGCATCTGTTTCCATACAAAATTTAATTGGTACAGGCATTACAACCCACAGAATTGCAATCACGCGTAGTTTATGCTGTTCACATTCAGCAATTAACCAGAGAACAAAATGAGTTCATCCATAAGCTGATAATGAGCGACGAAGCCCATTTTCATCTGAACGGGTTCGTAAATAAGCAAAACTGCAGAATATGGGCCATTGAAAATCCAAGAACTGTTCATCAGCGTGAATTACATCCACTAGAATGTACCGTATGGTGTGGTGTTACCTCGGAAAGAGTGATCGGTCCCTATGTCTTTGAAGACGAAGAAGGTGTCGCGGTGACGATAACTGCACAGCGATATCAACTAATGATTGAAGATTTTTTAAGGCCAGCTGTTCAGGACAACCCAGAAATGTGGTTCCAACAAGATGGAACTACTGTCCACACTGCCCAACAATGTATGGCGCTCTTAAAGGGGATTGGTTGGCGAGCGGTTAATTAGCAGATTTTCTGATTTTAACTGGCCTTCACGTTCACCGGATTTAACAGCCCCTGACTTTTTTCCTTTGGGGTTATCTTAAGGAAAGGGTATATGTGAACAAGCCTTCAACGATTCAAGAGCTTAAAAACAATATAAGACATGAAATCCAAGAACTAGAGCCAGTTATTCTAAGGACTTTAATGGAAAATGCCTTAACTAGAGCCCGTCTTTGTGAGGCCGAAAATGGTGGCCATTTAGAGGATATTATTTTTAAAAACTACTGCAACAAAATTACAGAGTAAATGTATTATTTACCAGAAAAGCCTAGTAAATTACCTTAAATGTTGTAGTTACTATCACCTAAACAAACCAATGCGCGACTTTTGCACCACCCTGTATGTATGTGTTAAAAAATAATGATTTGTCAATTGTATTTTGGGGCAACATTTTTTAACCACAACATCGGAAAAATATTGTACAAAACCGGAAGTTTCAGATAAAACGCAACGGAACATACAATATGGCTCACAGGAAATACTTGTGTAACACAGTCGGCATACCCCGTAGGGCGCATGCCAGGCTATTAGTTATAAATTAACATCGTCTGAAATATGGAAGGTAACACCTGGGAGGGTAGAGTGAACCTCTTCGGACTTCAGAGACCCATACTAGAGTCTTACAGAGAAAGATAACTGTCGTCCGAAAAATCCTTGACAATACAGGACTGATTGTCGAGAATGAATCTTAGACTGCTATGCCTATCGTCGATGATTAAAGGGCTCTAGACAGTGTAGTATCACGCAACCCTTTTAACTGGTACTAAAAGGAATAATAAAGTTAATCTAGTACGTTATAAAAACACCCCCACCCAAAACTGTAATATTCGTGCAATATCTGAACACATAAATGTCACTAGTATATTACAAAATAAGATAAACAATTTTTTTTGACACATAAACATGAATTCTATGCTTACTTAACCTGTTCTAAAAGTTGTACATTTCTGAGTTCCTAAATATCGATTTGCTTTGAATAGAATAACATAATATTTTGAAATAAAACAGAATCTTATTATTTGCTGAGTACATAATATGTGTGCTACGCGCAGCAAAAGTGTATTTAGTGCGGATGTATCTGAATATATATATATATATATATATATATATATATATATATATATATATATATATATATATATAGTAATCAACAAAAGTAAATATCCACAAAATATAAATCCAAAGAATTTCAATCGGGCTCATTGTGTACATGCCTGTATAAATAAATAAATAAAGGATATAATTATATATATATATATATATATATATATATATATATATATATATTGGATCAAAAAAGGAACAAAAGGAAGGTTGCCTAACTATACAATATATATATATATATATATATATATATATATATATATACATATATATATATATATATATATATATATATATATATATATATATATATATATGTAAAGGTATAATTAAACAGACGAATACTGTTATTTCTAACAATGTGTGCATCAATATCTATACATATATATATATAGATATTTATGCATACATTGTTAAAAATAACGGAATTCGTCTGTTAATTATACATTTTCTATTTTTTAAATTTTTCTGATGGACTTTTTTGTATTAAAATCAAAAAATAATAAATGTTTCATAGGTTTCTACAGGTTTCACGAACGTTTTCGATTCTTAGTAGAATCATCCTTAAGTGTCAAAACCAAATAAACAAAAAAGCTGGAAAAGGAAGAGAATTTTAAAAAACGGTTGAGAAACGCGCATACAGCGTTTTTCGCATTATTCCAGAAAGTCGTTAACTATTTAAATTCAGCAACGCTGGATTACATCACAGAACAAAATCGCATTCCATTAAGCTTTTTAAAATGTTACCACTGGTTTCATATGTGATGTTGTTAATTTTAGGTTGTTGTGTGTTTATGTAGATAGCTTTGAGTTTGTTTTTTTTAAATTGGTTTCGGAATGTATTATTTTAGTGTTATTGACTAGAATGTGTCTTAAATCAGATGAAGGGGAGTTATGTTTTTGTAGATGTTGGTAAATTGAACTAGAATTTACAAGATGCATGATGAGGCGGCGGGATAAGGTAGTGCTTGTAAACCAATGTAGCTATGAGTTTTATCATCATTATGGTAGTTACATTCTCCCAAAGGCCATTTAAACTTTTAAATAACATTAGTCCTTTCTAGTGGTTTTTGAGTCGAGAAAGGTGTTTTTCATTTGAATACAAAAAACATCAGAAAAATTGAAAAATAAAACACGTATTATTATGTTTATCAATGTTTGCATATATGAGAAAATGGTGCCTAAATACACACACACAATACACATATATATATATAAATTATATATATATATATATATATATATAAGGAAAAGTGAGAGAGGTATCGATAGACAGAAAGATATACCAGTGATAGAGTAGAGAGAGCACCCAACGGCAAAAAGACTGCATAGAAAACTGTTTGCCTGAATTTGTATATTCATACTAATATGTTTTTAATTAATCGGAGATTTGCACATGCGCACTTAAACAGGAAGTTCTAGCGTATAATGGCTCATCAGTCTTTTTTGAAACATTATCCACATGAAAAACTAAAAAATGCAAGAGAATACATGGAGAACAAAGTAAAAAATCACACTCATTTTTTTACTTCATTGCCGAATATGAAAAATATAATCATTTTTATAATATTCTGCCTGACTTTAGGAAACGGTGACAGGAAGCGGAAGTACAATTATGCAGCAAAGCGTAATACAATGACGTCAAAAGATTCATTTTATCAAATTAATATCTTGTTAGACCGTGAAGATTCTATACACACACACACTCACACACACACACACACACACACACATATATATATATATATATATATATATATATATATATATATATATATATAGATAGATAGATATATATATAATGATTTTGGGGGAAATACAAATTGTTATTATCGAAAGCATGAACGGAAGACGAGTTTTATCGTTCATGATTGAAGGTTGATCAAGAAAAATCAAGCCAGACGACATGTTTAGATATCTTTTAACAAAGGCTGTATCGAGTAATTTAAAAGAAATAGGGATTTAAAAAGGGGGTGAGAAAAGGGAATAGAGAGAAAAAAATATTCAAATAGCGTTACGGTACAATGGGGGATGTATCTTAGAGACTGATCACATCTAGTCCTAATAGACACTCTCTTTGTATAACACTATATATATATATATATATATATATATATATATATATATATATATATATATATATATATATATATATTAGGTAAATATAACAAAAGATATAAAGGCCAACTAATATATTTAATTAGTGAACATCCGGATAAAACTGAAGCTCAATAGACTGGGTAGAGCATGAATAGCACTAGACCCAGACTTTTAATATGTTTTATACACATAACTGATTTGACCCAGACATTTAACATCTTGTGAATATATAGCTGATTTTACACATCCGTCACTACATGATGGCGTTTTTCTTGTTCACGCAGACTTTTAACATCTGTTTGTACTGGCTGTTTGAATTAGTAGATATTCAACTACTTTTGCGCGGCTGTCTTACCGAAGAGAAAGGTTTTCATTTGGATTCGTTGCGCTGTTTGCAGGGTTTGCGGGTGCTTGATTACCTTCGAATGTAATTTTTTTACTGGAGTAACTTTATCGGACCCGGAAGAAAAAATGGCCGAATACATCAGGTGGGTTTAATTTTATTTGAATTGGCTTTAGCGGAGCTTGCTTCTAACCAGGAAGCTATTGTTTGCACAACTCCTATCAGCTCATAAGAACTCTGAATTAGGACATTATAATAGTAAACACCAAGTGAATTTTCTGAACTTTTCATATGATTTGTTTTTTTCTATCGTTTTATTAATTTGCATACACTTTGGATACAATTTTAACTGTCATCTATTGCATCGATAGCAAAAAAAATTCCCCCTGGATAACTTTTTCGTTTTTGGACTACCTTTTACCACCTGGATTGTTTTTTTTAATCAATCTCTTTGATATCTTTCTTGAAGATGTTTTAAACTTTATGATTTGGATGAACTGTATAAGTTTAACAAAAAAGTATATAATTTATGTTTTATTAATTATTTACGTTAAATAGATATTTGTAACCAATTTATTTTTTAAATTTTCTTTTATAATGGCTGCAACTAATTTATGTTTTACCGTGATTTCTGGGGGGGATCATTTAAAAATTAATCAAAACATGAAATAATTACTAATGGAGGAGAAACATTTTCTTTATCATAAACGGTGAATAAAATTTAATTTTATTTTGGGGGTTTTCTTGGACAGTTATTGTAGGTATATTTAACTTAACCCTTACCTTACCCTAAATCTAAACCGAACTCAACATGTAGTGATTTTTTTCTTCTGAAACTGAGCGCACATACGAAGTTTGTTTAAATATATTTTCGAAGGAAATTGACTAAACCAACAGAAAGAAACTACAAAACGATCCTTCGGGTAAGAACAACTTTTTATTTTCGTACATACATAGGAATCGTATTATTTAATTTCTTTATAATTCTCTCCGTTTATAATATCCCTTTCTTCAGACTGGTACATATTTACTGTTTCACCGCTTGTACTGTATCAACCACTACAGAATTAACAGAGAAACCATCTCCCGTCACAACAACAATATAACTTTTTTTTCTCTTGGAGACAATAATCCAAATACTTATACACATTTATTACCTTTGTACATTGCAATCTTACCTTGGAATTTTATATAACTGTATAGT
>OY744535.1:19655115-19670115 GCA_963556195.1 Sepiola atlantica
TTTAAAATTGCAACCATCGAACACAAAGGGAGATGCACATGCACAAATAGAGAGAAAGACATATATATATATATATATATAGAGAGAGAGAGAGAGAGAGAGAGAGAAAGAGAGAGAGAGAGAAAGAGAGAGAGAGAGAAAGAGAGAGAAAGATAAAGACATAGATAGAAAGATATATATATATATATATATATAGAGAGAGAGAGAGGGAGAGAGAGATAAATACATAAGGAGAGTAAAAGGTACAAAGTGAGAGACATAGAGAGAGAGAGACAGGCATGCAGAGAGAGATATATAGAGAGAGAGACATAGAGAAGAGACATACAGAGAGAGAAAGAGATCGAGAGAGAAAGACCTAGAGACAGAGAGAGAAAGACACACACACATATATATATATATATATATATATGTATATACAGAGAGAGAGAGAGAGACAGACAGAGAGAGAGAGAAACACATAGAGAGAGAAACACATAGCGAGAGGGAAATATATATGTATATATATATATATATATATATATATATATATATATAGAGAGAGAGAGAGAGAGAGAGAGAGAGAGAGAGGGGCATGTAGAAGAGACATAGAGTGAGCGAGAATGACCTAGAGAGAGAAAGGGAGAGAGAGAGACATAGAGATAGAGGAAGACAGACAGAGAGAGAGAGAGACACACACACACACATATATATATATATATATATATATATATAGAGAGAGAGAGAGAGAGAGAGAGAAAGAGAAAGACATAGAGAGAGGAAGAGAGAGGGGCATGGGGAAGAGATATAGAGAGAGGAAGAGAAATACATATAGAGAGTGAGATAAAGATATAGAGAAAGAGAAAGACAGAGTGAGAGAGATAGAGAAACATATATATATATATATATATATATATATATATATATATATAGAGAGAGAGAGAGAGAGAGAGAGAGAAAGACATAGAGAGGGAGAAAGACATAGAGAGAGAAAGACATAGAGAGAGCAAGACATAGAGAGAGAAAGACATAGAGAGAGATAGAGTAACAGGGAGACAAAGAGACAGACAAAAAGAAAAACCTATGCTATAGAAATCAACTGCATGTGTTACTGTAAATAACTAAACAAATGTTTTCACTAATCCTGAGATAAAAGGATGACATTCCTACTCCACATGTTTCAATGTGATATAGGAATGTCATCCTTCAAACCCATGCCATTTAACTACAGAAAAAAACCCTCCCCAAAACTGAGCATAGCGCATGAACCCCAATAACCCGAAACTAACATTTTGTTACGTAATCATTGGTCACAACCATACTGCCTTTTTACATTCGTATGGATAACGTTAACCATCGCAGACATGATACGTTTCACAAATAAGAGGACACCTGTATCTTGAGAATTGCCAGATGGTGAGCAAACATCCAAGCCTCCAGTCAGCACATACCATTCTCCCGATGTGGTGGATCTCTCTATTTCAAGGTTTAAAAATCTTCTCTAAATATGAACAGCACGACCTTCAGACCTCAGACCTCTTGCATGTAAACTAGACATATTCATGTCTATGATAACTGAAGCGACATTTAAATAAGTTTATTCATTTATTAGTACACTATAGGAAGTTCATATGAATGCATTTCACCTTTTGATCATAAATGAGCCGATAAATCAGTTCATTATTCAAATCCTTCACATATAACATGAATTGGAATAAATACATTGAAGACATTGGCAGGGTTGCTGCAAGGAAGGTGGGATCCTTCTACCGTGCTTGTAAACTTCTCACACCTGACATTATCCTATATATCTAGAAAGCAACCATCCGCCCATGCATGCAGTATTGTTGCCACATCCGGGCTGGTGCATAATCCGCTAGTCTCTCCCTCTTAGATAAGGTCCAAAAAATAGTCGCCAACTTGATAGGTCCTTCACTATCCACCCAGCTCCAGCCTCTGTCCCATCGCCGCAATGTTGCTTCCTTGTGCCTGTTTTACAAGTACTTCAAGGGATTGTGCTCTGATGAGCTTGCTGCTTTGGTACCCCCCCCCCAACGGCGTAAATACACTAGACCAACCCGACAATCTACCAAATCCCATCCATACACTGTGGAGGTGCCCAGATGCCGAAGAGCTTTCTACTCCAAAAGCTTCTTTCCTGACGTTACTCACATGCAGAAATTTAAAACTAATGGAAACAGACATCTCGCTGCGCAGCTCCTAAATTAGGTTGACCCCCTAAAAAAAAAACGTTTATCTTTTTTTCAGTAGCCCCTTACGTCTACAGTTGCGGCCTGCCTTGTTTGGGGTGAACGATGTTAAAAAAAATTACAATTATATTTCCATATTCATACCTACTTATAATATATTTCGCTGTATAAGGAAATATGCATGTTTAAATTCTCTAAAATTATTTTTAAAAATAGATAGTACGCTATATATTTTACATGTGAGCAAGCACTTTAAGAAAAGAGCTCTTTACGCCCGTCACAGTGATGTTTATATTATAAAATGTCAAACAAGTCTGCTTGGGTGGAGATTGAAATGAAAGTCAGGTTGTTCCACGGCTTTTACGTTTGATGTAGAATTTCCGTCAGCACTCTATATTTAAGTGTGACACAGTAGATTAAATGCTTCTTCACGTTCTATTTTGAAACATCAATTTAATTTATGCTTCGAATTAAAGTGTCAATTAACAATCCGTTGTTTCTTCAGCGTTTTAGTTAAAATATAATTTTCATTCGTACTTCAAGTTTTAGTTCAAATATAATTTTCATTCGTACTTCAAGTGTTAGTTAAAATACAATTTTCATTCGTACTTCAAGTTTTAGTTCAAATATAATTGTCATTCGTACTTCAAGTTTTAGTTAAAATATAATTTTCATTCGTACTTCAAGTTTTAGTTAAAATATAATTTTCATTCGTACTTCAAGTTTTAGTTCAAATATAATTTTCATTCGTACTTCAAGTTTTAGTTAAAATATAATTTTCATTCGTACTTCAAGTTTTAGTTCAAATATAATTTTCATTCGTACTTCAAGTTTTAGTTAAAATATAATTTTCATTCGTACTTCAAGTTTTAGTTCAAATATAATTTTCATTCGTACTTCAAGTTTTAGTTCAAATATAATTTTCATTCGTACTTCAAGTTTTAGTTTGAAATAGATTTTTCGTTATTTCTTCACTTTTAAGTTTTCACGTACATTTCGTTTGATCAACGCGTTAAAGAGAGCGTTGGCTTTTCTTATTTAAGTTTTAAATATAATTTCAGATAAATTTTTTAGCTTTAATTTTGTAATATCATTTTTGACGGTTACTCAGTTGTAGACAACATTACGGTTGGTCTTAAGTGTTTAAGCTATAACCACTTTCTTTAGTTGTCATGCACGTTTAAATCAGAAATAGCTTTTTAATTAATAATTAATTCTGACATTGTAAATAGCATTTTCATTGGTTCTTTCCGCCGACATTGTAAATAGAATTTTCATTGGTTCTTTCCGCCGACATTGTAAATAGAATTTTCATTGGTTCTTTCCGCCGAAATTGTAAATAAAATTTTAATTGGTTCTTTCCGCCGACAATGTAAATAGCATTGTCATTGGTTCTTTCCGCCGACATTGTAAATAGCATTTTAATTGGTTCTTTCCGCAACATTGTAAATAGCATTTTCATTGGTTCTTTCCGCCGACATTGTAAATAGCATTTCCATTGGTTCTTTCCGCAACATTGTAAATAGCATTTTCATTGGTTCTTTCCGCCGACATTGTAAATAGCATTTAATGGGTTCTTTCCGCAATATTGTAAATAGCATTTTTGTTGGTTCTTTCCGCCGACATTGTAAATAGCATTTTAATTGGTTCTTTCCGCCGACATTGTAAATAGAATTTTCCTGTGTTCTTTCCGCCGACATTGTAAATAGCATTTTAATTGGTTCTTTCCGCCGATATTGTAAATAGAATTTTCATTGGTTCTTTCCGCCGAGGTTGTAAATAGAATTTTCATTGGTTCTTTCCGCCGACATTGTAAATAGAATTTTCATTGGTTCTTTCCGCCGACATTGTAAATAGCATTTTCATTGGTTCTTTCCGCCGACATTGTAAATAGCATTGTCATTGGTTCTTTCCGCCGACATTGTAAATAGCATTTTAATTGGTTCTTTCCGCAAGATTGTTAATAGCATTTTCATTGGTTCTTTCCGCCGACATTGTAAATAGCATTTTAATTGGTTCTTTCTGCAACATTGTAAATAGCATTTTCATTGGTTCTTTCCGCCGACATTGTAAATAGCATTTTCATTGGTTCTTTCCGCCGACATTGTAAATAGCATTGTCATTGGTTCTTTCCGCCGACATTGTAAATAGCATTTTAATTGGTTCTTTCCGCAAGATTGTTAATAGCATTTTCATTGGTTCTTTCCGCCGACATTGTAAATAGCATTTTAATTGGTTCTTTCTGCAACATTGTAAATAGCATTTTCATTGGTTCTTTCCGCCGACATTGTAAATAGCATTTTTATTGGTTCTTTCCGCCGACATTGTAAATAGCATTTTCATTGGTTCTTTCCGCCGACATTGTAAATAGCATTGTCATTGGTTCTTTCCGCCGACATTGTAAATAGCATTTTAATTGGTTCTTTCCGCACGATTGTTAATAGCATTTTCATTGGTTCTTTCCGCCGACATTGTAAATAGCATTGTCATTGGTTCTTTCCGCCGACATTGTAAATAGCATTGTCATTGGTTCTTTCCGCCGACATTGTAAATAGCATTTTAATTGGTTCTTTCCGCAAGATTGTTAATAGCATTTTCATTGGTTCTTTCCGCCGACATTGTAAATAGCATTGTCATTGGTTCTTTCCGCCGACATTGTAAATAGCATTGTCATTGGTTCTTTCCGCCGACATTGTAAATAGCATTTTAATTTGTTCTTTCCGCAAGATTGTTAATAGCATTTTCATTGGTTCTTTCCGCCGACATTGTAAATAGAATTTTCATTGTTTCTTTCCGCAACATTGTAAATAGCATTTTCATTGGTTCTTTCCGCCGACATTGTAAATAGCATTGTCATTGGTTCTTTCCGCCGACATTGTAAATAGCATTTTAATTGGTTCTTTCCGCAAGATTGTTAATAGCATTTTCATTGGTTCTTTCCGCCGACATTGTAAATAGCATTGTCATTGGTTCTTTCCGCCGACATTGTAAATAGCATTGTCATTGGTTCTTTCCGCCGACATTGTAAATAGCATTTTAATTGGTTCTTTCCGCAAGATTGTTAATAGCATTTTCATTGGTTCTTTCCGCCGACATTGTAAATAGCATTGTCATTGGTTCTTTCCGCCGACATTGTAAATAGCATTGTCATTGGTTCTTTCCGCCGACATTGTAAATAGCATTTTAATTGGTTCTTTCCGCAAGATTGTTAATAGCATTTTCATTGGTTCTTTCCGCCGACATTGTAAATAGAATTTTCCTGTGTTCTTTCCGCAACATTGTAAATAGCATTTTCATTGGTTCTTTCCGCCGACATTGTAAATAGCATTGTCATTGGTTCTTTCCGCCGACATTGTAAATAGCTCTTTCATTGGTTCTTTCCGCAACATTGTAAATAGCATTTTAATTGGTTCTTTCCGCAAGATTGTTAATAGCATTTTCATTGGTTCTTTCCGCCGACATTGTAAATAGCATTGTCATTGGTTCTTTCCGCCGACATTGTAAATAGCATTGTCATTGGTTCTTTCCGCCGACATTGTAAATAGCATTTTAATTGGTTCTTTCCGCAAGATTGTTAATAGCATTTTCATTGGTTCTTTCCGCCGACATTGTAAATAGAATTTTCATTGTTTCTTTCCGCAACATTGTAAATAGCATTTTCATTGGTTCTTTCCGCCGACATTGTAAATAGCATTGTCATTGGTTCTTTCCGCCGACATTGTAAATAGCTCTTTCATTGGTTCTTTCCGCAACATTGTAAATAGCATTTTCATTGGTTCTTTCCGCCGACATTGTAAATAGCATTTCCATTGGTTCTTTCTGCAACATTGTAAATAGCTCTTTCATTGGTTCTTTCCGCAACATTGTAAATAGCATTTTCATTGGTTCTTTCCGCCGACATTGTAAATAGCATTTTAATTGGTTTTTTCCGCCGACATTGTAAATAGCATTTTAATTGGTTCTTTCCGCAACATTGTAAATAGCATTTTCATTGGTTCTTTCCGCAACATTGTAAATAGCATTTTCATTGGTTCTTTCCGCCGATACTGTAAATAGCATTTAATTGGTTCTTTCCGCCGACATTGCAAATAGCATTTTCATTGGTTCTTTCCGCCGATAGTTTAAATAGGATTTTCAGTGGGCATTTCTGCCGACATTGTAAATAGCCTTTTTATTGGTTCTTTCCGCCGACATTGTAAATGGCATTTTTATTGGTTCTTAACGCCGACTTCGTACGTAGCATTTTCATTGGTTGGTTACGCTTGAATTGGAAAAAATATTTTTATCGATCCTTAACATGAAAGTTATAAGTAGTATGTTGATGATAAAAAATAACGGATATGAT
This sequence comes from Sepiola atlantica, assembly GCA_963556195.1. Taxonomy (NCBI): domain Eukaryota; kingdom Metazoa; phylum Mollusca; class Cephalopoda; order Sepiida; family Sepiolidae; genus Sepiola; species Sepiola atlantica. The sequence goes on from OY744535.1 coordinate 19,661,647, forward strand.
ATATAAATGTAAATATCCGTTATTTTTTATCGTTCGACTTTGCAACAAATAGTTTTTCTTGACCATCACTTTTATGTTTAAAATAGTATTTTCATCCATCGAATATCATATTAGAAGCAGAAACCAAAGAGCCAAGCAAACCCAGGACGATTGAATATTTTAATCCAATGTATGTGCATGTGTGTTAATGTGGCGTGGGTGTTTGCAAATGCGCGCATTCTCTCGTACGATTAGTACATAAAGTCTTGAAAGAGGGGCGTGAATATTAGCGGGACTGGAGTGTAACAACGCACGTAGTCTTTAAAGTTATAGGTTCTTAGATGGACAATGGAGGAGGTTACTGATAATTAAAACTTTAGCAATCGTGAAAGAATTAGTCTCTTTAGTCAGTCGGTACAGCGAATATAAACAATAATAGACATCATAATTTCCCTTACTTCAAATATCAGCTTGAAAGGTTACTCATGTATAGCGACGCGTGAGATCAGCGAAATTTGATATAGCCCCTTAACTTTCTTAGGGAGAGTCGAAAGAATAGAGAATGTTCGAAAGAATAGAAACTGTCATCAATACTTTGTTTCTAAAAGAGACATTTACATTGGTTTTGTTGTTGTTTCTTTAAATAGTGTCACCGTTTTTTTTATTTATTTTTCTACGTTCGGTATTTGTTTACATAAGACACAACGGAAAATAGGTAAAATTATTTAACATTGGTGCGAAGGTTATCTCATAGTTTGAATATATGCTCGAGAAACGCGTGTACATAGTACGTGTGTAAGTTCGTTTTAGTTGTATTGGTTAGACTAAAATCTAGGGAGGTCATACCCAACATAGTAGTTCTTGTTATTCGGTATAACATAAAGTACTACGTGGGTATGACCTCCCTAGAGTTTAGAACAAGATATTATGACCACAAAAGCACATTTAAAAACAGAACGTCGAATTAAAACAGCACTAGCCAACCCCTATTAAGAACTCAAAGAAAATGGACGCTCACCAATAATTAAATGGAAAATAATACGATAGAGTAGTACATGTAGAAATTTAGACGACCCGTGTAGATTATGTCTGAATGAAAAATGTTAAATCCTGAATATTAAAGACTTCCAAAATCTATTAAACTGTAGAAGTGAGATAGCAAACCGCTGCTTGCACATAAATACATTTAGCTTAGGTTAATAAATAAATAAACAAACATATAAGTAAATAATAAAACAAACTTTGAAAAACTAAACCTTAATAATTTAAAATCTAAAAACATATATATATATATATATTATGTGATCCCCCAACAGAGAGAGAATGGTAGTTGGCTTGAATAAAATGCTGGGAATTGTAATAATTGTATTAAGAAAGCTGCAGTAAATGCAGAAGGCCGGATTTATTAAAAGCTGGAAAGAACAAAAATAAACAATCGAAGGAGAAGGCTTACAACCGTCTATTTCTTTTCTTTTCAATCTTACATAAACTGTAAGTATGGAGGTAGCTGTGTGTGATGTCCGAATCATGAGTCAAAATCATTTACATATATATATATATCATGGCTAACTTAGACAGAGATCGAAAATTTGAGTGGTAGAACGCTGGACTATAGACATCAATATCGAAGGTTCGATCTCTGTCTAAGTTAACCATGCTGATGACGGCTGTGAGCCAGTAACACGTGTCCATGGATTACTGTTATATACGTATAAAATAAATAAATAAATATATATATATATATATACATATATACATATATATACACATATATATACGTATATATATACATATATATATACATATATATACATATATATATACATATATATATACATATATATATATATATATGTGTGTGTGTGTGTGTGTGTGTGTGTGTGTGTGTGTGTGTGTAAAGGAGTAATCCTACAAAGATTTGTTAAAAGGTTTTTCAACATTCATTTATTATTTTGTTATTTTCTCGTTTTATAATTTTATATAACGCGTTTCAAGCGGTGGTCCGCTCTCAATAGATACATACATTTATTTGAAGAAATAACTTTCGATTTGAAAGAGTGTTGTTTCATTTTAAGAAATGTGTTATCGTGTTGCGTTTCCGCACATGTGTGAGTTTGCGGGTGTGTGTTTATTTGTTTGTTTTTGAAACACATACATGTTATGTAAAAGTATAAAATGCTTAATACCATATTAATAATTAAATGTTGAAAAAAACTTTTTACAAATGTTGGTTGCCTTACTCCTTTACATATATACTTACTTTTCTCTCGTTGGTGCTGCACTAATACTGCACTAGCTTCTTTTATAAATATATATATATATATATATATATATATATATATATATATATACATATATATGTATATATATATATGTATATATATATATGTATATATATATATATATGTATATATATATATATATATATGTATATATATATGTATATATATATATATATATATATATATATATGTATATATATATATATATATATATATATATATATATATATATATATATATGTGTATATATATATATATCTGTGTGTGTGTGTGTATATACAACAATCTTGAAATTCCAAACAGAGTTCTACTATTAACACTATTAAATATTATATATATTTGATCCCCCGATTTATAAACTTGGGGGACTTATGTTTTGAAGCCTGTCCGTCCGTCCGGATTTTTCTCAGCAACCATCCATTGAATTTCTCTGAAATTTTGCATGAAGTTGTAACTTTGGCCACGATAGAAAGTGACATTCTCTGATTTTTGAAAAAAAATCTGGCAAGCCCCCTCCCCTCCCGGGGATCAAAAGGCCCCGAAATGGCAAAAAATGACATTATTTGCCCCATAACTCTTGATCCATCCATTAAATTTCTCTTAAACTTGGCTAAAATGTGGAGGCAATTATTCCTAATCGCTGATCTATGAAACAATCTGTTTCCCTCCCCTAGGGGGTCAAAAGCCCCCAAAATGGCAAAAGATGACCCTTTTCTCCCATAACCTTTGATCCATCCATTCAATTTTTCTGAAACTTAGCCAAAATGTAGTGGCAATTGTTCTGTATATAGAATGAGCATCCTTGACCATAGAAAAATTCTGGTTCGCGCCCCAAGGGGGTCAAGAATGCCCCAAATTGCCCAAATTCATTGCATTTTACACTCGCCACATCGAGTCACATACAGAGGGGGACTATATATTAAAGTGTGTTATACATACAGACGACATCGTTTCAGATTTTCTACCCTCATCAGTGCAGGAGTGGCGGTTCTAAGTGGTCGCATGGGCTCGACCGCAGTTCGTAGACTTACCTAGAATCACGAGCCTAACGCCCAATATATATATATATATATATATATATATATATATATATATATATATAAAACAGAGAGAAAGATAGAGAGGGAGAGAGAAAGAAAATGCCTTTCACGTGAAGCCCTTGTAAAAAGGTTTGTTCATGTGCGTTCTTTTACGTTGTGTTAGAGGGGCAGGCAGTTGCCGTGAATATCTCACAAGGATTAACCAGTGATCGGAGCTAGGTAGAATAAATTCCATAGAAAAGACGATGAAACAGAGAAATATTTGTAACGTTTCTCCTGTAAGAAATAGATTGTAAAGAACAGCTGATTCATCCCTCCGTTGTATGAAAAAAAAACAAAAACAACGATACGTAAGCCAAACAAAATCATTTTTTTAGAAATTTCTGGATGTCTAAATATTTTTTAACGTAAATACATTCCGATCATTCACGTTTCGCTTTGTGACAGAAGATAAGACGTAACGAAAGCAATGCATTCGGCCATTTCTATGACTAAATCGTTAGAAATTATTTACGAATTCCTTTTTCAATTTATGGCGCGAGAATATATCTTGAACGAAGCGAAAGCCTCAATCCTTATCGCATATGTAATTATATTTTATTGGCTTTACACAATCGAACAAGATATGCGAAGTCCAACTCATATGAAATATAGATTGCTGTTCCTTTTGCAGTTGCAAAACTATTTACTACCAGGAACACTTGATTCACAATCTAATTTAACGGTAATTTATATTACGTATTCCATACTTAAAGGGTTCGACTAAGCGCCAATCTCAGCTGTTAAACCTTAATAACAATAATTCGTATTGCTAACAATACTGCAAAGAATTGTACTTACGTTCTCCGTGCACCTGAAACAAAATATAACTTCCATTAACTAGATGTTTTAAATAATTTCTTATCTGTGGAACATATAGCCACAGGACTGCTTCCCTGCATGCTGTATTCGAGTCCAATGTCAACAAATATTTCTCGAGCCGTCTTCTGAAGTAATCAAATGTTGTTCAGTCATTTCACCGTTTTCAAACACTCTCATGACAATTAATCATCTAACTGTCAAATGTATTATTCCGTATCCTCGAGTGGCTTTTGAAATTTGGAAGTCGTGACTCAGTAGTATTAAATTTACATTCATTACATTTGTTATCTTTTATTTCGGAATATCAACACTATTACTTACTTAGAAGAAGTTCTCATAGTCTCCGTATCGCTGGAAGAGGAACGTAATTTTCCCTGGAGTCGGAGTAACAGCAAGTCTCCAAAGATTCCCAGTATGCCTCGTTTCTTTCGATAACTTTGGGGGGTATCTCGTCGCATTTATTTAGCGTTATTCTATTTTCGTTTGTTTGTGATGGGTCTGTATTATATGCTAATGTGATATGATTTTCGCACTCGATGTTTTTTTTAATATTTCAACTGTTTCAAAGAGTCGTGTTATCTAAAGTGTAAAATATCCTTTTTATTTAGAATAATTCAATCCTTTTTTTTTCGGAAAGTTGCCTCATTCTCTTATCCTTATTAGTCATCATCTTCTTCTTCTTCTTTTGTGTGAATCAGATGATCCTGGTGTTGGCATTAGTTTCCCCGATGTTTTTTTTTAGTAAGAAATCTTTCTGGAAAGACATCGGGTACTTACGAGTAAAAGTGATACAGTGGAACCGATTGGATTCGAACTTGGAACACCCAGGTTTTCAGTCCGTGTCATAATCCATTTAACCACCGTCACCTCCCATTAGTCATCATGACCTCTGTTTGGTCTTGAGAAAAAATTGATACTCGATGAAATGGTGTCTGTGCATGTAATTGTGAAAGAAAGGGTTGCGCAATAACCATCTACACTTCTCTTAATTCGGCACTGCCTTATTCCGGTGGCAAGGAGAATCCAAGACGACTGGAAACAATGCTGAGATAAGCGGAGAGCACATACAGTACCTGTTGTTCCCAAATGGTCACGCATTTAGTACTGACCAGGCTCAACGTTGCTCAACTTCGGTGATCTAACGGGAACCGGTGTGCTAACGTGATTATGTGGTTTATCATTACTAGTTTTATTTATCTTCCTTCCACAAGGTAAGATGTGACACAAGGTCGGTAAAGTGGGATTTGAAAAGCCAGCGCCCAAGAAGGTGAGCACTCTGACCTACAAACAATTCCTGCGGAGCCCCGTCGGCATTCCCCGGTAGGCGCCTCAGGCAGTAAGCAATAAACTTACTCCACCCCAAAGAGGGGAGGTAAAGCCTGGGGAGTGGACCTCCTAGAACTGCACAGGACAAACCAACAGACCGGCGGAATCTAGGTCCGAGAGCCAAGACGATACCGGTTTATAAAGTGTAGTATCCATTGGAACCGATACTACACTTAGATCTTGGCAAAAAGGCCGATGTTCTCTATGTTTCTAGTTCTCTTTCAAGCTCTGTGTCTTACTTTTTGTCCCCACTCCTGTAGTTCATCCTGTAAATTGCGGAGACGGAAATATCTACTATTTAGTATGTTTTTTTTTTTTTTTGGTTGACTGTCATCACGTCCGTTTCTTTTTTCCTTGAATGAGTTAGTCTGTTTGTAGTTTCATGCCCTGTCGATATTTAGTGTTTAATCTTCCGATGTTATCTCCAGTTTATGGTACTACCATTGCTCTAGATATTCAATGTGAATTGGTGTGCATAATTCTTACTGTAACATTTTCTCAAATCGATCACGTCTGATTTTATATTCCTGTTAACTCATTCATGCATGATTTTTACAGAAACTCTACGTATTATCTAACTTATTGTTGAACTACGTTTATTTCAAGTTGAAGTGACTGCCGAAAATACCCGTTATTGATGTAAAATATATTTGTTGGTGTTCTTTACTCTCATAAAAACAAATATAATTGGTCCAATCAAAATATAATGAAACCTTTTCTATTTGCTGTTGATGAACAACATTATGCATTACAACGCTAAACTGAATAAGATTATACTTTGAATATTTATTAACGTAGGTAAATATTCAAAATGTTAGCAGAAGGTTTTGATAGCAATGACAACTGGCTGTCGTTTATATCTTTTAAAAAGAGAGGACAGATAATCTATAAACAGAAATACTTGGCGGTGTACGTGGGTAGCAGTAGTAGTAGATTTGCGTGTGGTAGGTAAAGTTACTTCGACTTTCTGTATGGATGACTCTGTTAGGTGATGCTCTTCATCCGGAAAATGCAAGAATTATTGTAAGCGAATGAAACTAACGCATTTTATCTCGAGAATAAACATCAAGAATTGGCCGAAGTGTCTGCCGAAGAAGATTTAGACATGAAACTATTCTATAGAAAGCTATAGTCGCCAAAAATAAAAAAATAGGGAAAACCGCGTTATCTATATACTACTAAAACTCTATTGTCTTGTATGTTTGCAATCAGCTTTCAGCTTTCCGGTTTTCAACATCCGGTTGCGCATGCGTAAATAGCATCGTCTCAATCTGTTATTTCAATTCCGTTAATCACTATTCTGATTAACGAACGCATGAAATTTTTCATTCTGGAAATGTTTATATCGCTTTTAATATAAAACAATTACATTTAATTTCATCAAATAGTTTTTTTGTTTTCTCCACGGCTAAAAACATTCAACGGCAGGACTTTGTAAAGTCTGCCGCAGTTTCAAAAAAGCTCCTCCCTTTTAAAAAACAAAAACAAACAAACAAAACAACAACAATCATTATTAATATCAATAGCGGCGGTGAACGAAATCACCTCCCACTTTTCCTCTCACAGATTTCACCACTCCTACTCCCTCTGTTGTCGTTACGTACGCGAGACAGCCGGTTGTACCCCCTTCCTTTCTCAAATCGCCTGTATTTTACTGTACTTTCAACTAACAATTTCATTTAAAAGATTATATATAAAAATTTGAATTTAACTATAATAAGTATTATGGTACCTGTTCAGTGCATATTTACCTATAAGTATGGCCAACCACTTATAATTCAGTAACTGTAATTTAAAAAAAAACAATTATAATAAACAGAACGACGCATAGAAATCTATCTATATTCTTTCTTCAACAATTACATTTAATTTCATCAAATAGTTTTTTTGTTTTCTCCACAAGTGTCACGCACATACATGAATTCCATAGCTAATATAACAAACTGACCCAACGGGTCACGGGTGGTCTAGTTTAATTATAAAGATGATTAGAGGTATTATATTTTAAAGTTACAAAAATCGGCATGTATATGAAAGATAAAAGGAGTGATAAACCTTAGATAACAGAAACTAAAGAAAACACCAAATTGAGAAGGCGGCATAAATTTTTTTTTTTTAAATAGAGAAGGAAGGTAATCGATGAGAAAGGTAATAAACAAAAATGGTGGTCAGAAATCAAATCGATATCAAAAATGATTTTTTAAAGTGGCATAAAAGAAAAGAAAAATCTATTTACATTGTCAGAACACATTATAATCAACCACAAGTCTGTTGCTAGCCAATCCAGTTATTTCAATAACTGGGGTGATGACCCCGTTTCTATGACCGTTAGAACGGCATTAATGGCTTCCTACGCGCGCAGGTCAGGCTATTACTTTGCTGATGTGTTCGCTAAAATATATGGCCGTTGGGAACCGCTGGTTGTCAGCGTTATTTCATGTCTTTTACGCACTATTCTATCAAACTCAGATAATTGCTATTAACAAACAAACTAAAAACAAACGCCAATATCATAAGACGAAGAGAACCGAACATTAATAATAAATCGCAAGCTGAGCGCATGCACTCTATTTCACTAATGTTCTTTCTAGTTTGTCCATTTTGCTTAAATAATAAATTTAATACAATATCACACGTCGACACAAGCAATAACAATTATTTTAAACGGGAGATTTAATATGACAATAAGTTGTGCAGTTGTAATTATTTCATGGCGCACTTTACTGATGAATAAACAACATCGGAAGTTTAACTCATGAATGTAAATATATGTCATTTCTTTTGGTGGTTTTATGCCTTATGGTTATCATTGAGTAGTGGTGAATCTCTGTCCTTTTTGAGGGTTCTGGATAAGGTGCAGAAACGTGTCTGTAATTTCATTAATTCTACACTTTCCTCTTTCTCTGCACCCTCCCGCTCGCAGACGTGATGTTGCTAGTCTCAGTCTTTTCTATATATACTATTATGGCATGTGTTCTTCA
>OY744535.1:19682615-19705115 GCA_963556195.1 Sepiola atlantica
GGGGAAAGAAGTACACCGGGAAATGTGCAAACAACTGAATTTCGAATATGCAAAAAAACGGTACAAACACAAACCAGAAACTGTACTAGAAAACGAAAAACACAAAATCATATGGGATATGAATGTACAAACAGACAAACCCATAACAGCAAGGAGACCGGATATGATAATAATCAACAAGAAAGAAAAATCCTGCAAAATCGTGGACTTTGCCGTTCCAGCAGACCACAGAGTGAAGATCAAAGAGACGGAAAAAAGAAGCAAATATACTGAACTTGCCAGAGAACTGAAAGGAATATGGAACATGAAGAAAGTCAGTATAACACCAATAATCATAGGAGCACTAGGAACAATCCCCAAAAACATGGAGAAAAGACTAGGAGAAATAGGAATCAAAGGGATAACTGAGACCATACAAAGGGCAGTAATGATCAAAACAGCTACAATCCTGAGAAATGTCCTCGAATGCGGAAACCAACCCACATAAGCAACGAATTGAGAACAAACACATGGAAGCACAAAACAGAACCGAGGAAAATACAACCGCACGAGAGAGGCGCGAGCATAGGCTGACGCCACAAAAACTATGGACAGAGGGTCGAGGAGGGAAAGCGCAAACCAGACCTCCACTGGAAGAGCGCGGACAGCTCTGGGACCTTGGGAAGGCTTGTTGCCACTCGGGCCCCAGAGAGGACCGATGGCCCTTATCAGCGGGAGATCGTTGGTAGGAGGCTGTTGCGATTACCGCAAGGTCATCAGCGGTGATGAACGAAAAAGAGGTGGAGCATACTGGAGGCCTGAGGAGACTTGTTGTCACTCGGACTCCAGGGAATACCACAGGTTGTCGGCAGTGGGCGACCACTGACGATGACCAGTGTGATAACTCCTAGTGAGTAAATAATAATAATAATGAAGTCTATCAAACATTACATTGACAAAACTGCAGAATCATCGATTTTACACTTTTGTAGTTAAAGGTAAGAAACCTTTGTACATATTGTATATGAATGCTCTTTGCTAGCACAACATTTGTATAAAAAAGTGGAGACACGACAAAGTTGCTCAGGTACTATACTGGAATATATGCAAACTTTATGAATTAGACACAAATGGGAAGTGGCATGTGCAATAGCCAGAAGTGGTACAGGAGAATGACAAAGTCGAACTTCTTTGGGACTTGCGCATATAGACTGATAAGATTCTTGAACATTCCAAACCCGACTTAATCTTTCTAAACAGAAACAAGAGAACTTGCTTTATCATTGATGTAGCCTTTCTCTTCGATACCAGAATGCTGGAGAAAGAACAAAAAAATACCAGGACCTAAAATGGGAATTAGTTAGACTATGGAAATGTAAATAAGTTAACGTGATTCTCATTGTAATTGGAACGCTTGAAACCATAAGGAAATACCAGCATAAATGGATTGAACAGATTGGCGAGACAATTTCTGTTCCAATTCTGCAAAAGGCTTGTCTGTTAGAAACGGCGAAAGTGTTAAAGTACAGCTTGAATGTCTAAAGTCAAGGGAATTGAATTGATGTTCAAAAAAGAAAATTCCAACTCAAAAACATCTAAAAGTTGAGACTACTATGAAATAAAAATAATAATAATAATAATAATAAAAATGATGATAACAATAACAACAACAATAATAATAATAATAATAATAATAATAATAATAATAATAATAATAATAATAATAATAATAATAATAATAATAATAATAAGGAAAAGAATAATAATAATAATAATAATAATAATAATAAGGAGAATAATAATAATAATAATAATAATAATAATAATAATAATAATAATAATAATAATAATAATAATAATAATAATAATAATAATAATAATTACAATAATTATAAAAACAACAATAAATTAAGACATGGTCATCCGTTGTTATATTTATAAGCCAACAATTACCAAGACCAATGGCAAGGGGACGAGAAGGAATGACGACATTTACATCTGGATGATGAACAATAATACGCGAGGATTGAAAACGATGAATAAAACGGACAAAATCTGAATACTTAAGTATTCGGTGACATTAAACTTAAAAACGACAACGTTGTAGTCTGCAGAGAAGCAGTACGATAGAATATGTGCTACAAATGGGAAGTTCTTGGAAAGAAACTCTCTTCATCGTAATTCCATCTTGTCTTAATTTCACAGACGAAAAAAAGGGAATTTACTTTGCAAGTGTTAGTAGAAGATGAACTCTGCTGTGCATGTCTGACATAGAGGAAGCAGAGAATGAAGATCAGCCATGTACATCCACTAGAAATAAATGAGTAAGTCGGGAAAGACAAGCAATGCATATTCTGTTAGAAAGAACTGTACGGACGGACAGGGATTACCCAGTACTAGAGTGTAGTGTTGTAAACCGCACGTCCCCTGAAACGGTAGAAGTACTCCAACTTAGAAGGATCCGATTCTTATACAAGAACGTGTAGAGTGTCAGGAGTAATGCACCTTTGGGATCAGTAGAATGATCCAATAATTTATCAAGATGACATTTAGCTGACATTCTATTTAGACTCCAAGCAGAACGACAATGTATGTATAGTTTCCACAGAAATTAATTGTTACAACTTATATATAAGTAATATAATGGAGAATAACTGAGCAAGATGAATGACGGCAAAAAATTATGTCGTCATCGATCAAATAAAATCGAAAAGTGATAGTGATCCTGCATCTAAAAGATCCGTGACCCTTCCGATCACAGATCGCATACTAATCGAAGAGATAGACCACTGGGTGTGCCGTCTCCTCAGGCCATCCAGCGCGTCCCTCGGATTGCGGATGAGGGTACCCCTCTTTGTGAAAGTAGCTTTGAGTAACCAATAAAAAGCCGTGGACAAAGTGGAAGAAAAAATGAAAAGATGAATATATCAAAACCTACAAACTGGCAGGTCGGCACCCAGGATAAAAAGGGCCCCTCAACTCGTTTATGTACCAGGCGGGAAGAGGTATGCAATGGTACAAACCTTTTTTCCTCTGAAAATGGACATGTCAGAGGCCAGACAGGGACAGCCACCAGGCCTTGATGGCACCCAGACTTTACCACAAGCAACGACCAAAACAAGGAATACAAGGGGCCTAAAATCCCAAAGGAGTCAGTTTCACAAAAGAGAATATTACTGCACTGTTACCATTACTCGATGTTCGAGAAATGGAGCAGTAGCTCAAAAGAGATTCTAACCGAGAGAATCAGGGTGTCTGATAGAAACAGAGAATACTCCGTTTCTATGTAAACACTATTTAGATGACAATGGCAATATTTGTAAGAAGATGTGAAAGCCAATGTCGGTCTTATTATTATGAAACATTCCATCAAAAGTAGTTATTTTAAACGATTCATAATATACGAGTATTGACTTACTCCTCTCCAGCAGTTAGGCACAAGGCCAATTTTTATCTTACTCCCACAAGTAAGATATGACCCAAGGTTGGGTCGGGAAAGTGGGGTTTAAAAATTGCCTGGGCAGCCCCGTCGGCATTCCCTGGTAGGGGCACCTCAGGAAGTAAGCAATAAACTTACTCCCCCCCCCCAAAGAGGGGAGGCGAAGCCTGGGAGGGTGGACCTCCTAGAACTACACGGGGCAGACCCATAGACCGGCGTTAATTAAGCCCCGAAGGCCAAGACAATACCAGTCTATGGGGTGCAGTATCCATTGGAACAGATACTACACTTTGATCTTGAATAAAGTTTGTTTTATTTATCTACCTGCCACATGGTAAGATGTGACACAAGGTCGGCAAAGTGGGATTAGATAAGCCAGCGCTCGAGAGGTGAGCACTCTGGCCATTTAAAAATTGCCTGGGCAGCCCCGTCGGCATTCTCCGGTAGGGACGCCTCAGACAGTAAGCAATAAACTTACTCCTCCCCAAAGAGGGGGGGGGCAAAGCCTGGGAGGGTGGACTTCCTAGAACTGCACGGGACAGACCCATTGACCGGCGTAAGTCAAGCCCTGAAGGACAAGACAATACCACTATGGGGTGCAGGATCCATCGGAACAGATACTACACTTTGATCTTGAATAAAGTTTGTTTTATTTATCTACCTCCCACAAGGTAAGATGTGACACAAGGTCGGGAAAGTGGGATTAGATAAGCCAGCGCTCGAGAGGTGAGCACTATGGCCATTTAAAAATTGCTTGGGCAGCCCCATCGGCACCTCAGACAGTAAGCAGTAAACTTACTCCTCCCTAATAAGGGGAGGCAAAGCCTGGGAGGGTGCACCTCCTAGAACTGCACAGGACAGACCCATAGACCGGCGTAAATCAAACCTCGAAGGCCAAGACAATACCAGTCTATGGGGTGCAGAATCCATCGGAACAGATTTTTATTTATCTACCTCCCACAAGGTAAGATGTGACACAAGGTCGGGAAAGTGGGATAAGAAAAACCAGCACTCAAGAAGTTGAGCACTCTGGTCATTAAAAATTACCTGGGCAGCCTCGTCAGCATTCCCCGGTAGGGGCGCCTCAGACAGTAAGCAATAAACTTACTCCTCCCCAAAGAGGGGAGGCAAAGTCTGGGAGGGTGGACCTCATAGAACTGCACAGGACAGACCCATAGACCAGCGTAAATCAAGCCACGAATGACAAGACAATACCAGTCTATGGGATGCAGTATCCATCGGAACAGATACTACACTTTGATCTTGAATAAAGTTTGTATTATAATCAGATCTTTACTTACTATGATTGCTTCAATGGCTACAACTAATCTAGGAGAATTTTAACTCGATCTGATATGAAGCAAATGTAGCCAAGAACCAATTCCCAAACTAAAAAATATCGTTTCTAAAATAAAGTGAAGTATAGGTATAACATTATCAATGGTATTAGTAACAAGTAACACACGTAGATTCCGTAATGCATGGTAATATTATTAGCATGGATACCTGACGTCATCTGGGCCATTCATAAAAATAAGAGAGTTTAAAAAGTGCGTAACAACGTTCTTTTTAAAACGTTTCTCCCCCCTCTTTCTTTCTTTCTCTTTCTCTATCGACATATCTTTTTTAACACTCCCCTTCCTCTAACTGCCCTCTTCTCTCCTCTCTCATTTGGTAACTGGGTCAATATAATAATAATAAAAAAAGACAAACGAAAAAAGGGAAGCAAGAAAGAAATACCAGTTCATTAGCAGCTTTATCTCATTTGCACACTAACATATTTTTTACTTTTCATTCATTTGCTGGGGACCGGGCATTCTTCAAAATGCCATACGATCATCCGCTATTTACAGACTCGAACCAAGAGCTCTTTTCAGGATTCTGGCTGTCCCCTTGAGTTTAGTTGTTTGGATTTCTCTTGCACTTGGTGCACCAGGTAAACGTGGGTGTTTTTTTTTTCTTCAGGGAGGTCAGACACCCTGATTCTCTCGGTAGGATTTCTTTTTTGAGCTACTGCTTCATTTCTCGAACATCGAGTAATGGTAGCAGTGCAGTAATATCTTCTTTCCTTCAACTGACCACTTTTGGGATTTTAGGCCTCTTGTATTCCTTGTTTTGGCTGTTGCTTGTGGTAAAGTCTGGGTGCCATCAAGGCCTGGTGGCTGTCCCTGTCTGGCCTCTGACATGTCCATTTTCAGAGGAAAAAAGGTTTGTACCATTCCATACCTCTTCCCGCCTGGTACATAAACGAGTTGAGGGGCCCTTTTTATCCTGGGTTCCGACCTGCCAGTTTGTAGGTTTTGATTTATTCATCTTTTCATTTTTTCTTCTACTTTGTCCACGGCTTTTTATTGGTTATTCAAAGCTACCCTCAAAAAGAGGTGGACCTTCATCCGCAATCCGAGGGACGCGCTGGATGGCCTCAGGAGACGGCACACCCAGTGGTCTATCTCTTCGATTACTATGCGATCTGTGATCGGAAGGGTCACGGATCTTTTAGATGCAGGATCACTATCACTTTTCGCTTTTATTTGATGGATGACGACATAATTTTGTGCCGTCATTCACCTTGCTCGGTTATTCTCCGTTATATTCATAATGAATCAAACAAATAGATTTGAAAGGAATCGGGAAATTTCCATGAGATTTCGCTAGTAGTAGTAGACGTAGTTTGAGTAATAATAATAATAATAATAATAATAATAATAATAATAATAATAATAATACTATTACTACTACTACTACTACTAATAATAATAATAATAATAATAATATGAATTTCGAATACGCAGACAAATGGTACAAACATAAACCAGAAACAGTACTGGAAAAAGATAAACACAGCGTCCATATGGATGTACAAACAGACAAACTCATACAAACAATGGGACCCGATGTTATAATAATCGAAAAGAAGGAAAAATCTTGCAAAATCGTAGACTCCGCCGTTCCAGCAGCCAACAGAGTGAAAATCAAAGAGACGGAAAAACGAAGCAAATTCACGGAACGTGCCAGAGAACTGAAAGGAATATGGAGCATGAAGAAAGTCAGTATAATACCAATAATAGTATGAGCACTAGGAACAGTCTACTTAACAAATGGAGAAAACACTGTAAGAAATTGAAATTTAAGAGATAACTGAGACCATACAAAACGACGGCAATGACATAAACAGCTGGAATCTTGAGGAAAATCCTCGAATGCGGAAACCAACCCGCATAAGAGACAAATGGTAACTAGTCACATGAAAGTACGAGAAAAATACAAAAACACAGGGAAAACACCAACGCATGAACAGAAGCTGCAAGAAACATCATAAGCTGCCGCCGCGCATCGGGAAAGAAATGGCGCCTGCAAAGGCTGACACCACACAAAATATTTGTAGAGGGTGAGGACGGATGAGAAGATCGATGAAGGACAGCACAAACCAGACCTCCACCGGACGAGTGCGGAGAATGCTGGGACCTTGGGGAGGCCTATTGCTACCAAAATCCCAGAGACGACTAATGGTTCTTAACAGTAAGAAAACAGTGGTAAGCGGCTGTTATGATAGCGCAATATAATTTGCGGTGGTTATCAAATAGAAGTGGAGAGTACTGGAAATAGGAGGAGGCTTGTTGTCACTCAGACTCCAGGGCACACCACCGGTTGTTGTCGGTGAGCAATCACTGACGATGACATGTGTGATAACTTCTAGTGATTACAAATAATAATAATAATAATGATGATGATGATAATGATGATTATAATAATAATAATAATAATAATAATAATAATAATAATAATAATAATAATAATAATAATAATAATAATAAGAAGAAGAATAATAATAATAATAATAATGATGATGATAGGATTTTAACGTTGTCTAACAGATTTCATAGGTCGCGACGTTATCGATCGTGCCAATCACGCACAACTCTCATTTATATCCGTTTAGAATCGAACCAATAAGCTCTGGAGTGTAATGAGTTGCAATGTCTGCTTCTGTTTATAACATTTCCGGGATATTTTCGGAACTGGTTTCAAAACGAATAAAAGGATTCAATATTTGAAGAGAACGGTGTCAGTTAATAATCTCTTGACAAAGATGGTCGAAGAAAATGGCGGACATAAGTGGGAAATGTCTGGATCATTAGAAATGTCGAACTTGTAATGGCTGACATATTCTGAGACACAGAAATGGCGGCTCTTCAGATTAACAATCTCCACTTCCATCAATGCAGCCAAAAAACGTCATCAGGTCTAAAATAGCATAGTAAAACATATCACGACTCGCTAGATTATGCCAGATATTAAGTGAAGTAATAGGAATAAGCCACGATATATATATATATATATGAAGGAGAATGGAAAGGAATTAGAGAAAGCAAAAGCCAAATCAAAATTCAATTCAAAAGTTCAAAGCAAGGTATATTCCGCAAAAAGGCAATTTATTCAAGTTAAATTTTCCTTAAGCCAGGCTTTTCAAAGATCAAAATCTTATCATCAGAGGAAGTCGCTGGGATAGATAAGTTGGCAGTGGCCAAGATTTAAAATTTGAAAAAGTGAAATAAAATAAAAGTTGTAGGGAAAGAAACGTAGGGCAAAATTGTGCCAGGGTGCAAGCAAATGTCCGATTGCCAAAAAGTCCGGTGTCGAAGAGTCCAGCGGAGAGGATACGATGTAGATAGGTAGGTCGTTAGAGGCACGAGAAGTAATGAGAGAAGTTTATATATATATATATATATATATATATATATATATATATATATATATATATATATATATATATATATATATAGTATGAAACTAAAAGTACACTTTTAGAGAATTGAACCTATAGTGAAATGGTTTAATATATGAGATAGAGCAATTATAAAGATAAATGAAGGAAAAGAGATAATAATGTACGGATGATTAATGTATTTCATTTACGATTGTTCAATGCAAGGTGTACTCGATAAAAACATGCTTATTTTCTTACCTTATGCCAGACTTTTCAATAATTAAAATCTTATCATCAGAGGAATTATATCGGTGGATAAGTTGGCAGTAGAATAGCCACAATTCATATTATAAGATTTTAATCTTTGAAAAGCCTGGCTTTAGGAAAGAAAAATAAACATGTGTTTATCGAGTACACCTTGCATTGAACCATGGAAGATTAAATAGATTTTCCATCCGTACATCTTTATCTATTTTCCTTCATTTATCTTTATATATATATATATATATATATATATATATATATATATATATATATATATATATATGCTTAGCCGCCAGATAGCCCACTAGTTGTGCGAAAAGGGAGCCGAGTGAGTAAGTCTCCCCTGCTGGTATATAGGCTATCTCCAGACAAGACTCTAGTCTGACCTCCTCGTGGTACAGTATGGTAACTGGGTGCTTTGCGGCCCCAGGCTAATAGACTAGAGATCT
This sequence comes from Sepiola atlantica, assembly GCA_963556195.1. Classification (NCBI taxonomy): domain Eukaryota; kingdom Metazoa; phylum Mollusca; class Cephalopoda; order Sepiida; family Sepiolidae; genus Sepiola; species Sepiola atlantica. Next base: position 19,691,455 of record OY744535.1, read on the forward strand.
CGGAGTAGGTTAGAACCCCAGAGGTGCAGTGTGCAGGGCCTGCTGGCATGCAGATACGTCCCGGCACTCACCAATCTAACCCCCTGCTACTGGGTAGTGGTCTGTCTCAACCTCTCTCTCTCTATATATATATAGAGAGAGAGTATAGTATGTATATGGCGCCGGATCAGGGAAATTTCCAGTTTGGTATCTGGGGGCGCGTTTAACCCACTAGGAGAGATGCCCCCTAAGCCTTTGTTAAGGCAGGTGTCTAGGAGATGGAAAACTCTGATGTATAACCTGAGGGTTGTTGCTGACTTTTTCTGTGGCACTCATTTGCACCGATCTTGTGCAATCAACAATTCCAAAAAGTGTGGATGGTCCTACACAAGCCTTCACCACTCAAATCAAATCATTCGTGTGGGTTTTCTAGCAGCTTTTCTAAAATCGACATGAGTATTTCTGGGTCCACTGGCGAGAGAGTAAAGGCGACGGGGACAGGCAAAGGATATTGCTGGAAGTCTCTAGCTGGCGCTCTACACAGTGGCGGCTGGTGGGTGATGGCCGTTTGGCACAAACCTTTTGGCAATTGTGCCGTTCGTGTCCTCCACCAGTGACAAAGCAGGCCTATCTAGGATCAGCACTGCTTTCCCTATTTCAGGGAGGGGGCGATAAAAGGAGCCCTAAACATTGCATGCCCTGCTTTGACTTGTCAGCCTACTGCAACTGTCTAGTTATCCAATACAGCAGTCAGAAAACAAAGAAATGTATGAAGCTAAACATTGGATCTTGGAATGTGCGCACATTGCAGTATAGTGATGCGTCACTAGAAAGGAAAACGGCCCTCGTATCAATGGAATTAAGGAAACATGATGTAGATATTGCTGCCTTTAGTGAGACGCGTCTGCCTGGTCACTCACAGCTGTGTGAGGTAAAAGGTGGATACACGTTTTTCTAGGCTGGTAAACCAGAAAACGAACCACGTCAATCTGACGTAGGGTTTGCAGTGAAGACGGAAATTGCTAGATCACTTCCAACACTCCCAGTAACTCATTAAGATCGTATTGTGACCCTAAGACTTCCACTAAAAACAACACATTCGCAACACTTATCAGCTGTTATGCCCCTACTATGAATAGTTCAGATCAATGCAAAGCTGATCTTTACAATGATTTGCGTAGCTTAATCTAAAAAATTCAGCATAAGGATAAGGTAGCTTTGATGGGAGACTTCAATGCTCGAGTGGGGCTCAACTTTCAAACATGGGCTGGTGTTCTGGGTCACCATGGTGTTGGAAAAATGAATTCAAATGGATTGCGACTCCTGACGTTATGCAAAGAATTTAACTTCAGTGTGACAAACACGTACTTCCAACAAAAGCATTGTCGAAAAACATCATGGATGCACCCCCGATCAAAAGATTGGCATCTCATTGACTACATAATTACCAGAAAGCGCGACCTCAAAGATTTTAAGATAACACGCTCTTTCCATAGTAGCTGTTGTTTATCAGATCATGCGCTTATAGTTGGCAAGACCATCTTCCATTTAGACAAGAGGAGAGTGAAAAGGTCTTCTGTTCCAAAACGCCTAAATGTTCTGCCTCTAAAACAGGCAGATACACAAAATGAGATGAAGGAAAAAGTTACGACCGCTATAGCTTCTGTAGAGGTAAATAGTGACGTTTCAAGTTCTTGGGATTCATTGCGCAATGCTGTTTATGACTCGTCTGCTGAGGTTTTAGGCTTCCCTTTGCGGAAACATCAAGACTGGTTTGATGAAAACAACACTGAAGTGCAGAAGCTTATCGACCAAATGCATGTTTGCCACAAAACATGGCTCGAGGACAAAAATTCCACAGTGAAAAAGAAGGCGTATAGAGCTCACAAAGCACAAGTTCGGAAGGCACTTAGGGCATTGAAAGAGGATTGGTGGTCATCCAAGGCTGCGGAACTTCAGGACGCAGCCGACAGGAAGGATTCTAAGTCATTTTACTCCTACATTTACAGTTATAATATAGAGAGAAATTAGAAAGATAAAAAGCTTCGTTTACTAAAACATATTTAGCAGACAAGTATTTGTTCGGTAAGAATGTGAAAAATAAAAGGGAATAATTAGCTTTTTACTGGGAAACTGTTGCGGAGATAGAAAAACAGAATAGTCATTAAATGCATGGCTCTCCCACGATTCTGATCGAAACAGTACATCCCCATCACTAACTATTTGATACAATACAGAAATTGTCTCAGTTCACATCATGCGAGATACCAGAGGTACCAAGGTAAAAGAAACATTCATATGAAAGAACAAGGACATAGAGACATAAAAAGGTAAACCATGGAGCATTACAGTAATAACCAACAAACATCTAACATGATGACCAAATTATTTGAAACAAAAAAGAACAGCCAGGCTATTTATACACAAACTAAGCAAAAAGCAAGAATTTTCCATTTCGGTGGAAACAAATTGTAACCATTTCGACTATGACAATTTTAGAAAACGAATATAAACAAATAAAGTTCAGCATTATTTATCTATCAAGTTTTAAAAAACAAACAACTATGTATCAGCATTAATATATATTTTTATCTTAAATATTAAAATTCCAACTTGTATAACACTGGGATATCTAGTTACAGTCTTATTTATGTGTAAAAATAATATGTTGAGGTGTTTCAGTTTCGTACGTAATTCGTACGTAGTTTCGTACGTACGTTATCTCCTTTTACCCCCTTTTGAAAAAGTGAGATCGCCCGATCATCAAAGACAACATTCAAAGCGTGACTAAAAACAGCAAATTGTGTTGTTTGCTAAAAATTAAAAAAATGGTTTATTTCAAAATTGAATTAACATGGAATCGAATAAACCGCCATAAATAGAATGAGTTTGTCCCCTGGACTCAAACAGTTGCACAACAGATTCTTGGCATTCATTTTAATTTAATAACTCGTTTTCATTTTTACAATTGTTAATAAGTAAATAATTTATTCTAGAATAAATTAAAATGTTATAACAGAAAGAGATTAGAAAGATAAAAGCTTCGTGTTATTATTATTAAAACATATTTAGCTGACAAGTATTTCTTCGGTAAGTGGATACTTTTGAATGTCACACTCTTATTCCTGTTACTAGACAAGACACCGTAAGTAAAAATACTAAAATCCAAGTGTAACCCTAGCGATACTAAAGCCCCAGACAGTATTACTCCATGGAATATATGAGACCAAATTTCATACTCTTACAAGTAATTTATAGCTAAAACTCCCTTTTCTCAATAACAATGTCAAGATATTGGCTTTACGAGCATCTATCTATCGCCATTATTCGTGGAAACGCCTTGAGTCTGCTTTCGGCCTGCCAAGCCAGACAGACATTTGAATAAAACTATGGACTGTCATACAATATATATAAGGAATCAGGATTTCTCGATATTGATTTAAACAACGTCCAAGTGACGAATAAGAGATTTATTAATTATTAATTGAATTATTAATCTTATAGTTTACTTTTTCACCGAATAGATTAATTAGCTGCGCTGAATTAACTGTTGTGTTTGACTTTCGTACCCTGATAGGGTTGTATAGAAATAACGGCCTACCTATGTAAAACAAACTGTAACGGATTTTTAAAAAACAAAAAAAAGATTATTTGAAAAATGAAAAGATTAGGATAATTAGATTCAGTAAAAGATGTAAAGTTATTAACAGAAAACAGAAAACTTCGAATCATTTGAGGACATAGTAAGTCACACACTCTTAGTAACTTATATATAACCCCTAATCAAATGTATTAATATAGAATCTTTCTCGTACCTTCTAGCATGGATGCATCTGTTATACCGTCTTTATACATAATACATTGAATTCTCTTTATCATATATTTATGGTTATTATATATATATATAAATGAACCGAACTAAAACAAATATTAACAACTAATACTAGGATCATACATAGAAACAACTGCACCAACAGACTAAAAATCTTCGAAGCCCTACACATAAAAAATTACAACCCACAATTAATAAAATAGCATTCGCCACCGCTACTAACGCCCTATCAATCTTTAACCATTAATATATAACAATAAAAATAAATCAATAAATAAAAGTAAAAAAAAAATAAAATAAAATGTTAAATAAATAAAATAAAAAATATATATATATATATAAATATATGTATACGCATGTAAATTAATAGATATATAATCAATAATAAAACTATAAATACGGCTCTTAGTAACGATAAGATATTGACGTCTGAGTAACGGCTCATTGACCTTTTAGCCAAGATCAAAGTGTAATATCTGTTCCGATTGATACTACACCTTATAGACCGGTATCGTCTTGGACTTCGGGTCTTGATTCCGCCGGTCTGTGGGTTTGTCCTGTGCAGCTCTATGAGGTGCACTCTCCCAGGCTTTGCCTCCCCTCTTTAGGGTGAAGTAAGTTCATCGCTTACCGCCTGAGGCGCCCTACAGGATGATACCGACGGAGCTGCCCAGGCATTTTTTGTAAGCCAGAGTGGTCACCTTCTTAAGCGCTGGCTTTTCAAATCCCACTTTCCGACCTTGTGTCACATATTCCTGCTGTGGGAAGGAATGGGATATCGCCTCCTGAAGAGGGTCACAACGCTAGGTGCCATACTCCACCGGTTAATACTCGAGGGCCGAAGAATTGCTCGTCGGGTCGAGAGATTGACACGAAAGATGTTGAAATGAGAGAGCTCCATGGTCTTCAATGAAGCTTGCATAAAAAATGGCTTGCTGCCGAACTATACATATATATATATATATATATATATATATATATATATATATATATATATATATATTAGTAAGCAATGAGAATATATATGGCAATCAAGCTACACAGATGCTCCCGTGTTTCATCCCCGGGGGGAATCGTCTGGCTAAATGCCAGACGATTCTTACTACCTAGCTCTACTCACGTATCGAGCACTGTTGAAGTAAATACTGAAAACGGACACATAAAAAATTATATCTCCTTATAATATTTTATGTGGATACATGAAGTACTATTATATATATATATATATATATATATATATATATATATACATGCGTGTATCTCTGTGTGTTTTCTGTTATACCGAGATACCCGTTGTCTTTGTAGCGTATCCATATCATGTGTACCCGGATTTTGTTTATTCTATTGTTTTTTTTTATTGACTGAATTCTATTTTTCATAGGTTAAGTAATTCTCCGATTGAGCGGTAACTACTTTTAAGATTTTTTTTTTCTCAAATAGTAAAAGAATATAACGTCATTCATACTATTCTAGTTGAACACCTTACGTTAGAAATAAATATTTAATTGAAAAATTATTGAATTCTTCAATATTGCTATTGGATCTGTTTAACTTGGATCGTATTAAACTGTGTTTTCTACCAAATTGCATGGTGCCGACTTCAGAATTATTTTTCTACTTCTTTAACTTAGTATCCGTTGATATTAATCTTGCGAAAATATTGTTACGTTGGGTAATAATTATCTTATACACTTCCTGGACCGGCAATAATTCTTGAATAGTTAGTTTCATTAATAAAATTGAAATTATCTTTTTAAGTTTATATTATTAGTGGTTTATTGTGTCTCAGCTTTATTTTTCAGAATGTACTGGATTTACTCACTAGTTGTTTCGTCTTCACTGACTGAGATTGGAAATGTAATTCGTTACTTTATATAACTGAAAGAATATTACGTTGAGAAAAACATATTTTATTGGTCCCCCGATTCATAAAATCGGGAGACCTATGTTTTGAGGCATTTCTGTGCGTGTGTCCGTCCGTGTGTCCGTCCGTCTGAATTTTTCTCCGCAACCATCCATTGAATTTTTATGAAATTTTGCATGAAGTTGTAACTTTTGTCAGGTTAGAAAGTGACTTTCTCCAATTTTTGAAAAACAATCTGGTTAGCTCCCCAGGGGGTCAAAAGCCGCCGAAATGGCAAAAAAATGACATTTTCCCCCATAACTTTTCATCCATCCATTCAATTTCTCTGAAACTTAACCAACATGTGGAGGCAATTGTTCCTAATAGAAAATAAGTATCGCTGACCTTGGAAAAAATCTTGTTCGCGCCACCAGGGGGTCAAAAGCCCCCTAGAATGGCAAAAAAATACCCTTTCTTCCTATAACGTTAGATCCATCCATTCAATTTTTCTGAAATTTGGACAAAATGTAGAGGCAATTGTTCTGGATATAAAATGAGCATCCTTGACCTCAGAAAAATTATGGTTCTCGCCCCCAGGGGGTCAAAGAGGGGTCAAAAAGACCCCTAAATTGTCCATATGTATTGCATTTTACACTCGCCACATCGAGTCACATACAGAGGGGGACCACGCATGCGCGTCTTGTTTCCTTTGTTAAATGGCAGTGAACATTGAACAATTAGATCGCTTTCATACTAATACAATTGTAATAAATATTATATTATTCTTGATTGTTTTTCGGGTCTTATTTTACATTTAAACGTCCATCATAATTATACTAGCATAAAAACGAACGATTTTTTTCGCCCGAGTAGTTTAACGTCATCTCCGTCTGGCGGTGTTTTTAAAGGGTTAAAATATACACCTGATAAATTATATAATTTTTTCATTCATCTGTAAATTCCAGTAAAAAGAAGATATGTGTTGTCTGGTCTTATAAAATTTCAACGCTACGAACGTTGTAAAAATGGTTTTCGAAAGCAAACACTGTGTTTTATAAAGATATTTACAGAAAACTTCGCTAAAAAGCAAAAGATTTTGTTTTTTTAGCCCAAATAACTTCCTCGGAGACAACACGCACTGTTTTTTCGTTGTGACATTTTGTGTTATTCTTTATTTCTTTTTTTAATAAAACAACGGAAACCAGAAAAGATAAAAATATTGATTTGCTTGCCTTGCTACGAAACTGTAACATCACAATGGCTAAGCAAATCTCGTCTGCAATCCTTCAATGTTATTTTCTCTTCTGAAACCTGACACGTAGACTTCTTTGTTGTTTTTTTAATATAATATTCAAATCTGATTCGTCCAATAGTAGCGTCTCCCCGTCGCTTTTTATTATTATATAAATATTACAAATCTAATCTTATATAAATAGGGATGTTTTTCAGTCCGTCCGTCGGTCCGTCCGCCTCTCTGTCCGTCAGCCACAATTTTTTCAACGTCAAAAATACATTGTGAAACAATGGAGAATACTGCATTTAGCTAGTTTTATAACCCAATCTAATCTCATCTATTAAAATGTGAATAAATGCGAATCTTTAATAAATAAACTGATACAGTATATATAGTAATCTCTAAACTCCCTCAAACAAATACCGCTTTTGCACAATTGCATACTTATTTTATTTGTAAGTTTCTAAAAACTAATATTCTGTAATATACATTTATAATTGGTATTGTCAAATTTTATTATATAGTTATAATATTTTCCCTGATATAATATTATTATAATTATTAATCCAATTTATTAAAAATATTTCATTTAAAAAAAACAACAGCTTTTTAAAAACATTTTAAAACTTTAAGTTTCCAGGGAGATAATTACATTAAAGTTTCTAGTGCTGATTTCTACAGAACAAATACTACACTTTTATATCAACCAACAGGCCAAGAAGCAATCAAAATTATTCTTTTGAATGAATGAAAAAAATCGATGTAATTGGAATTTATAAGTGTAGTATCGGTTTGGTTATCATAATACCGTCATCCCAAGAATGGCATCTTCCATTTTTAAGTGGGGGATCTTCCCATGTATTGCATCCTCCTTTATATTTAAAACATTAAAAAAACTTTTCAAATTAATAAATCGTATAAATTAAAAACTGAACGGACGAAATAGACGTTTCTCTTCGGCGTTCAATTGTACTATATTATTTCTTGAATATCTCGCTTATTTCTTTTAAGTTTCACACACATTTTGGATGAAGTTTATCAATAAGTCTTAAATTGTATTTTTAATTCAGAAATAAAAACTAATTTATATTTTAAGACTTGGAAATCGAATTTTAATAAACTTACTTAATTGCTGGCGGCCATGTTGTGAGTTTCTAGTATTTTCTGTCGCGCTTAACTTTCATATAAAAAAATACGTTTAATTTTATTTTATTTATAAAAAAAATTGGTGTCTGCGTTTATTGTTATTCCTATAAAAAAAATATAGGTTTTACTTTATTGTATTTATAAAAAATATTTTAGTGTCTGTCTTCGCGCGTGACATCAATACATAGGGTACTTTACTTTTTTATTTTATTTTATTTATGAGAATAATATTTTAATATCTATTTTCTTTTAACTACGTATTGTATGTAGTTCTATCGCAATTATATAAAACACCAAGCCTAGTTAAAATATACGACCAGAAGAAGCATATACTTGCTAGTGTGCGTAAATAAATGAATGTTTAATTTATTTTGTATTTTGGCTAAGATCAAAGTGTATTATCTGTTCCGATGGATACTGCACCCCATACTGGTATTGTCTTGTCTTTTGGGGCTTGACTTACGCCGGTCAATGGATCTGTCCTGTGCAGTTCTAGGAGGTCCACCTTCCCAGGCTTTGCCTCCTTTCTTTTGGGAGGAGTAAGTTTATTGCTTACTGTCTGAGGAGCCCCTACTGGGGAATGCCGACGGGCTGCCCAGGCAATTTTTAAATGGCCAGTGTGCTCACCTCTCGGGCGCTGGCTTTTCAAACCTCACTTTCTCGACCCGACCTTGGGTCACATCTTACTTGTGGGAGAAGGATAAAAACTGGCCTTGTGCCTAACTCCTGGAGAGGAGTAAATAAATATCATTGTTTGATTCCATTGATTGTGCACAAAGGAACACTTTGAAATATCACTGAGAACAGACCCTTTACGGTTTCTGTTGTGGGTGAACCTACCTACCCTTTAATAATAACTAAATGGTAGCAACCGGCTACCATAAATACCGGTGTTGCCGGGAGAACATTTGGAGGCACATTTAGGCACTAGCACTACCAACACTGACTTGTCGATAATTTCCTTGTTCAATACAATTCATTATTATTATCTCTAAACCTGTTGTTCTTTTATTTAATTGTTGGTACCCCTAAACGGGTCCACAACAGTTTCCTACAAGCGACCAGCAATAAATCACTCTTTTTCACGGACGATTTAATTATGTTTCTGAAGATGCTCCTCTTTAACTGAACCGAATCATACCTCATTTAGACGAAGGGGTCGTACCTCCTTGTAGATCATACCATAGACAGCCAAAGTTTCAGGGTATTTACCCGGTATGTATGAATGAAGAGGTGCAGAATTGTGTGACGTTATTTGTTTGAAAAATAAGAATCTGTATAAATAAACTGCTCTACTTTCGTAATATACTGAATGTCGAGTATTCCGACTAGTTTCTATATAATTGTTGTGTTCTGTAGGCAATTATCTTTCGAATCATTGTCATGATTAAATTATGTTTTGAGCATTAAAGGACAAGTGAACCTAAAAGGTAGAGATTACAGATGGGCGATGCCTGGAATTGAAGAGGACTGGAAATTACGAATATACGTCTGTAAAAGTGTAAAATCCGGGGAGCATGAGACAATGTTATTTGACTGGGATTTGCTGCTGATAATACAAATGGACATGAGAAAAGCAACAATGGCACTGATATAACTAGGAACGAACTTGTGATAATAACAAACAATTGTTTCTTCCAATCTGAAGAACGTATATTTTTATAATATACAAAACATCACGGACATGATGAGGTTTTATCAGTATTTAAAAATAAAAATGCATCCAACATTTATTTAAAATGTAAATATATTATTTTACCTCACCATATTTTCAAAACGAAATACTCATTTAACTCTATTTTTTCAATAAAATGTTAATAATTTAATATATTTATAATATGTGTCAACTAAAATGAATATATATATATATATATATATATATATATATATTGTTTAATTTTACTTCAGTCGAAGTTCTCAGAAATCAAAGGGAACCCTCACTGGATCTAACACTTAATCTCTATATAGGATACATAGATATTCGAATATTCTATTAAAGTTCTCACTCACCATAAATACTAGGAGGTTCTGCTTCTCAGGGTTGAATCTACACCAGTCTATGCTGGAAATCAAGACTGACGTAAAACAACTCTTGTTTTCTGTTGAACTATATTTGTTTCAATATACTTGTTTTTCTCTAAAATCTTAGTTCGTGTTCACCTACCTGACCCTTTATACGCTGACAACAACTGGCGACGAGGTTCAGTATGCAATTATTGAGAAACTTAAAAGAAACACCGGAAAAACTGGCGACAAAGTATATTAAGGGTTTTAGAGAACCTTAAAAAGGACAAACGTGGATAAGTGAACGGAAAATAAACCCGACTAAATTATTTTTTTCTCAAAGAGGAAAAGTCACTGATTTGATTTTGATTGCTATTCTGAAACTGTGTTATTTTTAACAAAAATGGAATAAATGTTATTTTTTTTCTCCCCAGAAGAGAAAAGTCTTGCCACCGAAAGAAAGATATTAAAACCTTATTTTTTCCTGTTGACTTAAATGCTGACCGTGAATTCTACCGTTACTGGAGAAGCGTATTAAAACAGTAAAATGTTTGTTTTGGTGGAAGAGAAACACGTGTTATACTATTTTCTCTTTTTACAACTAAGATTGCGTTTAGCAGCATCATATAAAAGAAAGTGCTTCTAAAAAGTCGTACTGTTTAAAGACATTCAAAACTTATTTTACAGCACTTATGAAAGAACTCGTGAGATATCAAATGCGACAACACTTTAAACAAAAAAAGAACTGAAACTGAGGAAATACTTCTGGAACAAACAGAAGAAACTGAAGAAAGACAACTAACATTTGAACAATGATTTTAAAACTTCTACTAGGATAACAACAGTATTTCGACGTAAACATACAAAAAGAAAAAAAAGTAGCCGAAAAAAGACTTCTAAAACAAAAAAGTAGCCGAAGAAAGACTTCTAAAACAAAAAAAGAATCCGGGGAAAGACTTCTAAAACAAACAAGATGTCGGGGAAAGACTTCTAAAACAAAAAAGTATCCGTAGAAAGACTTCTAAAATACAGAAGCCGGAGAAAGACTTCTAAAACAAAAACGAAGCCGAAGAACGACTTTTAAAACAAAAAACGAAGCTGAACAAAGACATATAAAACAAAAATAGAAGCTGGAGAAATACTTGTAAAATAAAGAAAACCCAAAGAAAAACTTCTAAAACAAAGAAAAGCCAGAGAAAGACTTCTAAAACCAAAAAGGGCCGGGGAAAGACTTCTAAAACAAAAATGAAGCCGAAGAAAGACAACAACAAAAACAGACGAACAATTTTGGAGCAAAAAAAATAACGATGAAAAGATTGAAGTATTAATGCAAGCAATATCGTATAGTTGTCAAAATACGAACACTTTTTTACTCAGAATGCTGTTTGGAGTGCAATTGACATTTTTACTTATTTCTATAACAGGAGTAAAACCGTCGCTTTATATGTCAAAAAGTTTGAGAATCTATACAAAATAGATTGTGCAAATTAGGAAGACTCTAATAAAAGTTCGTTTGCTTCTCACAATAATTATGGGCCACTGAATATACTAAATCGTGGAGTTTATTTTATCCCAGTTAAACTTTTAACAAAATTATTCAGTCCAAAAACGTATCTGTTTCAGAAACAGTAAAATTGTTTTAATTTAGTAAAAAAAATATGGCAAAGACTACGAAACGTTCGCGTTCATCGTTAATTAACATTGTGGCGACTGCAAATTAGCTTAACTTAACGTGTATAACTTTAAATGTTTAATTTTCTCGCAAGGGCTTGTAGCAGAAATCAGACTAAGGGTTCTAAAGAAGTTAGAAAGTGAACCAAATTTAACATTACAGAAATTAGCCGAAGACTGCCAGAGATGTGTAAGTGTTAAACATGATTCGAAAGACAGTGAAGCGTCAGGCATTGTGCACATACGAAAACATATTTACACTCTTCTTAAACAACAACTTAAAAAAGCGGGATTGTATTCACGCTCCTACAAAAACAAGCAAGCGCAATAAAAACAGGATAAATTAACGCCTAGTTCCTATTTCGGTTACGATGTCTTCTTTGGCTAACGGATTGCCCATAATCTTTTAAAACCTGTCTAACTTGTAATAAATCCGGACACAAGAGATTACATTGAAGAACGAATAGAAGAAATTACACGCGTTTAAATCCACAAAACAGAAAAAAACAGGACGGTAAAATTAAAAAAATATATATATACGTAAATTTCTTAAATAAAATATATATACGTAAATTTCCTAAATAAAATATATATACGTAAATTTCCTAAATAAAATATATATACGTAAATTTCCTAAATAAAATATATATACGTAAATTTCCTAAATAAAATATATATACGTAAATTTCCTAAATAAAAATGTAAAATTACAATTAGATTCTTGTTCAGACCTGTCAATTTTAAGCTTAAATACATTGAGAAGGTTGGATAAACCAACGATACTATTAAGCAACAAAGTAGCCAGAACGGTGGAAAAATTAAATTCGAGGGTGAAATTATTACCGACATTACTTCAACAAAACTACAAAATAAGTACAAATGCTCGTATTAAAAAATACAAACAATCTATTTAGAACAGGCTTAATGCAGCGGTTCAATGTATATGGATAACCAACCAATACTCTGTTCCAGAAAATAAAAAATCTGACGATTAAATCAGAAATCAAAAGAAGAAATGTGTTTAAACTATTAAAAATCGTATGAAATGGGCATAAAATAAATTGTCGGCAGAAATTAAAGAACATAAGGAAAACAAATTCACGCGGCAAATAACTAACACTAAACTGACAGAAATTAAGTCAAATTCTTGTGATAACCAGTTGAAGGCGTAGGAGAGTGAACTCATGCTACCAGAGTTATAATCGCTAAAGTTGCAACTCAAATATGTCTTAGAAGAGCTATAGACTGTGAAAGATTAAGTAACTTGTTTTGAAGTTGAATGTCAAACAAAAGAAGACATCATATTTTTAAGGTTTAAAGATGTGCTCCACATTCAGACGTCTGAAATTAAATAGCTATAGGTTATCAAATCTCAATTTGTTAGAGGTCCTCACTTCTCTAAAAAGAGACCAGTAAATCGAATTAGGGAACGACAATCGGAAAATACGTCACGTTCGACATCAAGCAGCATCAGAACAGCGTAAATCTAAAAAGAAAACGACACTGTGATACCTGGTGAGTTTACTTGGGAGGAAGTGTTATAGTACCTTTTCTATATGGACTACTTGAACGCTCTCAAGCATAAATATCGGGAGCACCTTCTCGTCAGTCTCGGAACGACACCAGTCTAAACTGGCACTAAAGACCTACAACCCTTTTCATATTGGATCAATAGTTTGTTTTATCAATGTAAATTTTTACTTGTTATTTCGGGAATGTACCTCCTTGTGAAAATAGCTCTATTTAAGAGCAGCGTGGATATCGTAAGACATAAAATTACCACTGTAACATATTGTCTATTTGATGCCTTTTTCGCTTTTCGCACTGATCCTTTCAGTGCAAACAGTGGAAATACCTTAGCATTGTTACAGCCTTCTGAAATCTTAATAGCTCATGTGTAATATATATTATAAAAAGTTGAAGCGAGATTAGTTATCAAAATAAAGATAAGT
>OY744535.1:19710115-19805115 GCA_963556195.1 Sepiola atlantica
CAAACAGCATACTCAGTTGTCTGGAATATTTTTCTTTTTTTTTCTTCAGGTGTTTACTTAGTTTTTTTTCACCAGAGGGTGATTTGACAAAGAAGCGAAAGTACTCGTGGTACATATGTAACATACAATCCCTGTATCGATTTTAAACTACAAATATATTAAAGAAAATTTTAAAAAATACAAATAGTTATAACTAATAAAAAGCATTCTTTTATGCTCAACAATATCTGCTTATATATATATATATATATATATATATATATATACAGGGTGGGCCAAAATAAGGGTCCTATCTTTAAATTTGAATAACTTGAATTTGAATAACTTCCACAAAATAAAAGTTAAACTCACCAAACTTTATGTGTGTGTAGACTGACCCTTCCGAGATTTTTTGAAATAAACAAAACAAATTTTAGCCGAAAAACACTTCTAAAAACTTACAAAAACTAAAGTATTGTTTTTTACACTGTTTTGAGTTTTTTAAGCAAAAATAATGTTTTCTAAATGAGGGTACATTCCTTAGGGCTAATACGGCTCATGCTTGCTTCGGAAGTGGGCCTTTACTTATTCTAAAAAAAAAAAAAAAAAAATCAATAAATAAAAAAGTTATGAATTTTTAAAAATAGGACCCTTATTTTTGCCCACCCTGTATATATATATATGCATGCACAATCGAACATCTGTAGTAAGGACAACATTCACTGTCGCTGCTTCATCGTACGTGTATACAATAAAAGTAGATAAATGCAACCGTTATCCAGGCAATGATTTCTGATGAAGTTTCTTTGCACAAAGAAGTAAAGAAACAAAAATAATGGTAAAGAATTCGTACGTATACAGATTGAAGCGTATGTATTTTTTATCATCATCGCTCTCAAAACACCTGTGCTAGTGATAATTAGGTTTCATGAGGCATTTAACTATATACTTCTGCTTTTGCCAAGGTTATTCAGGTGCACGTTGATTTTAAGTTTCGTGGAACGTTACTATATTTACACATGGTAATCTTAATCAAATAGACGGAAGCTTGTATAAGTTTAGAAAGAAAAATATGGTCCGTTTCCTACTATTCAAATTCTTATAGAAAAATGCTTCAACTCAACGTTATTGATAAAAATGATATCAGCAATTCTTTTCAACTGAAACAAATATATATTCGAGTTGTATAAAATTCTAACGTTAAAAACCCGACAAAGTCTCAGAAATGTTATCCAGAATTTTTACTCAATAACATTTGCTCTCGAAACAAATATGATCGAAATGCTTTAAAAACGGTAGTGCGAATACGATTGAAAAGACATTATTTCAGAGGCTTATAATCTATTTTCTTCACAAAGAGGTACACAAAGTTTACTTTCATACGTACTTATTATTTCTGTTATGTCTATTAATATAACTAACAATAATATTATGTCACCGGTAGCCTATTTTTGCTAGGGTATATGACGAGCGAAAGTAAACTAAACTAACCCTAACCCTAAAGGACGAAATAATGTCAAGCAAGATAGTATCATGACATACTAACATATAATGCACCACATCTCAATGTTATCATTATTATAATGATTTTTTGTTGTATTATTATCACTATTATTATCATTAGTTTTTTACTATTATTATAAGTAGTAGCACTTTTACTATTATTATTAATATTATTATTAGTAGTATTATCATTTATATTATCATTATCACTTATTATAATTTGTATTATTTATATCACAATTAACTTTACCTTATTCTCTCTAGTCCATTCGTTTATTACACACACCTGGATATGACTAAAAATATCATTATTACTATTATTACAATTTTTAACATTATTATCGATGCCATTATTATTATGATTATCATTATTTTTACTATTATATTTATCAGTTTTATCATTATTTGTATCAATATAATTATTAGTTTTATTGTTACTTTTATAATGGTGGTGCTATTATCATCCTTTTAACATGTTAGTAAACATGAGTAAATGTTTAATTAATGTATCTATCAATTATGAGCTGTACTCGGCCGGAATAAATTAATTTAATTATTAACAAATTAACAAAATATAGTAATTAATAACAATAAGATGAAATAAAAAATAGCCTTAGAATAAAACAAGAGTAAAAAAACTAAGACAAATAAAAAGAGAAAAATGCCTTTGAGGATAGTCTCATGGCCACAGAACGGATACTGCACTATCCACAGAAAAAAAGGTAAATGATGCGGGAATGCGATTGTGATAACAGCACATACACTAACATTGCCGATCTGAATTCAACATCTCAAAGAATGTTCATGACTTTAAAAGGGTGCATTTTAATTTGTTTATAAATCCGAAAGAGATCCGTTTCACTCAATTCATGTGGCACCCAATCATCTTATCGATGTGTGCATTATTGTTTTACTAAATGATGGATTTCGATATGTAAAACAATTCTGCTGTTTCTCGTATCCTTCAACATTAAGCATAATATCTCCAGCTTTAAACTGTGTTAACCATTTTCGTACAGTTTTGCAAGCAACACTGTACACTGCACATATGTTAACTTTTTGTTTTCTAGGCATTTTAGCCATTAATAAAATAGCTAAGAACTAAAATTAGTCTTACAATTTTCTATTTTCATGGGGCAATTTATTTACACAAGTAAACTGATTGTTGATTTCCTTATAGAAAGACCGAAGTATAATTTAACCGGAAATAGAATTATTGTAAATGTGTCAATACTTTGAAAAGTTTTAACGTGTCGAAACATGAAAAACTAAAAATCAGCAGAAATGTTCCGGGCACCTGGTAACAGACTATCTTATTACTAAAACTCCGAATATAGGCTGTCTGTGAAAAAACACAAACATGTACCCACGTATGGATTAAATATGTGGGTTCTGTATTTATTTGTGTAATGTTAGTACATGTATTTTAAAAATGGTAGGTTGTGTTTGAAGCATACACCAATGTTGTTGGTGCTTATATATTTGTTATTATTATAATTACAAACTTCAAACGCAATGCCTTCGACATCGGAAATGATCCGAGAAAAGGAAAACAAAGAAAAAAACGGAAATGATGTTACGTATGTGCGGGGTATGAGTGTGCTAGAAATTAAACGACCATATGTTTATTAAAGGGGAAACGCGAAGAGCTGAATCGCTTGGTGACCAGAGTATCGAAGTACCGGAGGAATGAGTGTTTACCGATGTTTATGGCACAGATGAAGCTTGCTGTTAGGCTTTTGTGTCTGCTGACTAAACAATGCGACTGATAAGGAAGTTGGTATAGTGAAGGAATCCCCTGACTTGTATTTCATCAAACAGACAATTGGAAGTGCTTGTGGAAAAACTGCTTCAGTTCATGCTCGGATAAAGAATGCAGAGCAAATTGCTTTCCAATTGAATGTATATATGAACGAATTTCTAGCGAAAACCAAGGCTGTGACCTCAGCAATAAAAAGACTTTCATGAGACAAAAGTATGTCAAAAGATTTTTTTAGATGTGTGTGTGCGTAGCCGGCGTAAACGATCCGGTGATGGGAAATACAGAAAACCAAAGTGTTTACACATACGTTTTTTTCTTTGTCAATCTTACCGGGTACCCCGAAACAACGGGTAATGCAACACACACACACACACACACACACACACACACACACATATATATATATATATATATATATATATATATATAAGGAAGGAAAGATGAAGATACAAAATTGCATAAAATTACATAAAATTGATACAAATTTTATAACATCGAAAGTTCAGATGCAAGGAGTTTTCTATTTATAGAATCGGTATTGCGTCATTTACAACTTTTGTATTAATCACAGTCAATGACGTAGTGGCACTATTCCCTTCATTAGACAGTAGCAGGCATGAAGTGGTGGCCTCTGGTCCAAACGCCGAACGATCATTTAATTTTATTAGTTACAGGCGTTTGCATCTGAACTTTCCATCTAATAAAATTTGTATGTATTTTAAGTAATTTTATGTAATTTTATGCAATTTTTATCTTCATCTTTCCTTCTTTAAATTGATTGCTCTACTTTATCACGATAGATCACCTCAACGATACTTCACTTATATATATATATATATATATATATATATATATATATATATATATAATATGGAACAGGTAGAATAAATACCTTTTGAAGCATTAAAGATGCGATATCGATTTTTTTTTCATAAAAAGAAAAATAATAAATCGAAACCGATTTTTTTTTCTCTTTTTATTATAAACTAGCATTTTTTTTGTTAGTTTAAAGTGATACAGATATTTCGCCAAAAACTTGGCATCCTCGGTGTGTAATATATCCTGATGTCATCGGATTTGTATTTTTTTCTCTACCATCTTTTTGTTGTTCTAGCCGGGCCAAAGGGTTAGCTGTTGTTTCCCCATTTTCAAATATGAGAGCGTGAATGCGCACGTGATTTGTATAAAGTGTTTACGGTTCATATTTTTTTTTAAGAAGCATCTATTGTTAAATTTAATATGGAACAGGTAGAATAAATACCTTTTGAAGCATTAAATATGCGATATCAATTTTTTTTTCATAAAAAGAAAAATAATAAATCGAAACCGATTTTTTTTCTCTTTTTATTATAAACTAGCATTTTTTTGTTAGTTTAAAGTGATACAGATATTTCGCCAAAAACTTGGCATCCTCGGTGTGTAATATATCCTGATGTCATCGGATTTGTATTTTTTTTTCTCTACCAGCTTTTTGTTGTTCTAAACTAACAAAAAAAAATGCTAGTTTATAATAAAAAAAAGGTAAAAATGACGAGTATTTTGTATAATTGTGTTTGTTGTATTTTATTCACGGATAGACAGGAGAAAGAGAAACAGAGAAAGAAACAGAGAAATGTTTTCAATGTTGTTTTTTTTCTATAGAAAACACTAGTTTTCTCACGTTTAAAGTATTGACCCAGCGATAATATACCGATCTCTTTCATTGAGCAACGATGAGTCTTAGTGGATCAGACTACATTTGAGAATATCCCGTGCTGTAAATCTCAAAGCGGAAATTACTGTAAACACTTTTTTCTAATATGGTTGGAAAGGTTAGTAACCAATCTATCGTGTCCTTAGATACGGTTGATATACTAGCTTACAGGAAGGAAAAATCAGTGCTGTTTCCTCCCTGCTTATACCAGCATTGCATTTCCGTTGGTCGATAGCATTAACACAACATGTACGAATATTTAGATTCCGGTGTGTGAAAATTATGTTGAAAATGGTATTTTCCAGGATTAACATCCTGGATGAAGAAAGTGAATGGAAAAATTAAGTTTTCGATTAACGACTATGCGTACAGGTAGTTACGCCAGAGAAAAAGAAGTGGCTAGTGGGACGTAGAGAATAAGCTGATTAGCTCTTTCTCTTTCTTTAAGAACCGCGGGAAAAGGCGAACATTTTCGTGACTGTGTTTCTTTTGCTATATGATGGATGCGTGTCTGATTATGAGAATAGCAAAACACACCTTACAGGTTTGTTGTTTGTGTAGCTGTTATATTAATTGTTACGACTTAGTCAATAACAACAACAACGACGACGACGACGACGACGACGACGACGACGACGACGACGACGACGACGACGACGACGACAATAACAACAATAATAACAACAACAACAACAACAATAATAACAATAATAATAATAATAATAATAATAATAATAATAATAATAATAATAATAATAATAATAATAATAATAGGCTTGTTGTCACCCGGGCATCAGAGGGGACTAATGGCCCTTATCAGCGGGAAATCGGTGGTAAGTGGCTGTTGCGATACCGCAAGGTCATCAGCGGTGATGAACGAAAAGAGGTGGAGCATACTGGAAGTCTGAGGAGACTTGTTGTCACTCAGACTCCAGGGAATACCACAGGTTGTTGGCAGTGGGCGATCACTGACGATGACCAGTGTGATAACTCCTAGATAGTAAATAATAATAATAATAATAGAAAGAAAGAACATCGCACGAGCCCAAGAGAACTTGAAGTGTCAGAAATCAGCAAAATCGCGACGCTGAAATACCCACACGTATGTGGTGGGACTAATTTCGACTGATATCACGAATTAATTTTCAAGACTAATAGAATAATAATGATATTTGTTTGCGCGAGCCTCGACTGGTGCCATACAAATTGTCGTGAAACATCAAGGAGGATGGAAAGAGCGAGGCGGGAGAGCACAAACCAGACCTGGAATGGAAGGATTCGGAGAGTACTGAAAACTTGGGGAGTCTTATTGCTACTCACATTCAAAAGAGAACGAACGGTTGTTTCTAGCGATAAGTCAAAATGATGTGCAACGGTATTCAAAAAGAGCGGAGAGTGCTAGAAATCTGGGAAGACTTGGTGGCACTCACACTCCAAGGAACACATTTGGTTATTGGCAGTGACTAATGACAGATAATGATTCCTAGTTAGTAAATAATCAGAAAACCATAGACAATAGCGAGAGAGAGAGAAAGAGAGAGAGAGAGAGAGAAGGGGATGAATTGTGGTCGCCTGTAATCTACAGACACGTATTATAACAACGAAATCGCCGCCGGACTAACATGCTGAATTGTAACATCAGTCTCCGTCGTACAACAGAGACCTTCGTAAGCATAACCTCACATTTCCAGGGTCAGGGGATATCTATTTAGTCTAGCGACTGATGTAGGTCCGAACGCCGAAATACGATGAAAAATAAATGACCAGATATTAATAGCGCCAAATAGTCTTGGAATACTTTGGTACTGTTTTTCTATTATCTAAAATGACACATTTTTTTTTTATCTTCTCCTTTCCGTTTTCTTAATGACTCCTAATTAGTAAAAAAAGAAGAAGAAAATAAGACAATAACGAGAGAGAAAGAAAGAGAGAGAGAGAGAGAGAGAGAGAGAGAAAGAGAGAGAGAGAGGTAGTGATTGCGGTTGGCTCTAATCTCCAGACTCTTATTAAAACTGCAACATCTCCGCCGAACTAAGATGCTTCATAGTAAAATAATTCTTCGTCGTGCTACAAAGACCTTTGTAAGCATAAACCCCTATATTCACGCGGTCAGAGGATATATATATTTAGTCTAGCGACTAGCGCCGACTAGTGGCCAAACACGATGAAACATAAATGACCAGATATTAATAGTGCTTAATAGTCTTGTTATACTTTGGTACTGTTTTTCTATTATCTAAAATGACACATCCTTTTTTATCTTCTCTTTTCCTCGTTCTTATCTATTTTTTTCCATCAAC
Source organism: Sepiola atlantica (assembly GCA_963556195.1). Classification (NCBI taxonomy): domain Eukaryota; kingdom Metazoa; phylum Mollusca; class Cephalopoda; order Sepiida; family Sepiolidae; genus Sepiola; species Sepiola atlantica. Next base: position 19,717,353 of record OY744535.1, read on the forward strand.
TTTATCTTTTAGCTTTCCTGTTATCAAGTGTTTCATATTTCCGCCTACCATCGCTATTCGTTTTGTGTATCCATGATCCTACGTTTAGATTCTTTTGTTTGTCTTTTTACTTTGACATTTCGATTTCATATATTTCTTTCATTTATGTTTTGCTATAAAATCTTCGTATTCGCTCTGCATCCGTTCTATTCAGCTCGGGAAAAAAGACAAAGGAAAACCCCCTAAAACCCAAAAGTGTCAGAATATACGCATGCGCTGACGACACGGGTTATTTGAGGTCGTTTCCGGTAGCTTTTCGTGCAGTTTCATGCCAATCCGTTTGTATTGATAAAGATTATTCTGTTCGTTCTAAAGAAGTTGGTTTCTGTTTCTTCTTTATCTGAATTCAAGAAGGCGTGCTATTTACACTTACACCTTTTCAAAGAAACATCCGGTAATGACAGCATGATGGTTTTCAGCCATAATATGATTACCAAACGCAACATTATTCTTTATGATGCAACTGAAAGAAACCACGAAAAAAATATAAAGCGACCTGAGTTGATAGGGATATTAAAAATCATTGTTCTTTGGCCTTTGGGCTGGGATCAAAATATAGTATCTGCTCAAATGGATACTGCACCCCATAGACCAGTATCGTCTTGACCTTCGGGTCTTGATTCTGCTGGTCTGTGGGTTTGTCCTGTGCAGTTCTAGGAGATCCACCTTCCCATGCATTGCCTCCCCTCTTTGGGGTGGAGTAAGTTTATCGCTTACTGCTTGAGGCGCCCCTACCGGGGATTGCTGCCGGAGTGCCCAGGCATGTTTGTAGGCCAGAGTGCTCACCTTCTCGGGCGCTGGCTTTTCAAATCCCACTTTCCCGACCTTGTGTCACATCTTACCGCTGGGGGAGGTAGATAAATAAATTGGTCTGGGATAAAAGAGTAGTATCTGTTCTGATAGATACTACACCCTATAGAACTTCATCGTCTTGGCCTTCGGGCCTTGATTCCGCCGTTCTGTGGTATTTTCCTGTGCAGTTCTAGGAGGTCCACCCGCCCAGGCTTTGCCTGTTTACCCTTTGAGAAGGGGTTAGTTTATTGCTGATCGCCTGAGTCGCCCCTATCGGGGAATGCCGACGGGGCTGTCCATGCTATTTTTGTATGCCAGAGTGATCAACATCTCGGGCGCTGGCTTTCCAATCCTAGTTTCTGACCTTGTGTCACATCTTTCTGCTGTGGGAGGGAAGTATATACAAAAATACGTTGTTATACATGGAATTTAACTTTGCCACTATGTAATACCAATACATCAAATTATAATTTAGTGATTGTATTTATATTCAAACGTTTCTCGTATTTTGTTTTTTAATGCCTTTATAGTATGCAGTTACATATAAAATGGCGTCTATTTATGCAAAGTTCGACTTCCTGTTTATCTCTTTGCTTGCTCACAGATGTCTCCAAAGATTCTGGAGATAGACCCACATATGGATACATATTCTGAAAATAATTTCCCCGTCTATTCAATACGTATATATCATGGTGATCAGAGATACAGAAGAAGCACGTAGGGGTCTGAATTTGTGTTTTGACAAATTTATTTATTTTTATTTATAACTTGATATCTATCTAGATAAGTAAATAGTAGTTCATGTGTGTTTGTGAAATAACGCCTCCTGGATATTTGCAGATTAGATATGTTCACCAACAACATAGCCAGCTTATTTGGATAAGTGTATTTTATTATGATCAAAGGGTTACAATAATATTGTTTAAGTTCGCCTTGGGTCTGGATATAAAGGAAAATACGACTTGTATTGTTCATTTAATTTAAATAACAGACATTTTTTAAAAAGTATAAAAATTAGACGGGTTCATTATTTGAGACAAGAGTAGACAGGTGTAATACTTCATTCTAAAGAATTTCGCTAGTGTGACAGAAGTTGTCAAAATATTTGTTAAATGTCAAAATATTTGTTAAATGTCAAAATATTTGTTAAATGTCAAAATATTTGTTAAATGTCAAAATACTTACGCCGTGTCCAAACCACTCAAGACTAAGAGCATCCGTTAGCCACATCCCAAAAATGTCATTCATAAAATATAAAAAAGCAATAATATATAAGTGTTATGGTACCTTGCTTTAGGTACTACATTAGAGATTCCGTTCACTATAAATACTATGATCACATGCCTTTCAAGGTTATAACTACTCTATTCCGATAGGAATTGGGCCATTTCGATGGCCTTTTTATCTGTTGGACTGAGATATTGGCCCTGGGTTGTCCTAGAAGATGAACCCCCCCAGGATTTGCAACCCCTTCTTTGGGATGGAGTAACTTTATTGCTTACTGCCTGAGGTGGCCTGGCTGGTTAATACCGACCGGGCTGCCCAGGATATTATTGATGTGTAGGAGTAATCCTAGTTTAGGAGCACTGGCTTGCCTCTCCCCTCACCTTCCTGACTTGTGCCACATCTTCCTGCTGTTAAAAAGAATGGTAAATACTTGTAACCACCCCATTCTAACCCTAACCCTAACCCTAACCCTTACCCTGCTGTTAAAAGGAAAGTAAATACTTGTAACCACCCCATTCTAACCCTAACCCTAACCCTAACCCTAACCCTAACCCTAACCCTTACCCTGCTGTTGAAAGGAAGGTAAATACGTGTAACACCCCATTCTAACCCTAACCCTAACCCTAACCCTGCTGTGGGAAGGAAGGTAAATACTTGTAACCACCCCATTCTAACCCTAACCTTAACCCTAACCCTAACCCTGCTGTGGAAAAGATGCTAAATACTTGTAACCACCCCAGTCTAATACTTGCAGTCACGACAGACGTTTAACAACTCGTGTGGTATATAGTATCATACTTTCTTCAATATAGCTTGTTTCACTAAAACCATGAATTCCTGTTTTCTTTCTGGACCATTTACAAGGCCACAACAATAAGAATAGTGTAGAGGATATAGATTGTTTTTTTCATTAAATTCCTGGCAATGGCGTATTGTCTTGTTAGTATAGTATATATATTAATAGAAATACTTAAAATGATGGTTTTTATTAAAGTCTTCGTAATAAGATGTTGCACGCGAAATATTTTGCAATATTTCAAATAAAACACCGAAAACGCATTCAAAATTATACATTTATATGATCCCGTTGTATGTGCCATTTAGTTTTGCGTTATAGCAATCAAAAACTGTTCATACAGTTTTGCTAATGCATTTTTATGAAGTTGTTGCGGACGAAATTTGGTCAGTTACAAACTATAAAACAGTTTATTTTCACATTTGTATTTGCTTGCATCTTTATTTATAATGTATCAAAATGCAGCGGATGTTGTTGTAGCATGTGACACACGTGTTTTCCCTAGTGTAGTCGAAATTGCAAAGGAAAAATACTCTACTTTATATATGAGATGTATTTAAAACAGGGTTATCAATACACAATAAGGTATACTGCCAACATTAATCAAAGCTAGGCCAACACACAAAAACAACAAAAAAATGCAAATATACAATAGATTATTGATAATAATACTAAAACGTTGACAGAAAATATTGTATAACACAAACATAGCATTAGAAGAAAAATACTGTTTAGAGTTGGTGTATTAAGTTTCAATATAGCAATCCTAATATAAATAATAAATACAGAGAAGGGTCAGAGAAAGGAACGACACCATTTTTGATAACGATGTAGTATCAAAATAAGCAACTTTGGTGTTGCTACAAAGACTATATAAGCTCATCTTAAAACAATATATGCAAACCAGAGGAATGCCCGACTCAAAGTCAGCAGCAAACGGTGTTCAGTCAGATTTAGTTCCTGCAATTAAAAACTTCTTCTTTTGGATCGCTTTCTCTTCTGGTTTGACAAGTTTTGTATTAATCTTTATTTATTAATTTATTTTTGAATTGCAAAATTCATAGTTAACAAAGCTATCCTTCCCATATTTATAATGACTTTCTAAATAATAATCTGCCTTTTACAGACCGTGCTGAAATATTAACATTATTTTTTATAAAGTCATTATTAGCATTAATAAATTGGGAAACTGAAACTGACCGGAAGTTATATTACAGATGAAGTTACAGATCAGGAACTAAATCTGAACGAACATTGTTTGCTGCTGACTTTGAGTCGAGTACTCTACTTGTTTGCCATAATATATCACTTAATTAATGTACACTAAACTTAAATATGTTAATATATACAGGATATAGTAATAATTTTATTGTTGGGAATAAAATCTATTGCTTAAATTTGATCATAATTTTATTAAATAATTGGTTGTTTTCGAATTCTCATAAGTATAATTTAGTTTCAGAAATCGATATTTAAGGAAACATCCGATGTTTCCTGGACTGTTTAAAGAATACTAATGGGGCAGAATTTATGAAGGCTTAAGGTAACTTCATGGCAATACTTAATGAGATGACTTGGTAGTCAGTGGAATAATGTAGAATATAATGAGAAGATTTAAAGTGATGAATGGAATAAATAAAATATGTTTGCTCATGATGATATTCTGCTTAAAGCTATTAAATTCGCTACTTGAAAAGTAAAAATTAAAAGTATAATAAGCATGTTCATGCGTATAATCCGTTAATAAAATTGCTCACATAAAACATATAATTAGAAAAATGTTATAGGAAATTACATGATAAAATAAAGAGTGAATATCATAAATAATCAAAGTGAATATTAACGAATTATTGTCGTATTGACTTGGTTCACAACTGTGTGTTATTTGCATAGCAATCTCGTATTCGTTTATTCTGTCAATCGAGCATGTTAAATAAAGTAACTAAACCAATCAATCAATACATTTCCTCCCCTTAAAAAAATTAGAATTGAACGACTTTGGTAGGAAATGTAGATAAGATTGCATAATTTGCAAGATAGACAAGTATGAAATTATTACGTTGTTAGAAAGAAAAGTTAGAGACTTCACTGTGTACGTAGGTGAAAGTAGGAGTAAATATTCGAGTGGAACGGAAACTTTAGGATGAGGCAGAATTATTTAGTGTGTATAACACACACGCATATATATATATATATATATATATATATATGTGTGTGTGTGTGTGTGTGTGTGTGTGTGTGTGTGTGTGTGTGTATGCAAGCAGGATCACACGGCGTTTTCACTCGAATATGAGAAATCATCATACGCACAATTATATCAAGGACAGATTACAGCCTGGTATCTTAACAACTAAGCAATTCATATCTATATATATATATATGTATATATATATATATATATATGTAAATGCTCTTGCAAAAATGCATTAATAGACACAATACTAGTTCTCTTATGGTTATGGGAAGACTTCATACGTAAATATGCTATATTTAAAGTGAATTTCCTTGTCTGTCTTTATATTAAGGTGCACACACGCATATATATATATATATATATATATATATATATATATATATATATATATATATATATATATATATATATATATGTGTGTGTGTGTGTGTGTATGCAAGCAGGATCACCCGGCGTTTTCACTCGAATATGAGAAATCATCATACGCACAATTATATCAAGGACAGATTACAGCCTGGTATCTTAACAACTAAGCAATTCATATCTATATATATATATATATATATATATGTATATATATATATATATATATGTATATATATATATATGTGTATATATATATGTATATACATATATATATATATATATATATATATATATATACATATATATATATATATATATATATATATATATATATATATATATATATGTAAATGCTCTTGCAAAAATGCATTAATAGACACAATACTAGTTCTCTTATGGTTATAGGAAGACTTTATACGTAAATATGCTATATTTAAAGTGAATTTCCTTGTCTGTCTTTATATTAAGGTTCATAGACACGCAAGTAGACGTTCTCTGTTATTAAATGTGTGTCTGTGAATATGTATATATATATATATATATATAGAGAGAGAGAGAGAGATAGATAGATAGATAGATAGAAATAGAGAGAGAGAGATATAGAGAGAAATAGAGAGAGAGAGAGAAATAGAGAGAAATAGAGAGAGAAAGAGATATATATAGAGAGAGAGATAGAGAGAGAAAGAGAGAGATCGATAGATAGATAGATAGATAGATAGATAGAAGATAGATAGATAGATAGATAGATAGATAGATAGATAGATAGATATAAATAGAGAGATAGAAAGAGAGAGACAGAGAGAGATAAAAAGACTAGTGGCGCAGTGGATATAGTACTAAGTATAATTCAGTTCTAAGTGACAGTCATCTGAAGGTTGATGGTTCAATCCTCAGTGCGGGCAATACGAAGAATCGAATTACTGAGGACTTGTTATGACAGATAGAACGAGAGCATGCTACCCCCGTGGATTTAATAAAAGGTTCTGTTCGTAATTCCGCCCAGATTCCCGAATTCTATTAAAAGATCCCCGAGTTCGACAAAATACACCTGAAGAAGGTCGAAGATGAGAACAGTAGTCCGAATGTACCAAATTCTACGAATTATCAGCCCTTATCTAAAAAATTCCGAAGCATAATATATACATTGTTTCAATTAGAAAAAAACAAAAAAAACAATCCGAAGAAGGATAAAAACAGCAGTACGTGTGAGTTTCTCTCAATTTAGCAATTTAAATATTTGTTAAGTCGTTTTTCTTAAATAACACTCATTAGTATATTTTTATTTCTTGTGAAACATCCTTAAGTGTGTCAAGACAAATTCCATTATGGTCCTATGGTGAATTTCTATGGAAAATTCTATTGTGTGTCTATGGAAAATTCCATTATGTTCTTATGGAAAAATCCATTATGTTCTTATGAAAAATTCCATCATGTTCCTATGAAAAATTCCACACGTGTATAAACTTTTACATTCCATGAACACTCTCTCGCATGTCCTTCTATAAACGGACATACACACACGCAGACGTTATCTTTTATTATATATGTACACACACACATATGACTGTATTCACTTAGGCAATACTTTATTCAAAACACAATAAGTACAAACCCGCTAAAAGAAAAGAGATTGTTGAAATCAGCTATGTAATACTTTCATCCAATGTATTTTATTCCACAGATATTAATATTGTATTGATGATGCATCGATGTACAAACATTGTCTATTTAAATCGATACGTTTATACCTGCATACTTTGCGCGCGAAACTCAGCGTATTCATTACACGTGTATACAAAAGAAAAAGAAAACATTTCTCTCCGAACATTCAGCGATGCTGGAAATTAATATATTTTCCGCGGGAATCCTATTTCCATGTTTATCAAAATAAGAAATTTGTCGTTGTTTTCTTTTTTTGGCTTCTTTTAAAATCTGGCTCGGATATAACAATGGGACATTAATGCTGAATAATGATAATACTAAGATTTTGAAAACAGAGTCAGTTTTTATGCGCTATGAGTGCTCCTGCCAACATTCTAAATCGGGTAGGACTTCAAGAATACGAATCGCTATAGAAAGCCGGTGTACGTATTCCTTTAGGGGTTCTGCGATTAGAAGAAGTGAAATGCACTATTTCAATGTACATATCTGAATGAGAAAGAAATGGGTCTATTTTCGGTGGGACAAAAAAATGCTACCATATAGAAAACGCAATAATACGAAGCTTTTTAACTCGTAAATTATATATATATATATATATATATATATATATATATATATATATATATAATAGACATATTTATGTATTATTAATTGTATTGTGTTGTTTGTTGCGTTTGTCTTTGCGTTTCGATGTGTTACGATTAGGAATAAAAAGAAGTAATTGATCCGACGATTTTAAGATCCGCTGTTCAGTAACAATGTAAGATTGTTTGGCCAATTGAATAACGCGTGCTCAAAGTAAATCTAAGAAAATATGCATGTGAAAATCATAGAGCTGAACTCATGTTTAGTGCGATGTCATTCAAACAAGCATAAATGCAGTTAACTTGCAAGAATCATCACATAAATTTCTTAATATTGCGCTTCTACTTCGTGCTCTCAACGTATTATCTCTATGTATGCACCTCTCTCTCTATCTATCTCTATCTCTCTCAATCCCTCTTTCTTTCTTTATCCCTCTCTCTCGTTCTCTCTCTCTTATTTTCTCTCTCTATGTTCTCGTAACCGGCCTTTTGGCCAAGATCAAAGTGTAGTATCTGTTCGGATGGATACTGCACCCCATAGACTGTTATTGTCTTGGCCTTCGGGGCTTGAGTTACGCCGGTCTATGGGACGGTCCTATGTAGTTCTTGGAGGATTAGCCTCCTAGGCTTTGCCTCCCCTCTTTGGGGAGGAGTAAGTTTATTGCTTACTGCTTGAGGTGCCCCTACCGGGGAATGCCGACGGGGCTGCCCAGGCTTTTTTCGTAGGCCAGAGTGCTTACCTTCTTGGGCGCTGGCTTTTAAAATTCCACTATCCAGACCTTGTGTCACATCTTACCTTGTGGGAGGAAGATAAATAATATATATATATATATATATATATATATATATATATATATATATATATATATATATATATATATATATATATAAACAAAGAATACAGACGTTTGTGACATTTTAGGGGTGGAATGAACTTAAAAAGTGTAAAAAGAGAACAAAATAAATCAATACATAAACCTACTAAGGCGGCTTTCGTCCACACTCATCAAAGTAAATAAGTGGAAATATTGTTTGCACTACGATTAAAAACTTAAAAAAAGAAATAATGACCAGTGACAAGTTTAGGAAAAAAATTGGGGATGGGGGGGTCACAAGTGGGTAACATTAGTCTTATAACGCACTCCTTTTGTTTACAAAGAGAGGGTTTTAATGACTTATTATATATTGCTTCCAGGACTAAAAGGTGGAATAACGAATGTTATCTACTTAGGACAGAATCCCTAGTGTAAACCGAAGTATTTTAAGATGGTTGGCATTAAACAAGCAAAGCCGTATGTTTGGTAAGACAGTAGAAAGGTTTGAATTCAAAATAAAACAACACATCCGGGTCAACACATCCGGGTCAACACATCCGGGTCAGCTATTGCTCACAAATCTTATAAATAGCGCCGAATGTGCGTCGGGTTGCACTAGTGACAGGTTTTCTGTCATAAGTAGATCACATTCGTTATTCCACCTTAAAGTCCTGGAAGCTATATATATATTAAGTCATTAAAACCCTCCTTTTGTAAACAAAAAGAAGTGGCTTTTTTGTTTAAACTCGACTCCAGTTTTAGCTCCGAGGTTGTTGAGATATTCCCATCTCTTTCTCTTCAAACTTAAATATGAAAGTTGACATTTGTTGAAATAACATGAATATAAAAATATTATTTCCAATGGAAAAAGAGAAATGGTGCGTATTTTTTAAATATTTGTTTAAATAATATAGAAGCATGCATATTCTTTTTTTTTAAATGTGCATGATTTTAACATTCGAGCACATGAAGAAATAAACATAGAAAATTATCAGAGGGCAGATGCAAAGTGAGTGCATAGTCTATACACACACGTATATATATATATATATATATATATATATAAATATATATATATATATGTATATATATGTATATATATATATGTATATATATATATGTTTATATATGAATATGTTTATATATACATATATATATATATATATGTATATATATATGTATATATATAGATATATATGTTTATATATAAATATGTTTATATATATATATATGAATATGTTTATATATATATGAATATGTTTATATATATATATGAATATGTCTATTTATATATATATATATATGAATATGTTATATATATATATGAATGTGTTTATATATATATATATGAATATGTTTATATATATATATGTATATATATATATATATATGAATATGTTTACATATATATATATGAATATGTTTATATATATATATATATATATGAATATGTTTATATATATATATATATATGAATATGTTTATATATATATATGAATATGTTTATATATATATATATGAATATGTTTATATATATATATATATATATATATATATATATATATATATATGAATATGTTTATATATATATATATAAATATATATATATGAAGCAATCCAACAAAAGATATAAGCGTCAACTAATATCTTATAATTAGTGAAACATCCGGATAAAAAAACTGAAGCTCAATATACTGGATAGAGCATTAATATTATAATATAAAATGAAGTAATAAAATAAGGTGTCAATCAAATTTTATTAGAATTCAAAGTTCATGCAAAGCATCCTTAAGTCCTTAGCTCATGGGTTTTCAAAGATAATTCTTCTCTTCAGAGGACCATTACCGCAGTTATACTACTACAGGCAATAAAATTACGCTTTGAAAATATATAAAATTATATACACAAATATATAAAAATACATAACATCAAACATATCAATCCAAAAACATACTTTTGTTGAATCCATACAGTCCATCCAGGTCATACAAGTTGAGAAGCATAATCAGGAAGGACATTACTCCAAGATAGAAACAGCAGTCCAAATATGTGAAATTGAAGGGGCCGGCAAAGTTATCCAGTCGCGAAATGTGTCCATATTCAATGTTAATGATAAGGATGCTTTGCATGAACTTTGAATTCTAATAAAATTTGATTGACACCTTATTTTATTACTTCATTTTATATTATAATATATAAATATATATATATGAATATGTTTATATATATATATATATGAATATGTTTATATATATATATGAATATGTTTATATATATATATATGAATATGTTTATATATACATATATGAGTATGTTTATATATATATATATATATGAATATATTTATATATATATATATGAATATGTTTATATATACATGTATATATATGAATATGTTTATATATATGTATATATATATGCGTATGTTTATATATATATATAGTTTATAATTGCTGTTGATCGATAACATGCTAGTGTCGCCAATTTTGTATATGTCTGTGTAAATAAAAATAATCATATATATATATATATATATATATATATATATATATATATATATATATATATATATACATATATATAGTCTATACACACACGTATATATATATACATATATAAAGATAGAAGAAATAAGAGTGATAAACATGTACGAATGTCTACATTTATTTCAAATTTCGATTGTTCAATGCAATGGTGTATTCTGTAATAAACTAGTGTTTATTATTCTTTCCTTAAGCCAAGTCTTTTCAACGATCGAGATCTTATCATCAGAGGAGAAATACAGATAGATAAGTTGGTTGTAGAAAATTATTTCTTCTATCTTTATAATTGCTCTATCTTGTATATTGAACCTTTTGACTATAGATTCTATCTACTAAAAGTTTACTTTTGGTTTATATTTGATTCTATATACACACACACACACACACACACATGTATATATATATATATATATATATATATATATGATGGACTCTCCCGTCGATTTCGACGTATGAGTGCCCCGCCTGGAGCTGCCCGCGCGTGAATTTGTAATTGCAAGGGTTGCGCAATTATCAACAACCGCTCTCCTGAGTCGGCATTGCTTGATTCTAATTGCAAGTAGTAATACAAGACGACTGGAAACAATGCCGAGATAAGCAGAGAGCACATACAGCACCTGGAATTCCCAAATGGTCACCCATTTAGTACTGGTCAGGCTCGACGCCGCTTATATATATATATATATATATATATATATATATATATATATATATATATATATATATAGTATATTTCTATACCACCTATCTATTTGAAACATTTAGTACTTGTTGTGATGTTTTCTTCAGATAATCATCCCGAGAGAGTCTTATAATAAAGACGTTACGTTGATGAACACATAAGTAATATTTTTGTTTCCCTTTTAAATGTCAATTTTCGATATATATATATATATATATATATATATATATGTGTGTGTGTGTGTATATATTTATTTATATATATGTATATTTATTTATATATATATATGTATATTTATTTATATATATATATATGTATATTTATTTATCTATATATGTATATTTATTTATATATATATGTATATTAATTTATATATATATGTGGATATTTATATATATATATATATATATATATATATATATATATATTCGGGTTTAAAGTGTTGAAACACTTGGCACGTATTGCCGAACAAGATAACGGTGATACGTCAAGACAGCTGTCTGTAAATGAATGTATTTCTCTCAATATATAAAGTTATATATATATTTCTTTCGTGTAAAAGTGAATCTACTAATACAATGAACAGATGCTTATGACTTTTGAAATATATATTCTACGTAACACGTTTATGTACATATGTACATTATTTTGTAGCATATTTTTACATTTAGCGGATGAATATATATAAAGTTAAGTATGTGTATACATTTATATATATATATATATATATATATATATATATATATATATATATATATATATGTATGTTATTTATGCATATCATAAATGAGTATCTTTAGAAATATTTATCAAATATATCACGAAAGAGTTTGCAATTGTGCTCAATATTAGTGATAGACCATTTGTATGGATTAAGGAAATGAAGGATACTCACATATATATATAGTTACATTTTTATTTTCATACTTTCATAACATTCAAAAAGAACAGAAGACGGTCCAATTTAGTTGTTTTCATTTCCGAATATTTCAAAGATAATATTCTTCTCGTTAGAAAAACAAAAGTTGATTGTTAAAATGATAAACATCACATTTTTTGAGAAAATAATATACGGTTATTGTATATATTTTTCTTCTCTACGTTCACTTTCTCACAGAAAAAAATGTTGCTGGTATTTCTTAGCTCTATTGACATTTTCATGATAGGTGCTTGACTGATCCTATATACATGGTCACTCTTAGTAATACATTCACAAGAAAATCTCTTCCAGCCACGACCATGTGTACCTAAAACTAATTGGAACTTGCATAAGCAAAGTTTTTTCTTGGAGCACAATACCACTGTGCTGCTTGGCAGATGACTACAACAAAGTCATTTTCAAATCCAATCTAAGCTAATTCTTTTTGAGCCGTTCTCTTAAATAATGAAATGTTGATCAGTGTAACCCATCGTACGGATCATCGCAGTTTTGTCTCACCGTAAACCTGACAAACTCTTTAACGTTTATCCTCGAGTAGTGTTTGGCCTTTTATAAGTGGTGTCTCATTAGTGAAAAAAGTAACTTTTATGTAAAAAAAGAATGTTACTTGAGTGATCCCATCATTACGCACACATTGGTAGTGAATTGATTCTTGCGTTTATTCATAGACAGCGGTGTTTGAGAAGAATGTGTGTGAAAACGGTAAAAGTGGTTTGTCATTTTTCTGAGGCAATTCACATAAATATTGAAAGCACATTTTTTCTATTTGTAAAATTACCGTATTTTATTTTTGATTGGATGTTTGTTTGTGTTTTACTATGTTTTTGAATGAAATATTTTTATTTTATTTTGGTTTTGCTCAAAAGTTGTCAATGTTTTAAATTTATTTGGTGGATTTTGTACAGTATACGTAACAAAATGCATATGCAGCGTTTTATATCATATGTTTTTGTCAAGTATACGTAACAAAATATATATGCAGCGTTTTATATCATATGTTTTTGTCAAATATACGTAACAAAATACATATGCAGCGTTTTATATCATATGTTTTTGTCAAGTATACGTAACAAAATACATATGCAGCGTTTTATAGCATATGTTTTTGTCAAGTATACGTAACAAAATGCATATGCAGCGTTTTATATCATATGTTTTTGTCAAGTATACGTAAACAAAATACATATGCAGCGTTTTATATCATATGTTTTTGTCAAGTATACATAACAAAATGCATATGCAGTGTTTCATATCATATGTTTTTGTGAAGTATACGTAACAAAATACATATGCAGCGTTTATATCATATGTTTTTGTCAAGTTTACGTACCAAAATACATATGCAGCGTTTTATATCATATGTTTTTGTCAAGTATACGTAACAAAATACATATGCAGCGTTTTATATCATATGTTTTTGTCAAGTATACGTAACAAAATACATATGCAGCGTTTTATATCATATGTTTTTGTCAAGTATACGTAACAAAATGCATATGCAGCGTTTTATATCATATGTTTTTGTCAAGTATATGTAACAAAATACATATGCAGCGTTTTATATCATATGTTTTTGTCAAGTATACGTAACAAAATGCATATGCAGCGTTTTATATCATATGTTTTTGTCAAGTATACGTAACAAAATGCATATGCAGCGTTTTATATTATATGTTTTTGTCAAGTATACGTAACAAAATGCATATGCAGCGTTTTATATCATATGTTTTTAGTGTAATTTATGTTTCCGGACGCGAATGCCATGCAAGAGGGAGAAACGTACGAAACGTTAGCTTAAGTGTAAAGAAAAAGAAAAAAAATGATGAGACGGGGTTTTAAATAAAAATTAAAAAAAGATGAAATTTAGATAACATTGTAATTAAAATATGAATCATTGGAACATACATTATAATTTTGATAAACCGAGAAATTAACAAACATACCTGGACATAATATTTTTCTATTATCCAGAAATGGATAAAAGGGACCTAATACGTATCGAGAAATCGAATTAGATAAGAATTATTGTGGAAAATTCAATATTTAACGCGTTCTAGTGATAACCCGTTAATCCGAAGAAACAATACAAACATACAGGAAAAGAAAAAGATAAGAGAAGATAGAAAATGATCTAGAACAAACATGGTTCAACACCGCCATAACGTGAATGAAATAGAATTTTTTTTTACGACATACCGAAAATGAAAATGTTAGGAAATAATTAATACATAGTTGAGAAAGCAAAGAGGGAGACAATGTGTTTTCCCTCCTTTGTTTGTCTTTCCGTGCCGATGACCATAAAAATACGACCAGAGATGATGAAGAAGAGAGTGAAGGGCATGCTCACAGAATGACCATCAGAAAGCGGAATTGCTTTTTTTGATTGTTGTCTTTCAATAAAACAAAGATAGCGGACAATTTTATGTTTGTACTATTCGTGTTGTGAAGTCAGTTGTTATGTATTGACAACAAAAGAAAATGGGTTTGAAAACTAAAAAAATCGGAAGATGTGTTTTTACATGCAGTTCGCGATGCGTTCACTTTTCTTTTCTCAAAAAAGAAAGTACTTGCTCGCAGTGTGATTTTGTCATTTTTGTTACAAAAAATGTATTTCTGTGATTTTTTGTTGTCCATTGCTGTAAATGTTGCAATCGAACAGCTACATTTGAAAGGTAACATAGAAATTTGCTTTGTTTTAAACGTGGTAAATAATCAAATCGAGCTCGTTCTGATTCTATTAAAATCAGTTCCCTCTATCGCTCCAAACACTTTCTCACACATGAGGCAATCCTTTATCTCTACAAATCCACAATCACACCATATATGGAGTACTTTTGTCATATTTGGGCTCGTTTATCACTGTCCAATTAGAGGGTTCTTGATAAAGTGCAGAAACGTATCTGTAATTTGATTGGCCCTACCCTTTCTTTTTCTCTGTACCCTCTCTCTCACAGACGTGATGTTGTTAGTCTCAGTCTTTTCTATAAATACTCTTATGGCATGTGTTCTTCAGAAGTATGTGATCTATTCCCCGCTTCTTTTGTTCCAGCTTGTTTGACTAGTTTGTCTAGTGGTCTTCATCAATTTGCTGTTTGATAACTTAGTGTAATATAGCTTATTATTCCAGTAGCTTATTTCCAAGAACTGCAGGGTTGTGGAACTCTCTTCTTGCTGACTATTTTCCTATTACCTATAGTCTTGTTTTTTTTCAAGACTAAGGCCTATAGGCATTAGCTGTTTTTGTAAGAATCATCTTTCATTGTGTTAGCTCCTTACGTTAAGTGGCTCCATGCCTTCTACGGGGTTATTTTCATTAACAAAAATATGTCGGTGGTGAATGATAGATGCGTTTGTTCCGGTAAAATTATCCGTCGGGGTTCAGAATAAAATAATCGTTTTTGAATTGAATGTCGTTGCGAAGGAATCTCGAAATAATTTCAGAATATGTTGGTTACGAATGTCAGCCGGTATAACGCTAATTAAGCGACATTAAGCGGGTTGCGACATAGGAAATAAGATATTTATTGTTTATATACGGATGCTGAAGAAAGTATCTGTAACAGGACGTGTCATAGCCATTGTGAGAAATATTTCGACTCTCGGTAAGACAACACTTATATATTATCAACTAATAGAAGGAAAGTGTAGTAAACATTGAACTGACGCAGTTAGGGGTTTCAAACGAGCTTCCAAAAAGCAGAACAATTCGCCAACGCATGAAGAGTTAGTCTTTAAAATGTCGGAGTTCCATATCGAAATTGAACCCTTTGATCGAATAAATTTACAGTTATATAATGTTTAGAGTACCTAGGATATAGGTGTTTGAATGAAGAATTTCGAAGCGTCAGGTCTGTCTCGCGGAAGATACCAGTAAAGGAGAAGTTTTTTAGTAGGGGTAACAACCATGCATCTTGTAAACCCTAGCTCAATTTACCAACATCTACAAAAACATAACAGCCCTTCATCTGATTCAAGACAAATTCCAGTTAATACCACTAAAATTATACAGTCCGAAACCAATTTTTAAAAAAATATACTGGAAGCTATCTACATATAAACACAACAACCTAAAATTAACAACATCACATATGAAACCAGCTGTAACATTTTAAAATGCTTAACGTAATGCGATTTTGTTATGTGATGCCATCCAGCGTTGCTGAATTTAAATCGTCAACGACTTCCTAGAACAATGCGAAATACGATATATGCGCGTTTTTCCGCCTTCTTTTTAAAATTCGCTTCTTTTTCCAGCTTTTTTGTCCACTTGCTTTTTTGTCCATTTGCTGTTTTGTCCATTTGCTTTTTTGTCCATTTGCTTTTTTGTCCATTTACATTTGATGATTCGACGAAGAACCGACAACGTTCGTGAAACCTGTGAAACATATGGAACATGTATTATTCTTTTTAATACAATAAAGACAATCAGAAAAATTGAAAAAATAAAAATAGATATAATTAAACAGACGAGTTTTGTTATTTTGAACAATGTTTGTATAAATATATATATATATATATATATATATATATATATATATATATATATATATATATATAATAAAATGTAGTAAAACGAAATTACATAATTATCGATGCAATAATTTATTTCAACCTTGTGGTATTTTCAAGCATCCAATTTAGATGATTACATTTTTTAATGCTTGACAATAGCAAAAGGTTTAAATAAATTATTGCATCGATGATTATGTAATTTCGTGTTACTACATTTTATTTTATTCTTGCTCTGTTTATTACATTGAGCTCTCATACCCAGATTTCCTCCTGGAATTATTTCATTATAACACAATATGTATATATATATATATAATGGTAGCGGTAAGTGTATGTGTTGGAAAAAACTTAAAACATTCGGATTTACACATATATACACAGGACGACGCCTTCTCAGACGGAGTGTTATAATTAAGTCATTAATTACATGTTTTAATCAGCCATGATTTCACGGCCAGAGCGATCGTCAGACTATCTCTGTGAATACTTTGTTTTCTATTACTTTCACATAAGTGTTCCGCAGAAATGTTCTGCAGAAATGCACTGAAGATAATCCGTTTCGTAGTTAGGTGTTTAATTATTCTATTTGCCAATTCTTACAAAACCACATCTGCTAATTTACGTTTGCCTTTTTATTTGGTGTTTTTGTTTAATGTTATGTTTATATTGACATTCCTACTTAATAAATGATTTCATTTTGTTTTTTTTTGTTTAATGTTATGTTTATATTAACATTCCTACTTAATAAATGATTTCATTTTGTTTATTTTTGTTTAATGGTATGTTTATATTGACATTCCTACTTAATAAATGATTTGATTTTGTTTATTTTTGTTTAATGTTATGTTTATATTGACATTCCTACTTAATAAATGATTTCATTTTGTTTATTTTTGTTTAATGTTATGTTTATATTGACATTCCTACTTAATAAATGATTTGATTTTGTTTATTTTTGTTTAATGTTATGTTTATATTGACATTCCTACTTAATAAATGATTTGATTTTGTTTATTTTTGTTTAATGTTATGTTTATATTGACATTCCTACTTAATAAATGATTTGATTTTGTTTATTTTTGTTTAATGTTATGTTTATATTGACATTCCTACTTAATAAATGATTTGATTTTGTTTATTTTTGTTTAGTGTTATGTTTATATTGACATTCCTACTTAATAAATGTTTGATTTTGTTTATTTTTGTTTAATGTTATGTTTATATTGACATTCCTACTTAATAAATGATTTGATTTTGTTTATTTTTGTTTAATGTTATGTTTATATTGATATTCCTACTTAATAAATGATTTGATTTTGTTTATTTTTGTTTAATGTTATGTTTATATTGACATTCCTACTTAATAAATGATTTGATTTTGTTTATTTTTGTTTAATGTTATGTTTATATTGACATTCCTACTTAATAAATGATTTGATTTTGTTTATTTTTGTTTAGTGTTATGTTTATATTGACATTCCTACTTAATAAATGTTTGATTTTGTTTATTTTTGTTTAATGTTATGTTTATATTGACATTCCTACTTAATAAATGATTTCATTTTGTTTTTTTTTGTTTAATGTTATGTTTATATTGACATTCCTACTTAATAAATGATTTGATTTTGTTTATTTTTGTTTAGTGTTATGTTTATATTGACATTCCTACTTAATAAATGTTTGATTTTGTTTATTTTTGGTTAATGTTATGTTTATATTGACATTCCTACTTAATAAATGATTTGATTTTGTTTATTTTTGTTTAATGTTATGTTTATATTGACATTCCTACTTAATAAATGATTTGATTTTGTTTATTTTTGTTTAGTGTTATGTTTATATTGACATTCCTACTTAATAAATGTTTTATTTTGTTTATTTTTGTTTAATGTTATGTTTATATTGACATTCCTACTTAATAAATGATTTGATTTTGTTTATTTTTGTTTAATGTTATGTTTATATTGACATTCCTACTTAATAAATGATTTGATTTTGTTTATTTTTGTTTAATGTTATGTTTATATTGACATTCCTTCTTAATAAATGATTTCATTTTGTTTATTTTTGTTTTATGTTATGTTTATATTGACATTCTTACTTAATATATGATTTCATTTTGTTTATTTTTGTTTAATGTTATGTTTATATTGACATTCCTACTTAATAAATGATTTGATTTTGTTTATTTTTGTTTAGTGTTATGTTTATATTGACATTCCTACTTAATAAATGTTTGATTTTGTTTATTTTTGTTTAATGTTATGTTTATATTGACATTCCTACTTAATAAATGATTTGATTTTGTTTATTTTTGTTTAATGTTATGTTTATATTGATATTCCTACTTAATAAATGATTTGATTTTGTTTATTTTTGTTTAGTGTTATGTTTATATTGACATTCCTACTTAATAAATGTTTGATTTTGTTTATTTTTGTTTAATGTTATGTTTATATTGACATTCCTACTTAATAAATGATTTAATTTTGTTTATTTTTGTTTTATATTATGTTTATATTGACATTCCTACTTAATAAATGATTTGATTTTGTTTATTTTTGTTTAGTGTTATGTTTATATTGACATTCCTACTTAATAAATGTTTGATTTTGTTTATTTTTGGTTAATGTTATGTTTATATTGACATTCCTACTTAATAAATGATTTGATTTTGTTTATTTTTGTTTAATGTTATGTTTATATTGACATTCCTACTTAATAAATGTTTTATTTTGTTTATTTTTGTTTAGTGTTATGTTTATATTGACATTCCTACTTAATAAATGTTTTATTTTGTTTATTTTTGTTTAATGTTATGTTTATATTGACATTCCTACTTAATAAATGATTTGATTTTGTTTATTTTTGTTTAATGTTATGTTTATATTGACATTCCTACTTAATAAATGATTTGATTTTGTTTATTTTTGTTTAATGTTATGTTTATATTGACATTCCTTCTTAATAAATGATTTCATTTTGTTTATTTTTGTTTTATGTTATGTTTATATTGACATTCCTACTTAATATATGATTTCATTTTGTTTATTTTTGTTTAATGTTATGTTTCTATTGACATTCCTACTTAATAAATGATTTCATTTTGTTTATTTTTGTTTAATGTTATGTTTATATTGACATTCCTACTTAATAAATGTTTGATTTTGTTTATTTTTGGTTAATGTTATGTTTATATTGACATTCCTACTTAATAAATGATTTGATTTTGTTTATTTTTGTTTAATGTTATGTTTATATTGACATTCCTACTTAATAAATGTTTGATTTTGTTTATTTTTGGTTAATGTTATGTTTATATTGACATTCCTACTTAATAAATAGTTTGATTTTGTTTATTTTTGTTTAATGTTATGTTTATATTTACATTCCTACTTAATAAATGATTTCATATTGTTTATTTTTGTTTAATGTTATGTTTATATTGACATTCCTACTTAATAAATGATTTCATTTTGTTTATTTTTGTTTAATGTTATGTTTATATTGACATTCCTACTTAATAAATGATTTCATTTTGTTTGTTTTGTTTAATGTTATGTTTCTATTGGCATTCCTACTTAATAAATGATTTGATTTCGTTTATTTTTGTTTAATGTTATGTTTATATTGACATTCCTACTTAATAAATGATTTGATTTTGTTTATTTTTGTTTAATGTTATGTTTATATTAACATTCCTACTTAATAAATGATTTGATTTTGTTTATTTTTGTTTAATGTTATGTTTATATTGACATTCCTACTTAATAAATGATTTCATTTTTTTTTTTATCACATCGTTTATACTTTATTTGTTAGTTTGAATTTTTGCAGGATATAAGGCTGATGATAGAAGTATATCTTCGAAAATTTAATTTTAAAAAAAGTGAATAAAACTAAAATGCATTGTATGGCGTTCTAATTGCTCATTATTATTTTTATTAATTAATATTTCCATGTAAACAATGCTTTCTAACCAAGGGCAACATTTCTTATTGCAATTTGCACTGCCACATGCCGTCCAAAAAAGACTCTCAACCATATTCGTTTCATCAACACCGAACCGATGACACCAAAAAACAAGATGAGGACTAATAAAAAAAAGGTATTTTTATATATCTTTATTTTGACATTCAGAGATTATGATGATGAAGTATATCTTCGAAAATTAAATTGAAAACAAAACTTAATAAAACTAAAATGTATTGTATGGCGTTCTAATTGCTCATTATTATTTTTAATAATTAATATTACCTTGTAAATAATGCTTTCTAACCAAGGACAACCTTTCTTATTAACTTAATTACGTTTTTTATGCATTAATTATTAACTGATTTAAACTATTTGTTCACAATTGGTTTTTACAACAAACGTAGATGCTTAATAAGTTTTACAATAAATTAATATATATATATATATATATATATATGTATATTTCAATAAAATGACAAATTAAACTCTGCAGTTTTATACTCAAAGATAACATATGTTTTATACACTAATACTTTATATCTTTTCAGGTATAAAAGAAGTCAATAAAATAAAATTATTAATTGCAAAATAATTTAATTTTATTTGAAATTTATTTTTTGAAATAAAAATGTTTAATTTCGATGATGGCTAGTTTGAGTTCAGTTATATACAGACGTGAAGAATAAGAATGAAATACTGTTAGAACGGATCTACCGTTAAAAAGCAAGAAGTTGTTATATTTTTTCCTAGGATTTTAAAAATTATTTCTCTCTCTCTCTCTCTCTCTCTCTCTCTCTCTCTCTCTATATATATATATATATATATATATATATATATATATATATATAAGTACTGTGTGGTAGGGCAGGAAAAACCAGCAGAGTGCTCGATTAATTAAGAAATCCGAGATTTCGGAGGATTAAGAGCGTAAATATTTATTTATAAAATACAGAAATTCAATGTAACATCAGTACCGTCGGTTTCAAAGCGGGAGGTTGATCCCGATTATCGTCAGCTGATAAACATATTCAGGAATGGTGGGACTTATTCGGTCACGTCTGAGATCACGTAGGACGTGATCTGTGTAAAATGGGGGGGGGGGTTACATATGTGTGCATGAGGGGTTAAATTTAGATTCTAATATTTAAATTGTTAATGTATATAGAATTGTTATTAATTAAAATAAAGCAGAAGAAGAAGTAGTTTTTTTGTAATATATATAAAAAGTGTAAGAAATTCTGTAGGGTAGGGGTCGGGGTTTGGGGGCCAGGAAGAATAGGGGAAAGGCGAAGTAGAGATGCAGGGTAAGACACCGAGGGGAGGGGGGAGAGAAGGGAGGGTCTAGGTGTGGTGAACATTGATAGCCGTTGGTTCTAAGGTTCGGCACCGCCGCTAGCTTTGCGACCCCATATCGTAGCATAAAGTGTAAGAGTGGGGAAGAAGGGAATAATATTACTGTTAATAATAATAGTCAAAATAATAATAATGGTGGTGGCCCGGCGAATTTAAAAGATAAAAATAAAACTAAAACTAAACAAATAAATAAAAATAATAATAAGGATAACAAAATAAAAACCCCGCGTGGCAGGGAAAAATACTGTAGGCATAAGCGTGTTATTAAAATAGCACTGGCTATTTGGTGTAACGGTTTCCGGGTGTCATCAACAAGTGCCCCTTGTGCGATGCGGAAAAATACCACATATTACGAGCCATTATGGACCCGCATATCACCTGCTTAAACTCAAGAGATGAGGTATTCCGAGGCTGTATCCACAGACGCAAAGCACTCCTCATAAACTGGACTGACCGACACAATAATGACTAAGACAAACCCATCTCGCACACCCTGCCTTGACCAACCACTCTATTTCTCAACCCCATATGACCCTTACCCCCTCACCTAACCCCAGATATAAACGTAATTCCCTAATTTTTTTATATCTCTTATTTCTTAAATTTTTTTAATTTTAATTTAAAAAATTTTTAAATTCTTAAATTTTATTTTCTTAATACTATTTTTATATATTTTTAACATTTTTAATTTATATTTTATTTCTTCTTATTTTTTATTTATTATTTTTTATTTTTTATTTTTTATTATTGTTTTTTATTATTGTGTTTTTTTATTATTGTTTTATTTTATTTTATTATATTTTTCTATATATTTATTTTTTTATTTTCTTAAATATTTTTTTATATTTCTTATTAAGTTACCCACCCACCCCAAGCAACCCCAATTATTAGAATCAGACACCTACCTTCATCGATTAATTACCTCCCCCCCCCCCTTGACGACGAAGAACTACCTGTGTTGTAAACATCACCCCTTTGTAAACACCAACTTTAGATAATGCCATAGACAGCCGTTAGACAGACATCCAATTTCCATTAGACTTCTCCCGTGCCGGACCCCTTAAATATTTGATCTTTTTAATACACCCTTAGAGCCCGATCCACTATCAACAGATTCGTAGCAGGCCCTTTCGGGCCGTCAACAGCCGAACCTGTTGATAGTGAATCGGTCAGTTAGATCCGAGGCTCATTTATCGTTCTATAATTTTTCTATAGTACTTCCATATCCTCTACTTTCCATAACCTCCGCTTTAAGTCACCTAACCTTTAAAATTTTCAAGCTCCCCAAATCCATTCCCTTATACCTCTCCACACTTCACTCAGTATCACACTTTAGGACCCGCTTGACACCCGGAAACCGTTACACCAAATAGCCAGTGCTATTTTAATAACACGCTTATGCCTACAGTATTTTTCCCTGCCACGCGGGGTTTTTATTTTGTTATCCTTATTATTATTTTTATTTATTTGTTTAGTTTTAGTTTTATTTTTATCTTTTAAATTCGCCGGGCCACCACCATTATTATTATTTTGACTATTATTATTAACAGTAATATTATTCCCTTCTTCCCCACTCTTACACTTTATGCTACGATATGGGGTCGCAAAGCTAGCGGCGGTGCCGAACCTTAGAACCAACGGCTATCAATGTTCACCACACCTAGACCCTCCCTTCTCTCCCCCCTCCCCTCGGTGTCTTACCCTGCATCTCTACTTCGCCTTTCCCCTATTCTTCCTGGCCCCCAAACCCCGACCCCTACCCTACAGAATTTCTTACACTTTTTATATATATTACAAAAAAACTACTTCTTCTTCTGCTTTATTTTAATTAATAACAATTCTATATACATTAACAATTTAAATATTAGAATCTAAATTTAACCCCTCATGCACACATATGTAAACCCCCCCCCCCATTTTACACAGATCACGTCCTACGTGATCTCAGACGTGACCGAATAAGTCCCACCATTCCTGAATATGTTTATCAGCTGACGATAATCGGGATCAACCTCCCGCTTTGAAACCGACGGTACTGATGTTACATTGAATTTCTGTATTTTATAAATAAATATATATATATATATATATATATATATATATATATAGACTTAGATATTTCACTTATAAAATAGATCATTCAGTGAAGACCGGGGTTGTTCCAATAAAAACAAGCTCGATGATACTCGATTACAGAGTACAGAGCATTTATAAATAAATAATATTTGTAAGAAAATATATCTTTAATGGTGATCATTGGTGTCCTGAAAGGAATGCTTTGGTAAGCCTTCATAAAATCACATATATGTATATATATATATATGTATATATATATATATATGTATATATATATGTATATATATATGTATATATATACACATATATATGTATATATATACACATATATATGTATATATGTACATACACATATATATATATATATATATACATATATATATATATATATATATGTATATATATGGAGAGAGAAAGAGAGAGGAAGAAAGAAATAGAGAGAAAGATAGAGAGAGAGTGAGAGTAAGAAAGAAATAGAGAGAGATAGAGAGAGAGAGAGAGTGAGAGAAAGAAAGAACTAGAGAGATAGAGATAGAGAGAGAGAGTGAGAGAAAGAAAGAAATAGATAGAAAGAGAGAGTGAGAGAAAGAAAGAAAAAGAGAAGGATAGAGAGAGAGTGAGAGAAAGAAAGAAATAGAGAGAGAGAGAGTGAGAGAAAGAAAGAAAAAGAGAGAGATAGAGAGAGAGTGAGAGAAAGAAAGAAATAGATAGAGAGAGAGTGAGAGAAAGAAAGAACTAGAGAGAGAGAGATAGAGAGAGAGAGTGAGAGAAAGAAAGAACTAGAGAGAGAGATAGAAAGAGAGAGTTATAGAAAGAAAGAAATAGAGAGAGAGAGAGAGATAGAGAGAGAGAGAGTGTGAGAGAAAGAAAGAAATATATATAGAGAGATTGTATTACAGCTCTTCAGTGCGGCTAGACCAGCTAGTGCCTGAAGCCGGGATAGTAACTCAACTCATATTGAATATTCTTATTTATTTATCCACATGCATATAAGTTTTCTCAGTGTGGCTAGATACGGCTATACAACCTTCAGGCTGGGTTCGAACGCCGGTTTAAAGTCACGGGAGCAGTACGTACGCTACACTTTCTAACTGACCATGAAGACATGAAAGCGCAACACTCAGAACTGATAATACTGTCAGTCCTTGTATAAATACCTTCCTAAATAAGACCATGAGAAAATCACTTAAAGCCAACATCTTGTGAAGCGGAGATCACGTGTCTTAATCCCTCTGGAACTATTGTTTTTCATTGAGTTGTAATAGAATATCCTTCTTTAAACATAAAACTTTTGAGAACGTATAAATTTCTAGTATGATGTCTCAGCAGTAAATGCTTTATCGGAGATGGGGTTGATTTATAACGTCTCCATAGTTCTCGCTGAGATAATATGAGTCCCGTTAATGCGAACGTTTGTGACAACATCCCCCAGGAGTCGTTGCTTTGCATTTTCGTCTATGAGCCGTCGTAAAAATAAATGGAAAGATAAAATCGAAAACATTAGTACACTAGCTAATTCCTCGGTCAATGATAATGTCAATGTTGCTTTCGGCAATAAGGTTATCTAATACACATCTATTTAACTGGAACTAGTGTACCCATGCCGTAAAAAATGACGACATACTAGTTTCATTGGTACCAATTTACCTTTAATTTTCATAATTGAATCCTAAAAAAAAACCTGCTTAAAAGTAAATGGAAAGATGAAATCGAAAACATTAGTACACTAGCTACGATAATTCCACTGTCAAAGGCGTAGAAAAGGTGACAAAACTAATAATGGAAATTGGAATGTACTATTGGAACTGGAAGGCATACAAAGAAGAGTGACAAAACTAATAAGTAAAGGAGTGCAGTTACAGGGCGAGATTTGACAAATTGGGGTTGACTACTTTGCTGGAGAGAAGAATGAGAGGTGATATAATTGAGACTTTTAAGATAATAAATGGCATTTCTAACTATGGTGGGCATTTTTTTAGTATTTCTCCTAAATTTGGAAGGTTATTGTCAAGGATGTTTTCAAAAGCTAGATCTGTTAACCAGTTAAGTTTTTTTGCTCACAGAGTAATATGTTTTTGGAATAAGTTGCCAGATAAGATTCCGAATAGCAATAGCGTGGATACGTTTAAGATAAGGTTGAATGAATTCAGAGAAAGTGGTAGGAGGGAGAAATTGAGGGGGCACTTTTGAGAGTTATCAAATGAAATATTAAACAAAATTTGATCTGGATATCGATACTGTACTATAAGTTTATTTTTTTATGTTTAAGTTGAATTAAGAAGATAGTTAAAGGGGAGATGCCCAAGGAGGCATAACAAAAAAAAATTGTTAAATAAATAAATGTTGATATCAATGTTGCTCCCGCCAATAAGGTTATCTAATACAAACATATGTAACTGGAACTAGTGTACCCATGCTGTAAAACTGACGGCATACTAGTTTCATTAGTACCTATTTACTTTCAATGTTTATAATTGAATCCTTAAAAAAAAAACGTTCTCGTCTTCTTTACAAAATACAATAATATATTACATGTGGGACCCCGTGGAAATTCCACAGTGCTTTCTTAATCAATTTGTATAATCTAATGTTAATAATATTACGACGGCTAGAAATATGCACATGTTTTACTCGCTAACTTTTGCGTGACCGGATGAAAGTATATATATTTATTTATATTACTCGGTTGGCTAGGACAAAAGTTATGTCTCCCGCGGTCGCCCCCTAACCTATACAGAGAAAAAGTATTTGCGTTGGTTGTGAAAACTTTTTTGACATAGAAAAATGATGTAGAACTTGTAAGCGATATGCTGACTTCTTTTGGGGAACTTTGAATGCATCATGCGTATAAAAAAATATTTTTCATATATTTTAATGTGGATTCATTTCCTTTGAATCTGGAATCGATGTCTGACGAGCAAGGAGGAAGAGTTTATCTCGACAGGAAAGAGATTGAGATCAGATATTGGACGCTAAGGTGAAGGTTCAGCATCAATGGTTGGTTACTCTTTTCCTCTGATGAGAGTCATACCAATCGGTGAACGTTCTAGGATTTCGAAAAAAAAAAACGGAAGTTCATTTGTTTGGCATAGTGCTTATGTGATGTTCAGTGTAAATCTACTTATCTTTACAAATGTCTGTGATTGAATTCACAGAACTCCAACTTTGTGACATGTAATAAGTAAATACTGTTAAAATATTGTTTTTTGTAAACAAAACTATTTTTTATTTATAAAATATGAATAAAAATCATGCAATAATCTAACGAAAAATGGAATAGTCAGAAGACCGGATTTAATTTATATGAAAAATGCTTCTGAAATTAATATTTTAATGACGTCATAAATTGTGTCTAGTATAGTAATTCTAGATTGTTCACACATTCGTCAAGATGATTAAGTATATTAATTTACTCCTCTGCAGGAGTTAGGCACAAGGCCAGTTTTATCTTACTCCCACAAGTAAGATGTGACCACAGCTTGGGTCGAGTAAGTGGGGTTTGAAAAGCCAGCGCCCGAGAAAGTGAGCATTCTGGCCATTAAAAATTGCCTGGGCAGCCCCGTCGGCATTCCCCGGTAGGGGCGCCTCAGACAGTAAGCAATAAACTTACTCCTCCCCAAAGAGGGGAGGCGAAGCCTGGGAGGGTGGACCTCCTAGAACTGCACAGGACAAACCCACAGACAGGTGGAATCAAGCCCCGAAAGACAAGACGACATCCGTCTATAGGGGTGCAGTATCTATCGGAACAGATACTACACTTATTTCCTAGCATGTGCCAGGTAAGTAATGACTAAGTATATGGAGACGAAGTTATTGAATAAATGATGATACTTGTAAAGACATAGTCTGACGTCATAATTATTATCATCCATTCTACCAAACTGGTCGTTTACTTTTGTTCGACGCATGACGTCATATAGCTACACTAGCACAACCCGTGTCCAGGAATTTCCCGTGGGGAAATAAAAAAAGAATTATTGAACTTTAATAAATAAATATTACAATATCTTGTTCTCCTTATTTATATTGTTGTATAATAAATCAAATATATATTAATATATTGTGTTATTTAACAGTGGATATAGTACTAAGTAAAATTTAGTTCTAAGTGACAATCATCTGAGAGTTGAAGGTGCAAGGGGACTTCTTCCCAGTCATGACAGAAGGAACGAAAGCATGCTACCCCCGTGGATTTAATGAAGGGTTATGTGGGAAATTACGTCCAGATTATCAAGTTCGACAGAAAGATTCCCGAGTTCGACAAAGTACACCTGAAAGAGGTCGGAGGTTACATCGGCCGAAACGTTGTGATAAAAACACGTAAGATGAGGACAGATGCCCGAATATACCACATTCTTCAAATTATCATCCATTTTACCAAACTGGTGGTTTAGTTTTGTTCGACGCATGACGTTATATAGCTACACTATCAGAACCCGTGTCCAAGAATTTCCCGCGTGGAAATTTAAAAACATGATTGAACTTTAAAAAATAAGTATTAGAATATCGTGTTCTCCTTATTTATATTGTTTCTTAAGAAATAAAATATATACTAATATATTGTGTTATTTAACAGTGAATATATTTAAAAAAGTAAAACATGAAATAAAAAATAAACCGAACAGGAAAAAAATTGTAAAATAGAAAATATTTAAATCTAGAACAGACTTAGGGGCGAGCAGTGGATGGGTTGTGAAATTGTTGGGTACTCTTTATATCTGATGAGGACCATCACAGTCGGTGAGCATTCTAGCATTTTTTAAAAAAAACGGAAGTGCATGCCTTGATTTGTGTAAATTTCAGTGTATCCACTTATCTTTATCAATGTATGTCATCGAACTTTGTGCCATTTAATAAATAGTATATGTTAATACTATTTTTTAAATAAACTTTTAAACGTCAGAAGATCGGATTTAAAGAAAATGCATTTTCCAAAAAATAAACGCTTCTGACAAAAAGAAACGTGTGTTTTCTTCGAATTCAGCAAATCTGTACACATTCCAAATATTTTTGTGTAACCTGTGTTATTTACTTTTTAATAAATGCATTCATTACTGTTCAACATCTTCTTTGTTTCATAATTTGCGTTCACTTGCGTAACTTCTGAATACCAGAAGTAGTTATGGTAATTGACTCGGCAAACTTCATTACTTTAAACCCAGGTGCATTTCGGGTTAAAAAAAAGTAAGAATACCCTTGTTGCATTTTCTTTATTTACCCAAACTTAATTACTATTAATGTTGCCTTCCTGTTTCTCAGGGTGAAATCCAAAAACGTATTCGCTTAAGTAGTAAATCCTGTTTTCATGAGCCGTTTTTCGTTTCCTGAGACTATTAATAGTTACAGACATTTATACATTTATCAGTAGGTGTTTGGTGAACTCTCACCGGCCCTCAAAGCTGCACTTGTTCACACACCAACACTTGCGTGACCTTTCAATTAATACCCACTGTGCCATCATCTACTCAATAGTATCTGTTCCGATGGATACTGCACCCCATACACGGGTATTGTCTTGGCCTTCGGGGCTTGATTTACGCCGGTCTATGGGTCTGTCCTGTGCAGTTCTAGGAGGTCCACTCTCCCAGGCTTCGCCTCCCCTCTTTGTGGAGGAGTAAGTTTATTGTTTACTGCCTGAGGCGCCCCTACCGGGGAATGCCGACAGGGTTGCCCAGGCATTTTTTAATGGCCAGAGTGCTCACCTCTGGGGCGCTGGCTTTTCAAACCCCACTTTCCCGACCCGACCTTGGGTCACATCTTACTTGTGGAAGTAAGATAAAACTGGCCTTGTGCCTAACTCCTGGAGAGGAGTAAATAAATACTAATGAACACTCTTTTGTTGATTACGTGACTTCTATATTTTCCCCCACTGACTCCAAAATGAACAGACTTCTTTTTTTTTCACATACATATTCAATCGGACTAACGTAACACTCATACGTCAGACAATATTCATTTATCATAAGCTTCGGAGAAATGAGACGAAATTCTGACATTAATAAATATGTGCTTAACAACACAAGTCCTACCATATCTCAACTGCTTTCCGTTTTTATTCGTGTAATGTAGAAGAGTAAACGTGTTCAATCTTTCTCCTTGTCACCAACACCCAATCAGACACAAACAGTGCTATTTACAAACAACACCATAAACAACACGCATAAACTTTAAAAAATAAAATGATATTCACAAACAAAGCATCAAATCAAACAAAATATTATTTAAAAAATAACAACAAACTAATATAAACAGAGAGCCTCTCCGTTGTTGGGCGGAAAATTATGTTTGTACGTACAGAGGATCGAATATTTAACCCTCGACTTCCCAATAAAAATTGTGTAAAATTGTTCGTACGCAGATGGATCACCGCAGAATATCCGGGAAAAATAATAACTACAATATGTTTATGTTTGAAAAAGCCAAATGAGTCTACAGTTAAATACGGAGTTGTGTTTTCTGGAGACGGTTTCAAATTACTCTATCAATGGCAAGCCCAACAGCGCATAACCTATAACGATCGAGTAACTCTTATCACATTATCTCTTCAAGGGTTTTCCAGACTTTCATCATCGGCGTCGCATCAAAGCTCCGTAGGATGATGACTGTTTTTGACTCATCCTCTTCCACGTTTCTTAAAGCCTAACAGTTTTGTGTCATACGAAGAAATGTTAGGAGATATATTATGTATTTGATAAGCCGATGAAATAGGGTAGGGAGAAAAAAAGTTGAAGTAAATATGAAAGATGGATTTCAGGATGGTGTGATGGATAGAGGAAAACACCTTGCTCAAGGGTATCAAAGGGTATTTAATGTCGTGTCATGAAATAGTTATAATATACACCTATATGAGACTCAGACAGTTCCTACCACTTCGAGTAAGACTGCACCTGGGAGTAATATTCACTGTGGAGTATCTCGTTTCGGCTAGGAGTAAAGTGTAATATCAGTTCCGCTAATTCGCGTCATTTTTTTCATCTTCCATTAATGTAAAACGGAATATTTCTAGACTGAGGTAATTTTAAATTTTGTCAAAATCTAGAATGACTAATTCGGGGATCTGGATTTTTCGCCACATAAAAAAAACCGACCTTGTGTTTAACAATTGGTGGGAAGTCAAGTAAATTGTGACACTCCCCTAAATGAATGTAATGTAAAGTCCTACCCATAATTTCTATCGTTTATATCCAATTCCGTTTTTAAAAGAAATTCGGTTCACGCCTTAAATCGTTTGAGCTACGAAGTAAAAGACTACACTTAAATAAGTCTGAGACTATATAGGCAAAGAAAAAGAAAAAAGAAATAATAGTCCGAAACATTTTCTAAGAAGATTCTTAATGTCACTTATTATCTGCATTCATTGTTAAGGTTCAGTTTTGTCTTGTGCCATCGAACTCAATTGTTAATGGTCGGCAGCCATTATAATTCATACGCGAAATCTTACAAAGAAGTGAGCGATCAATTTGCGACGAGATAAAAGTGTGTTTTTATTAATGAAGGATCAACGGCAGATCATGTTGCTTCATATTTACCGCTTTACTGAAACCGATCAAATGACAAGAGTTGACATCAAAGCGGAGTCAGAGATCGTTGAATCGAAGAGAGCCAGACAAAGATCATAATGAAATAAGTTGAATGAATACATATTTGAACTACAAAAAAAAACACACACAACAAAAAGAAATAAAATTACATTAAAGGAAGGTAATAAAAACATACAAAATGGCGACAAAATAAAATATAAAATATAAACAATAGAAAAGATTATCGAACGGGATAGATAGAAGAGGAACAAAAGAATGAGAATTTGAATGCAAATGGCGAGAACAAAGATTAAATCAAATATTAAAACATGAATAACGAATATTGGCTTTAGCTTGAACGGTTAGTAAATAAATAAACCAAAAAGCAACTAATAAGAAATGAGTATAAATTATGTATGAATTTATTTACGTTTTAAACCGGCATATCGACCCATTTAGAACCATGTGATGTCGAATCAGGTCATTTTAGTATTTATGTTGCATTTGTGTTATATTTTTAAATGTGAATCAATCGTGTTTTATTTTATAAGTTACTAGACCACCCGTGACCCGTTGGGTCAGTTTGTTATATTAGCTATGGAATTCATGTATGAGCGTGACACTTGTGGCATAAAGAAAATAGTTTTTTTTTACATAACAGAAGCATTTCTATGAAAGTATATTAAAATGAAAAAAGAATATAGATAGATTTCTATGAGTCGTTCTGTTTATTATAATTGTTTTTTTTTTTTAAATTACAGTTACTGAATTATAAGTGGTTGGTTAGGGCGATTTGAGAAACGAAGGGGGTACAGCAGGCTTTCTCGCGTACGTAATGAAAACAGAGGGAGTAGGAGTGGTGAAATCTATGAGAGGGAAAGTGGGAGGTGGTTTCGTTCACCGACCGCTAGTATGGCTGATATTAATAATGAGTGTTGTTTTTTTGTTTGCTTGTTTTTGTTTTTTAAAAGGGAGGAGTTTTTTTGAAACTGCGACAGACTTTACGAAGTCCTCCCGTTGAATGTTTTTAGCCGTGAAGAAAACAAATAAACTATTTGATGAAATTAAATGAAATTGTTTAAAAATTTCCAGAATATAAAATTTCATGCGTTCGTTAATCATAATAGAGAATAACGGAATTGGAATAACAGATTGAAGACGATGCTATTTACGCATGCGCAACCGGATGTTGAAAACCGGAAAGCTGAAAGCTGATTGCAAACATACAAGAACAATAGAGTTTTAGTATTATATAGATTCAGGATACAACAATATGTTTATAGCGACGGTCAAGTTATTTATCTTTCAAACAGGAGAGTAAACACTAGGTCAAAGTATTTTTTTGTTTATTTACGTCCTATCCAGGAGAGTGGCCACACAGACTTGTGTTTGAAGCCTGCTTTGGCCTACAAAAAATGCCTGATAAGCCTCATCAGCATTCCCCGGTAGAGGCGCCTCAGGTGATTAGAAATAAACTAACCCCTTTTCAAAAGGTGAAGAGTCAGAGTCTGGGAGGGTGGACTTCCTAGAACTGCACAGGCCAATACACAAGACCGGTGGAATCAAGGGTTAAAAGCCAAAACAGTACCGGTCTACAGTGCGTAGCATACATCGGAACAATACTACACTCTGATCCTAGCCAAAAGGCCAAGAAGCGACGGCAAAGTTTTTATATTATTTTGGGGGAGACGTTCTATTTATCTTTCGGATTTTTTTTAGATGAGGATTGATAATTTATATTATGTGTGTTATTCAGACTACTCTTCTAATGTTGGATGTTATTCCCACAACGTTTCGGACGCTGTAACCTCTTAGTTTCTTCTAGAGCGTCTTTTCGAAGCTTTGGGGATCTTCATGTCGAACTCGGAAATCTGTACGGAATTTCGAACAGAAGCCTTTTTTTAATCCACGGGTGTAGCTTGCATTCTTTTTGGGTCGTCAGAAATGACCGCGTAAGCATCTTAAGGAAGTCGTTATTGTATTCTTAGTATCTTTTGTACTCAAGAGTGAACCTTTATCCCGAGACTGCCACTTAAAACTGCTCATTAATTAGCATGTTTATCCGTTGTAACACGGATGTTTACATCGACCGGGGCGTTGTGAGGATAACACCGAGAATGAGAATCCAAATGATTCAGATTATAATTAATCCATAAATGTGAACCTGAAAGGTACTAAAACTTTGCGCCAGAGCGCATCTACTGGCATTGGTAACAAAGTCGTTTCTCTGCACCCTTCAAATCTTCCGTCATATACGTTCTCTATCTTCGAGTCCACGAGGAACATTACATGGAACATGTTTAATGAATATATCATGCCTGTTATGACATATAATAGTGAATCAAGGGCATTTATGATGCAGCAAAAGAATCGCAAAAGAGTCGCACAAACTAAATGAAACGCATTATGCACGGCATCAGTTTACGCGAAAGAAAGAAAAACACTTGGATCAGACAGCAAACTTACGTAAATGACATCAGCACCATCATACCAACGAATGAACATAAATGGGCATGGCACCTTTATATATATATATCTATATATATATATATATATATATATATATATATATATATATACGAAGATAAAAAATTGCACAAAATTACATAAAACGTTTATCGCGTTTTGCATTCGAACTCTTCACACACATATATATATATATATTCCCGAAACAGTTTTTCATGGTAAACAACTGATGATCCCTTAAAATAGTGTTAGAAACTAACTAATATAATAACTGTAAAAAATAAATTGACTTACATGAGTGATTTTCCACTGGAAGACTTGAGACTATAAGTTTTTTTGTTTTTGTTTTTTTTATATATATATATTTTTTTTTATATAGTTTTAATGGTTGAGAAACTTCCGAGACTATATATATATATTTATATATATATATATAATGTAAGTGAGAGACAGTAGAAATATCTTTATTTTGCATATTGCTTGAGAAGAGCGGCTGTATATCTGAATCAAATGTAGTTTAAATTTCTACTACTTGATATAAAATGCGCACTCATTTTTCCAACCTCAGCATGCAGACTTACGACGTTTAAGAACAACGACTAGCTGGGATAGAACGGACCAGCTGTCTGCAGATGCCG
This sequence comes from Sepiola atlantica, assembly GCA_963556195.1. Taxonomy (NCBI): domain Eukaryota; kingdom Metazoa; phylum Mollusca; class Cephalopoda; order Sepiida; family Sepiolidae; genus Sepiola; species Sepiola atlantica. The sequence continues at coordinate 19,752,533 of OY744535.1, forward strand.
ATATACTCAGAGTTTAGGACATCAGTCTCAGGGCGGTCAACCCTGCCAGGCTTTACATTTTCTTTGAGAAGAGGTTAGTCTATTGCTAATTGTCTGAGGAGTCCCTGCTGGGAAATGACGACGGGGGTGCTGAAGAATTTTTTGTAGGCCAGAGCGCGTTTATTCTAATGTGATGGTTTTCCACATCTGACCTTGTGTATAGTCCCCTGAAGAGCAGGTATATGAAAATACTTGGAACTTTTGTGTAACCTTCTGAAGAGGAGGTAAATAAAAAACATATATATATATATATATATATATATATATATATATATATATATATATATATATATATATATATATACATACATACATAGTGGTTTAAGGATGATTAGTGCTGCATGAAGCATAACAACGATATTGCTTTTGTAAATATTATATTTTATTCTGATATTTCGAACAGTCCTTTGCTCTTTTTTATCATTAATTATTATTATTAATCATGATTTTTTTTTTCTCTTCTACTCAGCCGAATTCAATTACTTAGTGTCATTTAAACTATATATATTTGAAAATCAGTTGCCCTTTATGGTAGTGCATTACGGTAAGGACGCACACACGTTCCTTTTTTCAAAAAGACAACGGATTACTGATCCTATCGACAGAGACATTTCACGTGAACTGACTAGAACGTTGGAAGAAAGAATAAACGCTGCACGCTTTTCAAAATTGCAGTTTCTCAACAGTTTTATTTTTTTTCTTTTACTTCAATTTCGTATAAGTTTTTGACAAAGAGCGTAGGTCTGCTCGACATATCAGAATAAAATATAATATTAACAAAAAACAACAACATCGTTTTTATGCTTCGTACATCACTAATAATCCTTAAAACTCTTCTCTAGAAGCATACGTGGAATAACAAACATATATATATATATATATATATATATATATATATGTAAAAATAAAAATGGAATAAAGAATAAGCAAATCAACAACTAGCAAAAATAAACTCAAAAACACATATTGAAAAGTTCTACCAAAATATTTCGATCGTTAAAATACAATCATCATCAATCGGTAGCAGAACTTTAATTAAATATATCGTTATATAAGAGGTTTAGGTAGTTTTCCTGAATCATTGTTTACTTGTATATAGAACTATAATACGTAGAAGGCAATACAATGTAAAGGTGTGACAGATAGACACAAGTTGGAGCAAATTAAACATATAATAGTGGAACAAGTTAAATAGTTTCATCTTTAATACAATGTATAGATACACATATATTTTTTCTACAAACACACATATATATGTCTATCTAAACAATGTTACAATGTCATGCAATACCTATATCAAGATAGTCTGGTTAAAACTCCGTATGATATAATATTTATGTGAGTTGAGCACGGTTATGAAGAAGCGAAAAGTTCCCGAAATATTATATCATACGGAGTTTCAACCAGACCATCTTTATACGGCTTTGTGTTATACCACAAAAGGTCAGGAGATATATTATGTAGATGATAAGCCTGTGAAATAGGGTAGACAGAAAAAAAGTTAAAGTAAATATAAAAGATGGATTCAGGATGGTTTGATGGGTAGAAGAAAATACCTTGCTCAAGGGTATCAAAGGCAGTGTAATGTCGTACTATGAACAAGTTATAATATACACATATATGAGACTTAAACAGTTCCTACCACTTCGAGTCAGGGTGTATCTGTGAGTAATATTGACTGTGGAGTAACTCGTTTCGGCTAGGAGTAAAGTGTAATATCTGTTCGGGTAATTTGCGTCATCTATACAAGGAATGCAATGTAGACAAATGTAATGGATGACAAAGAAAACAAACAAAACAAATTAAGATGAAAAACGAAGTAATAAATAATAAATGGTGTACGGACGAAAGGATAAGTGAAATAATTTTTTGAAAACCTAAAGAAAACTATATAGAAAATAACATAAAATTATAAATTAAATTGAATTTAATTGAAATCTTAAAGTCTTATTTGATAAGAGAACGAACATACAAGTGGGGTCCATATTAAAAAGAAATAATGACACAAATACGATAACATATATTCGTAAGAAAATCCACTGGAAAAAAGCTAAACACAAAGGAAAATGACGTTGCAGCGTTGAGGAAGAAAGAATCATCGAAACGGAAATATTTACAATTATTTCAGAATGCTCTAAACGCCATAGTCTCCGTTGTATGCCACAGCAGATCAGCTGAAGTCAATTCAAAGATGGAGAAAACAGAGAAGAACGAGCCAATCAAAACGATGAATGAAAATACGAATTTAGAGAAGCCAAACAAGAAATGGAACTACCGAACGAAGACATTGACTAATGTAGGCAGTTCTCAAATTAGAAATTATATAAGTGTAAAAGAAAAATACCAAAACTAAGCTTCTTAAAATATTGCCTGATTAAACCAATAGAAATCCAATTCATTGTCTTTCACTACTCCAATCTTTTCAAAAGGAAGAAATTAGCGATTCGATTTTTTTTGTTGCAAAGACTTGAAAGAATCGTGTCCTTTTATAATTGTGACTCTAGTCTGCATATGTGTTGCGACTTTAGACTCTGCCAGGGAAACTACAAACAGTTCCTTTCTGTTTTCATGTAGATAGATGTTGGTGACCGATTTTATAATATTATAGCTGAAAGCATTACAATGAGAATCTGAATTTTAAATTCAAAAATAAAGGAATTTTCGTCACAATCAATACATTTTCAAATCTTAATGATGCGAGGAAATATAGAATGTTTGCCGAACTATTGTTTCAATTATAATGGTCATTAGTTTTTTTTTTCTATCTTGATCTCTGTATATCTCTCAGCCCCTGTCTAGATATTTATTTATCTATTTATCTCTAAAGCATTTAAAGCATTTCAGTAGAGTGATGAATTATTTAATATCAAGAGTATGATATGTATTTATAAATAGTCTTAGAGAAGATCAAGTAAAATCTACATGATACGTGCCTAAAATTTTTTAACATGACTGAAGATAGCCGGTGGGTTTTTTGGAGACAACATAAAGCTTGAAACCAATGGTATCATGTACATTAGACTTGTTTTTTTTAACAAAATGAATATATATATATATATATACATCTATATATATATATATATATATATATATATATATATATATTTGTATAATTGGGCAGCATTCCTTCTTGTATGCATGTTTGATTAAACAGGAGTGCCAACTTCTGCTTATTCATCTTTTGATCTGTTCTTTCTAGTCTTCGTACGACGGATTTGATGTTATAATCCAAGGAGTGTAAAAAATATCCATATTGTGTGCGAACGTTTACAACCGACAACGGTTGTCGTCAGGCGGTTGAAAAATGAAATAAATTGGCGAATGGGGAGTGACAATAAAAAAGTGCGTAAGTCGATCGATACTTCGCTTGGAAGAAACTTTGCCCTTAATATTTATTTTGAAAATATTTTTAATTCTATATTCTATTGTAACTTTAAACTTCAATTCTAGTTATTTTGTATTCGTTTTATTTCAATAAAATTGCACCATTTCTTGGTTTAAGTAATGAAATGGCTAAATTTGCTAACCAAGTTATAGGCCGAATGTTGGGAAAACGAAGAAACATTTTACTTAATTCATACAGACACCATCCTTGATACAATTTCATTAAATAATGTAACAAGTAACATATGTAGTTTTTTTCTTATTTAACATGTATTATACCAACACATAAATCTCTATGTTAAATGCATTTGATTTTCTTAAGTGAAAAATCGACCTACCATACAGTCCCATTTCTTCAACCAACAACTGTTTCAAATTCATTCCAGGTCGACCCATTTACTTACAAACTATATCCCTTAAATCTTATTTTCTTTGATCTTCTGAATTCATCCTTTCCACATGACCGTACCAATTTAAAATGATATTTTGTAATTCTCATATTGACGAATTTGTTCTTGCACTCATAGATCTGTCATCTAGTTTTATTATGAACCGTTTACCAAATAAAAAAACATGGTACTATGACGCTAACTGGTGTGTATAAGCGTAGAAAAAGTCCTCATTTATCCAGAGCAACACCACTTGTATAATAAAACGCTAAAGTATTTCTTTACCCGATGTTCATAAATCCCTACCAGGATTCTGAACTGAATCATTTTCATTGTCATGCTCTTTGGGGTCATTCCCTTGGCACCAATCACAATCGATATCAGCATCGCTTTCGTATGCCATATTACCATAATCTCTTTGGCCAAAATCCAGGTGCGTTATCTATCTCTTCTCCTTCATTGAGCTCTCCTCCGTGGTCCGCTGGGACTGCGAATCGCACAGTTTGACATAACTCTATATTCTTATCTATTCAGACACTATGCGGCATTCTTGCTTGTTGAATAGGAATAACGCCCATTGAGTTTGCGAATCGAGTAATGAAAATGGCATTCCAAACTTAATAGTGACAAACCTACGGTCCGAGAGACCAATGGGAAGAAGATGATCTTATACACATATGTAGACGTATCTTATAAAACGATACATACATTAGCGCGTTTAGCGATGCAAATTCAACTTCAGAGTTAATCGTTACTGATAAACAGATGGACGCATCTAAAAACTAAAAAACTAAAACTCGTTCAATGACTAAAATGCTACTAAAAATGTTTTTATCGTTATCGACTGATTGACGAGATGACAAAATGACGTCTATTTTTATGCGCGACAGACAAACGGATACCTATGTTTCTGAGAGGTTTTATAGATTTAATAAACATAAAACAACGCGTTTTTCGATAAAACTGTATATTTATGGGACTCGCTTTTAGACATGACATGAAGCCGCTGGATGTAAAATGCTAAAAAGAACGGAAGATAATTTTTGCGTCCATGTTCTTCTTTTAAAAGTACTTGAACAGAATGTGTTCCGACGAAATTAAAGCACGTTCTCTTCTCACGTAAATACACCTAACAACCCCGGCAAGAACCAAAATCACACCCTTTCACTGTAGAGGTCCCCAGATGATGGAAAATTCTCTGCTCCATATACTGTACATTTGCGGTTTATCTCCGTTTGTATTATCTTTGTTTTTATATCGTTTTCTTCTAAACGCATTGTTATGTGCAGATATCAATAAGATCACTTCTAATTTCAATTGGTTCATTATTTCTAGTTTGCAATATATTCTTATATCTGTTTTTTTATTTAAAAAATAACTTTTTTTATTTAAAAATTGTTTTATTCGCGGTTACTCCGTTTGTTATATTTTTATCATATTTTTTATAATATTTTTTAAATTTTTTTATCATATTTATTTTTTACATTTATTATATCATATTTATTTTTTACATTTATTTTTTATCATATTTATTTTTTACACATTTTTTACCATATTTATTATCTTTTTTTATTTAAATTTTTTTATTTGCGGTTTATCTCCGTTTGTATTATCTTTGTTTTTATATCGTTTTTTTCTAAACGCATTGTTATGTGCAGATGTCAATAAGATCACTTCTAATTCTAATTGGTTCATTATTTCTAATTTGCAATATGTATAGTTACAAAAGTATGATTTTCATACGTGAATACTCTTAGTATTTACAAAGCGACTCAACGGATATTTTGCGTGACCACCTTACGTGAGCACCTTGCATGAACACATTGCATGGATACCTTTCGTAATCCCCTTGTGTGAACACCTACTCTACGATATCATTGTTTACCGCTTAATACAAAATGAAAACTATCATAGAATTCCTCGTATAATCTTATTTTATAGGAGTTGTGTTTGGTATTGGTATAGGTCTTTTTTTTCAATTACAACCATAGCATAATTAAACAGGCATATATCCTCTCTATTCATTTTTGTAATGAGATCAATGTATAATAAATAAACTCTCAGAATCTCGCTTATTGTTTACACACATATTGTGCTAGGGAAGAGAACAGGAGACGTGAGGAGAAGTATATAGTAGGTTTCAAACATAATAAGACAGTGAATTCAATAAATTCAAAAAGAGTACATTTTCATTCGATCTTCAAACGCGCGAAAAATAAGTTTATACTTTAATATAAATTAAACAAAAATAATTTATATTAGAAAATCGTATAACATTTACAATAAAAATGTATTGTCAATAGTCATAAATGTTTCACAAATGAAAAACATATTCTATAAGTAAATAAAGATTTAAACTATCTATATTCTGGTAATATACATATCAATGTCAGTATCTCAACGTAATTAAATGATTCATTACAAATATTTAAGATGCGTAAACAAAATGTATAACTCATAGTTTCAAGGAAACTTAAATTTTAAAAAGTGTTATAATATTAGTATCTATCCTCTTGAACAATGTCTTATCTTCAGTTTATATATAGCGGATTAACGAGGCGCCAATTTGTTTCGAAGTACTTAGTGACCTCACGCCTACCTTCATAAATTATTACAGGTAAACAATTACACCTGCAGAGCGACTCTAACCTTTATTAAACATAGAATACTCTTAAATACGATATGCAGTGTTCAATAATCTGTCTCGTTAACGGATGTTGTATTCCTCTATACAAATTTCCAGTTAGTTGTATCAACTTTTATTCAAACTGGTTGTAAGCATTGATTAGACAGGTCTGTTATCGTGTGTGGAATTACAATAACTGGCTGTGAAGAGATTTATCTACCTACCCCACAAGGTAAGATGTGACACAAGGTCGGGAAAGTGGGATTAGAAAAGCCAGCGCCCGAGAGGTTAGCACTCTGGCCATTGAAAAATTGCCTGGGCAGCCCCGTCGGTATTCCCCTGTAGGGGCGCCTCAGACAGTAAGCAATAAACTTATCCTCCCCAAAGAGGGGAGGCAAAGCCTGGGAGGGTTGACCTCCTAGAACTACACAGGACTATCTCATAGACCGGTGTAAATCAAGCCCCGCAGGCCAAGACGATACCAGTCTATGGGGTGCAGTATCCATCGGAACAGATACTACACTTTGATCTTGGCCAAAAGGCCGGCTGTGAAAATGTGGAATAAATGGGAATAATGAGATAAAGAAGAAGCAAAATAATTTTTAAAAAAAATTAGCACCGGTGGGTTTACTTACTATCTACCTATATGTTTATAAAAAGCAGAACAATACTTTTATCTTACATTCTTTGACTTGAAGATTTATTTTAGATTTTTTATTTCAATACTGATTCTTTGATTATCTGTTACAGTGTGTTCGTAGTGTAACATTACATAGCGTATAGTTTGCTGCGTGATCCTTTGGCGAAACTTTTATAATATTACATGATATTTTTCGTATTACGCCCTAGTATCGTGATTTTGCCATGTGTGACTTTTTATCGTTTCGCAAAGATTATTAGCTATCAAAAGGTTTGTAGTGCCGTAGCTTAATAGAACCCCCACAAAAGAGAGTTCAAGACCCAAATGAGTGGATGACAGAAAATGCAAAATGTATTGTATTCAAAAGGAAAATTATGCAGTTGGAGGTTTGTAATTAAAATACTTAAAGCGTGTCATTAGACACGTTACTTCTGAAAGTGAAGTTTTTATATAATGGGTCACACTTTTTTAAATATAATTTCCTGCCACAATTTAAACACCATAAAAGTACTTGTGAAAATCATGAAGTACCTGGAAATAACCGGTATCAGGCCAAAAAATAAAATAGAAGCCTAAAAGATAAAGGCACACAAAATATCAGAAATTATGTGGTCCGAAGACAGTATCCTTTCGAGTAGTTGATCTGCCAATTCTATTACGCCGAAGTTGTGTTTAAAATATTCACAGAACTGAGTGTTGACGCAATTTAGTCGGGGAATTTGATAAGGTGCGGGTTCTGTCAGCAACCAAAATTTAAAAAAAAACTTTACGTAAATACTGACAAATATTTATTAGAACATATTTGTGCGTAACAATAATAAAACTGAAAAGTTGTTGCATTGATACTTACTTTCACCGTGGGTACCCGGATTTCGTCTTGTGGTTCGGTGTGTCTCGGGCTCTGAACAATAAAGCTAGACGCTTGTCCAGTTTTTGAAGTTTTATTCAAAGATAAAACTTCTAAAACTTTTTTAGTGTTTTTGTACGGGAATCATGGGAATTATTTAGGGAGTATTTATCATTAACAACTGGTCCATTTTTAAATTCACTGCGCGCTAGCCCCTGCTATTGCAGGGACTTTCGCTTCGCACGTCTTTCGTGCTTGGTGGTCAGGAACAGCAGACAGAAACAATCTTTAACAAACGTGACGTCACTTCCGATTTCCGCTGCTACACCTATCACCTTTCACGACGTCCTCCCATTTTCTGCGCCTTCCACTATCTAAAAAAGATTATGTTGCTCGTTTGTGAGAGAAAGAACACATATTTAAGTGCTTTGAAATTATACATAAAAGACAAATATATATGACAGACAAATGTCTGTATATCAATGTGTGGATGTTTTCCATTTGCTGAATCAGGGTATTTGTTTCGGTGAGGAATTGGTTGATGAAACTCAATGTGTCCATAGTACTTTGAATCCAATCCTGGTCCATCTTCAGAGAATCAAGTAAATAACATTGTGGTAATTGTAATATTGATAGGTAGTTTTGGCGGCAATTATATTATTAATAGGGAACTAAAGTTAGAACTATAAACATTTAAGAATATTATCGCTAATGTTTAGTGTTTTCATGTATAACGTTTCTAATATATAGAGTGTGTGTTCATTATTAGTATGTTCTAATATTGTTCTGTTTTCAACTTAGAGTTTTCGAAATTGGGATCGAGAGCAGGAATGCTGATTGGTATAATGCTGATTCATGACGATTGTAGGGGAAACTGCATTGTTAATCTCCTCGACAGGGTTGTAGTAGTCAAGTCAACGTATACGTTTTTTTCACAGTCGGAAACACAGTCTCCCAATTCTTACACCTCGACCAGAGTTTTGGATAAGACAACCCTCGTATATGAGTTTATACATGTATATATATATATATATATATATATATATATATATATATATATATAATTATTATTATTATTATTATTATTATTATTATTATTATTTAATGTATCCACATAAACTTTTATAAGGAGATATATTTTTATGTATCAATTTTCAGTATTTACTCCAAGCAGAGATCGATACGTAAGTAGAGCTAAGTAGTAAGTTATGAAAATATATTTATGGCAATTAAGCTATACAGCGGCTACCGCGTTTCAATACCCGGGAGTAATCGTCAGGCTAAAATGCATGAACTTAATTTTGCCGGGTATTTTTACATACACGTCTTGCTCGTTAACCCATTAGATTCTGTCTTGTTCTCTTAGCCAATCGTTGATATTCTCACAAACAAAGGTTCGGTTGTTTTACTTCCTATTTCTTATTATAGTGTTCTGTTTCCTATATCATATATCCCTGTTTCTTTGTTGTTCCCTTACCCAATCGTTGGACTTCTCACAAAATAGGAATACAAGCAACCATGTGTTTAAATAAGGTCACCCATTATATTGACACAACCAAAAACTGGGATATGCCTCCCTATAGAAAACAGAACAATAAAATAGGAAAAACGAAGTAAAACCGACCGAACCTTTTTTGTTAAAAGCTCAACGATTGGATAAGAGAACAACAAAGAAACAGATATAAGTCATCTCATAGAAAACAGAACAATAGAATAAGAAATAAGAAGTAAAACCAACCGAACCTTTTTTGTTAAAAGCTTAACGATTGGATAAGAGAACAACAAAGAAACATGTATAAGTCATCTCATAGAAAACAGAACAATAGAATAAGAAATAAGAAGTAAAACCAACCGAACCTTTTTTGTTAAAAGCTTAACGATTGGATAAGAGAACAACAAAGAAACATGTATAAGTCATCTCATAGAAAACAGAACAATAGAATAAGAAATAAGAAGTAAAACCAACCGAACCTTAGTTTGTGAAAAGTCCAAAGATTGGATAAGAGAACAATAAAGAAACAGATATAATTCATCTCATAGAAAACAGAACAATAGAATAGGAAAGTGGAAGTAGAATCAACCGAACCTTTGAAACAGGTTTCTAAGTATGAAATAAGTATACATGCTCAACATTTGATATTGGCTTTTAAAAACATTGCGTGTTAACGGATATTGAAACGTGTGTACGTATGAGTTATATAAAGAATACTGATTTGAGTTGCTTACCCATTTCATTATGAAGATTGATTCTATGTTTCTGAGATAACCAACATCCATCGTGCTGGTTTATATGGTTATTTTGATATTCTATTGGGATTGTTACATGCGATACATGTTTGTGGAGTGAAGATGGTTTTGTTTAGAAATGATTGTAGACTTTTTTGCACAAAACTCAAAGAGTACTACCGATGTAGAAGTTGATTCATGCAATGCATTGTGTGCGATGTGTCGCGTACGTGAGCTGGCACATACCCGTGTTTTCTAGGAGATGATTTACTGAAACGCTAAGCGCGTCGTTGTTTTCTTCATAGAGTGTTGTTGCGTCGGTGTCGCTTTATCCGGTATCCTATAGGTTACGCATGAGTTTCAAATATTTATTGTGTCATGCTAAAGTTTAAAATCCAAATTCTATATGCGGGAATGCATCTGTCGAGATTTTCAACGTTAAACATGTTACAATTATAAATGATCTTATATATATATATATATATATATATATATATATATATATATATATATATATATATATATATATATATATATATATATATATATATATATATATATATATATATATATATATATATATATATATATATATATATATATATATATATATATATATATATATATATATATATATACGAGAATATGTCCGTTCTTTAGCGTGTCGGTTAGGGTTTTTAATATAATTTGCATCTTTATATCACGCTCAAAAGCTGTAGCAGTACAGAAAAACAATTTGTCACAAAGTTGTTTTTTTTGTACGGGTACAGCTTTTGAACTAGACTGACTAGTTTGGGGTTAGGGTTAGGGTTAGGGTGAAAAAAACAAAATTCTTCACATTTTCTTCGGGTTCGGGTTTAGGCTGAGGATAAAAAGAACAACAGTTTTTTTTTTTAATTTTAGGGTTAGGGTTAGGGTTAGGGTTTAGAATTAGGGTTAGGGTGAAAAAAAAAAATTCTTCACATTTTCTTCGGGTTCGGGTTTAGGCTGAGGATAAAAAGAACAACAGTTTTTTTTTTTAATTTTAGGGTTAGGGTTAGGGTTAGGGTTTAGAATTAGGGTTAGGGTTAGAGTGAAAAAAACAAAATTCTTCACATTTTCTTCGGGTTCGGGTTTAGGCTGAGGATAAAAAGAACAACAATTTTTTTTTTAATTTTAGGGTTAGGGTTAGGGTTTAGGGTTAGGGTTAGGGTTTAGGCTTAGGGTTAGGGTTAGGGTTAGGGTGAAAAAAACAAAATTCTTCACATTTTCTTCGGGTTCGGGTTTAGGCTGAGGATAAAAAGAACAACAGTTTTTTTTTAAATTTTAGGGTTAGGGTTAGGGTTAGGGTTAGGGTTTAGGGTTAGGGTTAGGGTGAAAAAAACAAAATTCTTCACATTTTCTTCGGGTTCGGGTTAGGGTTAGGGTTAGGGTTAGGGTTAGGGTTAGGGTTAGGGTTTAGGCTTAGGGTTAGGGTTAGGGTTAGGGTTAGAGTGAAAAAAACAAAATTCTTCACATTTTCTTCGGGTTCGGGTTTAGGCTGAGGATAAAAAGAACAACAGTTTTTTAAATTTACCTCAACGGGAGATTGAAAAGTGAAAATACATTAGAGGGGGAGGGGGACAGAGTTGGAGCTTTGTCTATAACGGTGACATGGAGAAATGAGAGGGAAGGGGGGACCCCAACAAGTCGTGTTTCAAAATATTGCGTGGGAGGTTTTGACGTGTTTGTGCCGTGATGATCTCAATTCTTATACAGGGTGGGCCAAAATAAGGGTCCTATCTTTAAATTTGAATAACTTGAATTTGAATAACTTCCACAAAATAAAAGTTAAACTCACCAAACTTTATGTGTGCGTAGACTGACCCTTCCGAGATTTTTTGAAATAAACAAAACAAATTTTAGCCGAAAAACACTTCTTAAAACTTACAAAAACTAAAGTATTGTTTTTTACACTGTTTTGAGTTTTTTAAGCAAAAATAATGTTTTCTAAATGAGGGTACGTTCCTTAGGGCTAATACGGCTCATGCTTGCTTCGGAAGGGGTCCTTTACTTATTCTAAAAAAAAAATTTTTTTAAATCAATAAATAAAAAAGTTATGAATTTTTAAAAATAGGACCCTTATTTTTGCCAACCCTGTATATAAGAAGCTGAAACGCATCTCTATAAACGGCTTTAATAGAAATGCGTTTCAGCTACTTATATATATATATATATATATATATATATATATATATATATATATATATATATATATACGAAGCTGAAACGCATCTCTATAAACGGCTTTAATAGAAATGCGTTTCAGCTACTTATATATATATATATATATATATATATATATATATATATATATATATATATATATATACGAAGCTGAAACGCATCTCTATAAACGGCTTGGTCCGTCCATTTATCGGTATGTTACGCTGCTGGAAAAGTATCCGTATTCAGTAAACTTGGAGGTTTTATCTAACAAGCACGTCGGAAGTTTAGGAGCTCATTTGTTCTTATTAGCATAGATTTTCCCCTCATCCGAACAGAATAATTGCTGTATACGACGTTAGGAACGTGGCTAATGACGCCAAAGTCGATATATTTTTGGAATATTGCCTCAAACGGAAAAGATTTAGTTTGTACCGACATTCTCCAAATATAGGCGTTACTATCGAGACATTTATGGCTGTTTATGTTATCAATACATTACGGATATAATTTTGTTCATATGATGATCGCAATCGTCATCGTTATGGCTGAGATACCAAATGATATACACAGATACAAAGGGACTTTGCTTGATATCAGTTGTTTTATAGTTATTATTCTGTTTTTTTATGAATTGTAGAAATACAAGAAGATACAAGAGACATTAAGTCTGACCATAATTTGTTGCTGGAACGTATTAACGCATAACCAGCTTAATATAAATATATATATATATATATATATATATATATATATATATATATATATATATATATATCATGTATTAATATGTCATGTATTCACATGAAATTTTATAAGGAGATATAATTTGTTTATGTATCAATTTTCAGTATTTACTTCAACAGTGCTCGATACGTAAGTAGAGCTAGGTAGTTAGCTATGAAAATATATTTATGGTAATTAAGCTACACAGAGGCTCCCGCGTTTCATCCCGGGGTAATCTTCAGGCTAAAATTCATTTTAGCCTGAAGATTACCCCGGGATGAAACGCGGGAGCCTCTGTGTAGCTTAATTGCCATAAATATATTTTCATAGCTTACTATATATTTATATATATATATATATATATATATATATATGTATATATGTGTGTGTGTGTGTGTATGTGTGTGTGTTTCTGTGTGTCTGCACATGTGTATATATTCACAGCTTAGTTTCATGTGCAAACTTACTTGCAAAAGTTATTATCCGTGCATGGCTTCCCTGGGGCATATAATTCTTTTATGGCAGGATCATTATTTAAAGAGGATTTGCGAATGTCATCTTGTAGATAAAAACGGGTTAATTATGTGTCGTATTGTCAATCATTGGATGTATTTTTTTAAATATAAGAATGTCCGTCTTTATTTTTTAATATGTAGATATGTTTGATATGTTGGTTATCGGGAAGGATTTAAGAGTGAAACGTCATTAGTTTTATCCCTCTATGAAACAATGTGTAATATCTGTGGGTTGAAAGATAAATAACCTCAACAGAGGATGGAGCATGTTTAATAATGTGTGATAACCTGTGAGTACAGATTATGACAGAAACCTTTTGTACATTGGATTCGAAGACGACAATGTTCTATCTGCAGGGAAGCAGTCTCGCAGCAATGTGTTCCGCAGAAGAGAAAATATTGCGAAGAAGCTCCGTCCGTGGAGATTTCGCCTGGCGCTAGGCACACGGAGGAAGAAAGGGGATTTATTCTTCGTAAGCGAGTTCTTACTGTGAATGTTTTATAAGAGTAACCAGAGATTGGAGCTCAGTCGAGCACCTTCCATGGAAGTAATGATAAAGTAGAGATATGGAGAGAGAAATAGAGAGAGAGAGAGAGAGAAAGAGAGAGAGAGAGAGAGAGACTAGCGACGTAAATTCCGTGAAACAGAGACTGTAAGAACCAGAAAAGATCACAGTCACTAGATTTAGATTTTCAACTCTGTCTATGCAATGAAGAGTGTCATGAGCGGCGCCTTTCAAGATGCATCTGACGGCACTTGCTTAGATTAGAACCCAAGCTAAGATCAACTCAAACTGAGAAAATACTCTTTTAATTGCACCAGTATAGTGCATGTTCTAAGGTAATTATTGTCGTGTACGTTTAACCAAATATCAATCCTTTTCTTCTTCTTTTTAAGGTGGAAGCGAAATAACTAGTATGAACAATTAAGTAAACACGAGATTCTAATTTACCTCTGAATAATGTATGGAACTCGATTAGTTTTCAAGTGGTACAATTGTATAAGTGAAACTCAGCTTATTTTAATATATACTCCATGTTGGGAATTATGAAACCACGCCTTGCCATATCTTCGATATAGGAATCAAAGAAAGTGGAAAGAGGAAGAGAGTTTGGGGGAACGCGAATGAAGGGTGCGTTTTATCTGCCGTGAAGCAGATCGATCCTATTTTATATCTTATTTCCTCTCTACGTTGCACATCTATCCTATCAGAGATTGCAATTTCTATCCATGTGTCCTTCTTCACTCTACAATTGTAAGATCCCCACTTCGTCTTAAGATCAATATAACGTTGCTATCTTTGTTCATAGGCATCTACCAGATTCTAACCAAACGTTGTTGGATCTAGGCGTCTACCTTGGTGTATGCATTATATGATTCTAATCGACAAACAGTGAAACCATGTTTTGTAGGTGTATCTCTGATAGTCACTAGGTTTTAGTTTCTTAGACAGACATAAAATATATCTTTACTTTATATAATAGATCAGTAGAACTTTCGTTTAAATATACTGCATTCTTGTTCAAGAAGAAGGGAAAATGGCGCCAAATAAAAATTCGTCCATTTAAATTACATGTTATTGAAGCCCAGGGACAGCTGGAAGAGATTAAATTCAAAAATTAATATTGCGGACTGACAGTATTAAATCGTGTATACGAGTTTGAATAAATCGGTGTATTATACAAAATATGATTGGTCTATGATGCTATACTGTCGATCGGTTCGCCAACAAATAGATTATTTTAAAATACTGATTATCTAACGTACCGAATATTGCCATTTTAGTAAGAAAGCTTCTATGCAACCTATCAAATGGAGATCAGGAGGCAATATACACATGAAGCTTACTGTAAACATATTTAAACGGCAGTTAAAAGTAGAATTATTATTTAAACCAATTCTAAATCATTCATTTTATCTTGTATTTACATGATTCTCTCTATTTATATACAATTCCTCATTCAAATACAAGATGACCTTAAAAGTCTCTATTTGTTTTATTGAGTTCTGTTTTTGTTTTTCTAAGAATTACAGGTTGTTTAATGCCGTATCAAATCATTTTCATGAGAGTATTTATGTTTAAAGTTATTAATTTATTGGCAAATGTATTCATCATGTTTACTTTTCCTACTTATCTATGATGTGTATGTATGAGTATACCACGCAATATAGTTCCATGTCATATCAATAACCAGTCGTATTAAACACATATATGTGAAGCGGACGGTTATTACAATTCATGGTTAAAATGAGAATGTAAGCTACACCAAACTTCCCTTAGCTCCGGAGTTGGGTTCACAACATTAGATGCAGTCTCGTAGCTTGTTACAGAGAGTTTCTAGTTTCCACCCTAGATTCGATAATGGCTGGAACTAATGCACTGAGTAATGGCAATTGACGGCATACTTCACACTCTACTAAAACACTGGATGCAGTTTATGTTGATATTCAGGAAATATATAAACACATAACTCAATTTGTACTGAACCTAACTAATAAACAAGTTTAAAGAAAGAATTCGATTTAATTCATCAACATAGTCTCTTTTTAGTGTGATACAATGACTTCAGCGCTTCTTTAACAATTTGATTCTTTTCTTAGACCGAGTTGTATTTGGAATCAAAATACGCCTCAGTTTACGATATAACTTCTTCATGACAGTCAAATAGATTTAAATAGAGCATTTTCGGAGCTCTACAAACTGCCAGTAGTCGTCGGACGAGATATTGGGAATAGTGTGGTTGTTGGAGGAATTTCAAGTGAAATGTATGTACTGTTGCCATCGTTGCGATCAACTTATGATACGGTGCATTGTCTTGGTGAATGAGAACCTTTTACTTATTCATTTACGACCGTATATTCTGCAATTTTCTCTCTTTAAACGCATCAATAATGTTAGATAATTGTTACACCGGTCGTTCTAACAGAAGAGAAACTACACCGGTTCTCACTATAAATAGTGCGAGTAGACAATCACGAGGGAGAAAATGACAGTATTGTAACTGTCTAGCCGAGTGCCAGTCAGTGTCCTTACCTTTGTACCTTTTATGTTAATACACTTGTTATCTTAACCCAACCTCGACTTGACTTCTGCTTTTTACTGTTGGACTACTTCACAACAATAATATTTTCTGTTAATGGTTATTTCTTTATTCAAGGTAATCATTCAACAATATACCTTGCATATCTAAAAATACGCAGTTCAAAAGCTTGCTGTCTGTTTGCGTATTTAGTTGCGTTGGGCGAGTTTACACTTTTTTGCTGTGGACTAAGCTGAGTGTCTCACCATTGTCACATATTGATGGGAAACTCTTTTTTTGTTGTTGCAAACAACGTTCGAAATCCTCGACGCGTTGTTGTTTGTTATCGACTGTGGGAAAACACGTCACTTACTTTGACACAACTTTCTTATTGACAAACTAATGCAAAATGGTGTATACAGAGCATTTTGGTATATTCAACTGAGCTGCTAATTAAAACAATTTCAATTTACAACAATTTACGAGTTTGTTGACTTTAAAAATATGTACCGTCACAATTGCTGGATTTGTCTGGCCTAAGCGTTCAGGAACATTTGTGTCTTAAAGACTGCGTTCAAACATATCATCACTAGTCTAATACCCAGTATAACATATTCTTTTTAGTCCTGAATATAAGAAGGGGCGCTTCGAACAGTACGTCTGTTAGGTACCGTAGTCAATACCCTAGAGAGTAATTAAACTTTTTTTCGTCCACGTGGTCTTACTGCTATTTATTTTCCTCTGATACGTTAACTTAATTGTTATTCTAGATTTCGAGTACACATTTCTGCTTTCTGCACATTCCAGGTCCAATATCACTACGATAATAATAATATTTTACTATTAGATAACCATAACTGATTGTGTACATACTGCAAACTGGATACGTT
This sequence comes from Sepiola atlantica, assembly GCA_963556195.1. Classification (NCBI taxonomy): domain Eukaryota; kingdom Metazoa; phylum Mollusca; class Cephalopoda; order Sepiida; family Sepiolidae; genus Sepiola; species Sepiola atlantica. The sequence continues at coordinate 19,770,020 of OY744535.1, forward strand.
ATAATATCTTAACCGTCGTTTTCGACGAAGCAAAGTCGAAATAGAACTCATCAATCAAATTTGCTTTGCTTGAACATTATTTACGCGTCAGAAACCAATGCTTTATGAACACATGCACTCAAAGTTTTTCATTGTTTCGGAAATGTGCAATAGTAGCTGAACTAAAATAACTGTAATTTGTACATTAATAATCCGATTGAACTCAATGTTTGACACGTGTCATTGGAAACGAAGTAGGTTATGAATAAAATATAAAGTGGGTGCTGTTTTTGTTAGCGTCGATCAGGAAAAATCAGCTTAGGCGATTGCAACTGTTTCACCGCAACAAACAAGTTTTCGTAGAAAGAATTATGCACATCAACTGTTTGCTAACCTCAAAAGAATTGTCCAATAAAGAAGTGATATCGAAAACTAAGGTAAAAGTCAAATAGTTCTATAAAAAAGAACCATACTGTTAGAGAACCGTTGGACTCAGTGTAACACCCTACAAGGAGACTATGTTGATGAATACAGTCGATTTTTTCTTAGATATGTTTTATTAGTTTACGATTTTTAAAAAGATTTTCCCAAGATTTACAAAGTTGGGTTATATATATATATATATATATATATATATATATATATATATATATATATATATATATATATATATATATATATATGTGTATATATAGAAAAGAGGGTAGTGCAGTATTAGTGCAGTTCCATATATTAGTGCAGTTCAATATATAAAATCATAAAATGGTAAAACAAAAAAATAATAAATAAATGTTGAAAAAAACAACAAAATAATAAATAAATGTTGAAAAAAACATTCTACAAATGTTGGTAGCCTTACTCCTTTACATATATATATATATATATATATATATATATATATATATATATATATATATTATACGTATATAAAAGTAATCTATGGACACGTGTTTCTGGCTCACAGCCGTCATCAGCATGGCTAACTTAGCCAAGAATCGAACCTTCGATATTCATGTACGTAGTTCAGCGTCTTATCATTGGACTACGACGCCCTGCCTTGAAATATGTACGATTTTTATCACGTAAATATGTAATGTATGTTTATGTAATTGTTTTTCTTGGTGATTGCAGCGTTCGTTGTTTTTGTTTTTTGTGCTTACTACTACTATTTGCATTCTTCCACTTCCTTTGTAAATCTCGGGAAAATCTAATAAAAATAATATATATATATTTATATATGTATATATATATATATATATATATATATATATATATATATATATATATATATATATATCAAGATATAGACTGCTTCGCTGTATCACATCTCTCCAGTGCGACTAGACCAGCTAGTGCCTCAAGCCAGGATCGAAACTCGACCGTCGAGCAGACAGTCGGCGCTTCTACCCCTTCACGCGACACTGCCTGAATGTAAGTGAAATCTTAATGTAAACATTGTCAGGGGCCGGGAGCTCGAGTTTGTTTTACCCAATGAGCTATGCGTTAAATCTAGTGGCAGTTGGCGATTTCCTTACGAAAAAGATCAACTCAAGAAAGGGAGCTTCATATAGTCATCCACATACAAACTGTTTCGCTACATCACCGCGCTCCAGTGCATCTAGAACAGTTAGTGATCTAAGTCAGGATCGTAGTCAACTATAACATTTAGAAATGACCGCACTTTAAACACACTGGTAAATCATACAGTCACAGACCTGAACACGTATTTAAAAGCATGACATCCTACATGGAAATACAAACTGACATCTCACCCACAGCGAGACGACCGGACTGATGATAGTCAACAAGAAAAGAATACCTTACAAATAGTAATTTTTGCCATCTTAGTTGATTACAGAGTGACGATCGGTGAGGCAAAATCTAAAGATATTTAATAGATCTTGACAGGAAGCTGAAGAAAGTACGAGAAAAATACTGTGATAGAAATAGTTTTAGATTCACTTTAACCTAGAAAAAAAACTCGGATGAATTGGAAACAACCGGATGGTTAGGACTACGCTATTTGACAAAAACAGTATTCTTAAAACAAAAATCTTTGTGTGCGGAAGCCAACCGACTTATCCAGGTAAGGTTTAATACAATAACATAGCCGAGACACAACTAGAAATAGAATAAGAATACTACACAAATCCAAGGGAACTGAAACTGCCACGGTTGATATAAAAAAGAAAAACGTTATCTTTCTCCCATATTTCTTGTTTTAATTTCGGTTGATGCCACAAAAATAGTGGGATGGAAACGTCGTGGAAGAGCACCAGCCATATCTTTCCTGGAAGTCTACAGAGAATATTGCAATGCGAGTAAGCAATGATAAACGGCTGTTGCAACAATAATGTAATGGTTCTTCAGTAAAGCGGATATTACAAAGAATATGGGGAGACGTTCTAACTCCAGGGAACATCACTTATTGTTGCCAGTGAGTGATCACTGAAATGAGAGAACTTTGCGTGAGTAAATAATAATTGGCCAAGAATGAAAACGCATGCTAAATAGTAAATATCGCCGTCCAAACGGTTCACATGGTGACGCTAAAGAATGCAGAAAAAACTAAGCAAATACGTGGAACTTACCAAAGTGTTGAATGGATTAGGAAATAGTCTTACTCTTAATACCGTAATATTTTTGAGCACACGTGAATATTCTGAAGAACCAGGAAACAAGTTGAAGTGGAATTGAAATCTACAGGGAGAATTGACACCATACATACAACAATTTTGATGTCATATTGTAATGATGTGGGGGTGACAAATGAAAACGCCATTGCACCAACTTCGCAAAGTCTTTTAGAAAAATGGAAAGAGCTATGATATATTTTTACTAGAAGATCACCGAGCGTACTGGGGTCCTAAAGATTCTTCATTTTGGTCAAAGAGAAGAAAAAGCCTTCAATCATCTAATAATGAACGGATGGTTCGAGAACGCAAACTTATTTACAATAATGGTTGTAAGAAGAGAGAGTACTAAGAATATTGGAATACTTTTCGTCACTCGGACTGAATCGGTCACTGGCAATTACGCATCTCAAAACACGGAATGAATACTACTTCTACTACTACTACTACTACTACTACTACTAATAATAATAATAATAATAATAATAATAATAAGCGAGAGGCGCAAGCATAGGCTGACACCACGGAAATTATGGACAGAGGGTCGAGGAGGGAAAGCGCAAACCAGACCTCCACTGGAAGAGCGCGGACAGCTCTGGTACCGTGGGGAGGCTTGTTGCCACCCGGGCCCCAGAGGAGACCAATAGCCCTTATCACCGTGAAATCGGTGGTAGGTGGCTGTTGCGATACCGCAAGGTCATCAGCGGTGATGAACGAAAAGAGGTGGAGCATACTGGAAGTCTGACGAGACTTGTTGTCACTCAGACTCCAGGGAATACCATAGGTTGTTGGCAGTGGGTGATCACTGACGATGACCAGTGTGATAACTCCTAGTGAGTAAATAATAATAATAATAATAATTATAATAATAATATTAATAATAATAATAATAATAATAATAATAATAATAACAATAATAATAATAATATTAATAACAATAATAATAATAATTATAATAATAATATTAATAATAATAATAATAATAATAATAATAATAATTATAATAATAATAATAATAATAATAATAATAATAATAATAATAATAATAATAATAATAATAATAATAAAATGGAGACACGACAAAGTCGTTCAGGTCATACACTGAAAAATATGAAAACTTTATGAATTGGACCGCAATGGGAAGTGGTATGAGAATAATCCAGGAGTGGTACAGGAGAACGACAGTGTCAAACTTCTTTGGGACATGCGCGTACAGACTGATAAGGTTCTTGAACATTCAACCCTTGACTTAATCTTTCTAAACACCAACAAGAGAACTGGCTTAACCATTGATATAGCCTGCCTCTTTGATACCAGAGTGCTGGAGAAAGAACACAACAAATCAATAAATATAAAGATCGGAAATTGGGATTAGTTAGATTATGGAAATGTAAAGAAGTAAAAGTTATTCTCGTTGTAATTGGAACGCTTGGAACCATAACGAAAAGCCACCATAAATGGTTTAAACAGATTGGCAAGACGATTTCTTTTCCAATTCTGCAAAAGGCTTGCCTGTTAGGAACAGCGAAAGTGTTACGGTACAGCTTGAATGTCTAAAGTCAAGGGAATCGACTTGATGTTCAAAAAAAGAAAACTCCAACTAAAAACATCCAAAAATTATGACTACTATATTATTATTAAAATATTAATAATAACAATAATAATACTATTTATTATTATTATTATTATGATTATTATTATTATTATTATTATTATTATTATTATTATTATTATTATTATTATTATTATAGTAACACACATGTATAAGGTATAAATATATTTGGTCGAATTTGACCAAAACAGGTATAAATGTATCTTAGTATGCATATAATTACAGAAAAAAATGTTGATGTCTAACTAAAACAACGACAACTCCGTTGCTAGTGTGAAACTCACTCAATGGGTGGCGTTTTATTAGTGATCAACAAAGGGGAATGTGCGACGGAAATATTACAAAAGAAAGAAAAGAAAATAACGTAGGAATAGCCAGCGCGAAAATGATGCAGAAAGAAAGCGGCGTATTTATTATGAAATTATCGATTTTCGTTCGACTAGGAGAGCGTTGAATACTAACATTTCTTGTTGCAGATACATGTTGCTTTGGTTTGGTCTGAAGCCGAGTCCGCCATCTTCCGGTGGGAATAGCGAAGCGAAAAAATGTGATAAAAATATAGAAAATCAATCCGAAGTCGCAAACGAAGACTAGTTACTTTTTTCAATGCCTTTCAAAGGAGGGGGGGGGACTGTCTCCAGAGAAACTTATTTTTCTTTACAGATAAAAACCTTGTCTTAACCTTACAAGAGCCAACAATTAGATTTTCAGAAAACAGTTATCATGGGTTCGTTCGAGTGTTCTTGTATAACTCTCATAATTTATATGTTTTCTTTTTTATGGGAAAAATGTGTATTAGAGATAATAGTTAAAATGAATAAAACTCTAGTCAGTTAAACACATGGACTATTAAAGAAAGTTCCTTTATATCTCGTAATATAATGGTTCATAGTATTTTTTTGTTATTTAAAATTAATTTTACTAGGTCTATCTAAAAAGTATCGAAAAAGTATCCGACCTTATGCAAGAAAACTATTTCAAATACGTGACGAGGTTGGGACCATAAACTCCTTCAAGGTAGACCCCTTGTGCTTGTAATTCTGGCAAAGTTTCGAAACATGACGGCAAAGGTGCCCATCTGCTAAACATGTGGTTGCGATTCCTTTAAATTACACATGCTGCGGAGCCGTATGACGGTTGAAGGCGCGTTAGATGGTAATTATGTTTCCTAAATAAAAACATAGACAACCACCAAATAAGAAGCGGCACACGGTGCGAAGGACTGACTCCCTCTAGCATTTTAGGAAGCGCTTTACCCTAGATATCGAGATTCATTCATTTGTCATTATAAAGATATACACATACAAACATCTAAATATAAATTAATTAGAAATCTGAGTTTGAGTTAAATTCAAAGATCTAGTATCTATTCGGAAAAAATATAATAGTGCTATATTTCATCTGCATCGTAAAATAAAGCTAAATATATATATATATATATATATATATATATATATATATATTGTGTGTGTGTGTTAGGTTGAAATCAATTCCAGAATACAATAAAATAAAGTAACACGGAATCCCATAATCACTGGTGCAATAATTTATTTCGACCCTATGGTCTTTTTAAGCATTTAAACGAGCTGATTACATTTTTAACATGAAAAAGGAGACACTCACACTCACCATTTCAATACACATATAGAGAGAGCGACCACATATTTAATACATATCTTGAGATAGGTGAAAATTAACTATTTAAAACGTATATTGAGGGAGAAAGAGAGTGACAACATGTTTGATAGATATATATATAGAGAGAGAGGGGGAGATTGTACCATTTATAACGGAAGGCAATACAGTGACGGGGAAAGAGAAATATATATAGAGAGAGGGAGAAATTGTATGATTTTCTACGGAAGGTATATAGAGAGTGGGGAAGGAAGTTGAGGTATCCTTAACGAGGTCAGTTGTCTGAGTCCCCCAGACCGCCTAATCCAAGTTTTTGAAAATCGTCTCTGAAAGCCGGAAATTCGAATTATACGTCTGGCGATTGATGAATAAGTTTGGAGGTGGGAGGATAGAAGGATAAAAGGAAAGATCAAAACTGAAAATAGATTATTAGACAACCATGTTAGACACCATATATATATATATATATATATATATATATATATATATATATATATATATATATATATATAATGTGTGTATATATATGTATATATATGTTTGTGTGTATCTATATATATATATATATATTTGTGTGTATATATACATATATATATATATATTTGTGTGTATATATATGTATGTATGTATATATATATATATATATTTGTGTATATATATATATACACATATAGATTTGCGTGTATATATATATACACATATAGATTTGCGTGTATATATATATATATACATATATATATATTTGTGTATATATATACATATATATATATATATATATATATATATATATATATATATATATATATATATATATATATATATATATATATATATATATATATATAGTAATCCAGGTAGGGTAAAAATCCACAGGGTAGAAATCCTTGTACATGTTTGAATAAAAGCATTCACTATATATATATATATATTTGAGAAATAAAGAAGGAAAAAAACAAGAGATATTTTTTATATATTCATCAACGTTTCGTCTTTATTGTAAAACTTCCTCAGGATGATAATTTGAAGAAAAATGTCATGCAAGTACATCGAAATTTAAAAGACACATAATAATAGTATTTCTAAATTTTGCTTGGCAGACCAACGATAAATACTATTCTGAACTTAATCCTGACAAACAAACGTAAATGGAATATTAAACTGTACGATAAAAGATGAAGTAAAAACGTCCAAATATAATTCCTGTTGTGCGCAGAGTTTGAATTAAACTCCCTAAATCACAGATTAAATCATCGCATTGTAAGACCACCTCTTCTCCTATACGACTGTACGTATGCATATGTGCAGACACGAATGTGCTTTAGAATATTAATCAGAATGCTCGTGTCCAGTGACCCCCAGGGCTTTTAACAACTGCTGACCGTAAACATGTGATCAGATTAGAAGGGGTCAGCCCTATAGTGAATGGGTGGAAGTAGGCTTATTTAATAATGCAGAAATATCATGGGGATCCAAAAGTCGGGGCTTTTATTTGACGAAAGCTTTCAGCGTGGACTGTAGCAGCCGAAAGCCGCTGAGACATCGGAAAGCAACGGTCATTTCAGTTGGAGAAAAAGAAGACAAAAGAGTACATGCAGCAACAACTGATTTCTTCATTTGCTCAGCGAACGTTGAGAAAATCAATTGTTTTGGGGTTTTAATGGAATGGGTTATGGCTTTTAGCGAAATTACTGAGGTTCACCGTGTTTGACTTCACCTATCTCTCCAAGGCTTTTCTCTGGCCATTTCACTTCCTATATATATATATATATATATATATATATATATATATATATATATATATATATATATATATATATATATATACATATATATATATATATATATATGAATAGTCATACTTCTATGCTGATGAGTCTTGATTGAAAAGAGACGAAACGTATACGTCCATAAATAAATAAACAATAACACATATTTATATTTGAAGGTCCTCGTTAAAATGTAGAGCACTGTAATTGGTAGTACTTACACAGCGTGACGTCACTTGCTTTATATCCCTCATTCCTTCACTTATATAAGTTGAATGCCTGTATGTCTCGCCGCTTTAAATGTGTTAAAATTATCACTGTTTATAAGCTGTTCAGAATTGGCCTATCGGTTAGCGTCGGGTTTCGAATCGTGTGACCGGTAGTGATAGTCATACTTCTATGCTGATGAGTCTTGATTGAAAAGAGACGAAATGTATACGTCCATAGATAAATAAACAATAACAAATATATATATATATATATATAACTTCTTTGTAATATAGTAGGAAAAATTCCAGCAGAGTGCTCGATTAATTAAGAATTAAAGTTAAAAATTAAGAGCATACTATTTATTTATTTTGGTGCAGAAAAATTTGTACAACATTGTTACCGTCGGTTTCAAGCTCGGAAAGTATTAGCCATCCGGCTCTCTTCAGCTTCTGTTGTCATCTGTTTTAGAAATGTGAAGTCATATGACACTCTCGTTGGGACGCGTTATTTGCTCAGTGTGTTATGTATGTTTTTTTTAAATTTAAATTTAGTGTAATGAAACTGTTGAGATTTAAAACCGGAGGAGATTTGGAGAGATATAATAATATAAGATTAAAGGGTATAAAAAATAAAAAATTAATTAAAAAAATTAAAAATAAAAATAAAATTTAAATTAAAATTAAATTTGAAATTAAAACGTAAGAAATAAATAATAAATAAAAAGATAAAAAATAAATAAATAAAAAGGTTTCTATGTAATTCCCGTGAGCCAATTTTATGAATTTGTATCATAAGCTGTTACTGTTTTGTGTTTGAAGGTGTGCGTTCTGAAACCGAAAAACCGTTAGTTGAAATCGTGTTAAAAATTTTGTTAGACAGTCCGGAGTAATTTTAATAAAAAAATTGCTTGGTCGAAGGGACATAACTTAGTTGGAAAATAAAGGTTTGAGGTCTAATAACTGATAAATAAATTAAATATTTTTGTAAAAGTCTAAGTTTTTGCTCTTGAAATTCATGTGGATATGGGCTGATGAGGTGTTTGTTCGTATTTTTTTAAATTCGGATAGCTAAGACTTTCTGAGCTTGAAACCGACGGTACGAATGTTGTACTAATTTTTCTGTACCAAAATAAATAAATATGTATATATATATATATATATATATAGAGAGAGAGAGAGAGAGAGAGAGAGAGAGATAGAAGAAAAAAGAGTATCATCAGAGGAGAAATACAGATGGATAAGTTGGCTTTCGAAAAAACCAAAGTCAAATATTTGAAAAATATGAAAAATGTTATTAAAAAAACGCAGTGAAAAAGAAAAGTTTCGTAAAAAAGATATGCGGTTTGTCCGGGTGGTAAATTTCCGTTGAGAGGAAGTCCGATGAATTGTAGAACGCGAAAAAATATTTGCAAAAATATTTGCGTAGGAGCAGTGTGGAGAAAAGTGTTCAGAATAATAGGTAAATCCAAACGCACATAAATGAAATTGAAAGGAGAAAAATTGGCCATTGTTGAAATACTTCCTGGACCGAAAAAGGCAAATGATATCTCGTTCAAAAGGGTCTAAATCCAAATGAAACAAAAAAGGTTATCCATCTGTATTTCTCCTCTGATGATAAGATCTCGATCTTTAAAAAGCCTTGGCTTAAGGAAAGAATAATAAACACTAGTTTATTACTGAATACACCTTGCATTGAACAATTGAATTTTGAAATAAATCTGGACATTCGTCGCATATTTATCACTCTTTTTGCTTCTATCTCTACAATTGCTCGATCTCGTATATTGAGCTAAACCTCTTCACAATAGGTTCCATCTACTAAAAGTTTTACTTTTGGTTTATATTTGATCCTATATATATATATATATATATATATATATATATATATATATATATATATATATATATATATTTCTATACCTATCTCTCTCATATATATATATATATACATATATTTCTATATCTATTTATCTCTCTCATATATATATATATATATATATATATATATATTTATATATATATATATATATATATATATATTTATATATATACAGGTTGGGCAAAAATAAGGGTCCTATTTTTAAAAATTCATAACTTTTTTATTTATTGATTTTTTTTTTTTTAGAATAAGTAAAGGACCCCTTCCGAAGCAAGCATGAGCCGTATTAGCCCTAAGGAACGTACCCTCATTTAGAAAACATTATTTTTGCTTAAAAAACAATACTTTAGTTTTTGTAAGTTTTAAGAAGTGTTTTTCGGCTAAAATTTGTTTTGTTTATTTCAAAAAAACTACGGAAGGGTCAGTGTACACACACATAAAGTTTGGTGAGTTTAACTTTTATTTTGTGGAAGTTATTCAAATTCAAGTTATTCAAATTTAAAGATAAGATCCTTATTTTGGCCCACCCTGTATATATAATTTTCTTTTCCTAGATTTGTATCCAATGACACTCCAGTGTTTATAAGATAGTGCTTACTAGGATGTAGAGCTGTATTATAGTATATTCTTTTTATTTATATAAATATTATTTGTATATATATATATATATATATATATATATATATATATATATAATTTATTTAGATACTGTATATTGCATATTTCAGCAATGTATCGCGGTTTCATCCAAAAGGGCAGATTTAGACATCTTTAGTAAATATTTGTGCCCAGTGGAATCATCGGCAAGCTGAAACGATTGTAGTCACGGCCCGATAGAGAATGGCGTCAACAATGACTATAATCGTTTCAGCTTGCCGATGATTCCACTGGGCACAGAGATTTACTAAAGATATCTAAATCTGCCCTTTTTTTATGAAACCGCGGTACATTGCTGAAATATGTAATATACACTATCTAAATAATATTAGCTCTCTTATATGATCAAGCACTTTATTTGATTTATTTTAATATACAACCTGACACACTATATATATATAAATATATATATATATATATATATAAAAATATATATATATATAAATATATATATATATATATATAAATGCAAATATATATATATATATATATATACATATATATATATATATTTGTACACATACAGATTGTTTCGCTCTACTACAGCTCTTTAGTGCGGCTAGAGCAGTTAGTGTCTCAAGCCGGGATTAAAACACAACCGTTGAGCCGACCTCTGCACTATCATACGACACTGACTGAATGTAAATAATATCTCAATGTAAACATTGTTACGTGCCGGGAGCTCAATTAGTTTTACCCAATGAGCTATGCCTTAAAGCTAATGTCAGTTGGCGATATCCTTACAAATAAGCTCTACCCAGGGAGGGAGCTTCATATAGTCATCCACATACATACTGTTTCGCTGTATCACAGATCTTCAGTGCGGCTAGAAAATATGCTGCTCAAATACACACATACACTATATATATATATATATATATATATATATATATATATATATATATATATATATATATATATATATAGCGTGTGTGTATTTAGGCAGACTATTTTCATTTAGGCAAACATTTTTTAAATAACACGGAGTGTTTTTGCTTGATATGACTTGTTTTTATTTTTTTAATTTTCCGAATGGTCCATTTAGGGTTCAGGTCAAATTAGTGTATGTAAGTTCCGTGGATTTTTTCCATTTTTATTCCCTTTCCTGGAGTACTTTCGATTTGATTCGTCAAATCATCTTCGGGTGGTGTTAGTCTTGGCGTCTTTAAAATGTCTTTACTGTTGAGTTTAGTTTTATTATTATCATAACGACTAGTAATTTACAACTTAAAAGAAGTGTCTATATATTGAGATGTTACATGAGAGCGTGATTACGTTCTAAGAGCGTGCAAGATTCAAAGGATTTATTGCTTAACCGTTAAGAATTTGATTACGTCCTAAGCTCATTCAAGATTCAAACGTATAATTGCTTGATTGCTAAGAATTGTGTAAGATTTATTACTATGTTAGACACTATAAAATGTTGTGACTAGTTTCGTAATTCACATAATTGATTGTGGGATGTGAAGTATATGTAGAGGGCTAATCATCAAAACAGCAGAGAACTTCCGGGCAATCCTTGGAATATTTCCACAGTCATCTACGGGAATTTCTCTTGGGCTGTCGAATCAAAGAAAATGTATTCGGCAATATTCTCTATTGAATACGTCATTACTATTATGTTTAATATATGTGAATGCTGTTAAATTTCTATTAATAAAAATCTATTACACTATTTAAAATATATTTTCTAAGTAAACTATTTAAAAAATTATTTATTTAAACTAAAGAAAATCTCAGTTATAAAATACTGTAAAAACAATTTAAAATAAAGTTCCAAACTAAAATATACATTCCAATTATAAAAAGTTTAGTTTTTTATGCTAAAAGATAATTTACTTAAAATTCCAACTATAAAAATAATTTGTAGTATGTTATAAAACAAAATTGCGGAAAACGAAGTTTTAATTGACAAAAAAGACATCCGGTCAAAAAAATAATGGGCAACTATTTTTTGTACAACACCGGTTGACAAGTTCCGAGTTTAAAAAAACGGTAACCATCTCCAAGTAGACATGTACTATTTAGCCCTTAACACTGTTAAATAAATAAAGTTATATCTGATAGTTTCATGGGTGTCTGAAAATTGATAAAATGTATTTATTGAATTGAATTATTTACCTATACTTCTGAGAATTGTTTGTTTCCGGTACTGAGCATTTAGTATCGATTCAAATCGTAAATATTTAAATTACCTTAAACTTACATTTATCGTTAAATTATTTATATTTTTGGTAGTTTTAAGGGTTTTAGTTTTTTCCTATTGGTGTCGGTGGCGGGAAAGGGATTTCAATATTTTAAGGGTTTTCCATAATTTTGATTCTTACAATTTAATTCGACTCAAACGAGTTTTAAAAAATTCGATTCAATTTTTGAGTGGTAACATCTTAGATATCCCATCGTTAGCATTATAATGTTTATTATATAATTACAATTATGCGTTTACGTAATTATTAACATATATAATATGCATTAGAACAAATTTAGTACATATTCCATCGTTAGCTTCATAATGTTTATTATATAAGTACAATTATGCGTTTATGTAATTATTAACATATATAATATGCATTAGAACAAATTTAGTACATATTCCATCGTTAGCATCATAATGTTTATTATATAAGTACAATTATGCGTTTACGTAATTATAAACATATATAATATGCATTAGAACAAATTTAGTACATATTCCATCGTTAGCATCATAATGTTTATTATATAAGTAAAAGTATGCGTTTATGTAATTATTAACATATATAATATGCATTAGAACAAATTTAAAGTCGAATTCATAAGTGTTGTAATAACCTGTTTTTTATTATCAAAATACAGCCAAATCTAGCCTAATTTTAAGAAATATTTTACGAATATCATCTGTTTGATGAAAACACAATCGTTAAAAGGGCGACAATATTTTTTACAGCTTACAAATTATCCTTTTCAACAGTTTTTGTTTCCATACGGCTATAACGTGATTGTGGACTGTAGGGCCGAAAAAAATTATTATAAATTTTAGAAAAGTCAAATAAGGGGAAGAGAACTCTAGTTTCAAGTTGCAACTACGATGTATCTTAAAAGGGATTTTACTATTGTAATTATTCTAAAAAATATTTGTTTTAATATATACGTAAAAGGATAATTAAGGAAGAAATAAAGCACAACGCATTTGGCACCAATTAAAAATAAAATGATTTTGAAAAATAAAATGATTTTGTAAAATACAATGATTTATTGAAATAAATTAATTATAACAGAAGAAGGAAAAAATAGAAAAATACGTAAATAGAAGAGGCAAAACATGAAAGAAGGGAAATCAAGTTTTTGAAATAAATGACAGTTTTACACTGGGTAAAATTCAGTTATTGTGTGTACTTGCAAAAAGTGTATTAGTTTGGCATTATCTCTCATTAAATATAAAATGTCTTGCAAGTTCAGAGTGCTAACATCCATTTTAAGATAAAACGTGGTTGAAACTTGAAATTAGAGTTATCTGCCCCTTGTTTGACTCTCCTAAAATTAAAAAAAAAAAAATTTGTTGGGCTCTACAGGTCACAGGCACCAAAAATTATATATATATATATATATATATATATATATATATATATATATATATATATATATATATATTATTTCCGTCACTTGATAGTTTTATCTTTTATAATAGCCTTTTTTTTATTTGTTATAATTTTATTTGTATAATAATCTTTTTTTATTTTTTAATGATTTGATGTCTAATTATTTGTGAATATTTGCTACACATGTCACACATCTGTATTTGTTTACGAAACGTAATTTTAAAAATAGTATTTTTACTTAGATGACCGAAATACAACAACCAGATAATTTGAATATTTCTCTATTTTCGGCGTTTAATACATTCGCAGATCAAGATAATAACTCAGAAGCGATGAATCGGGATTCAAAACCTAAGTTTTTTTTTTACCATGCTTCGATTTATCGCTAAATCATTGATACGATGTGATCTAAACTTTTGTAGAATTGATAAATCAGTATCATGCTCCTATTCAGTAATAGAGCACTCTATTTTTGTTCTCTTCCAGCAAAATATATATTTATGCATTGAGTTAATTGTTTAATATTTATTTTCTGCACGTGTACATGAAATTATTTATTGAATTTCTCTTTATTTTCTATTTTACAGTTGCACATCTCAGTCGTTATCGCGAGCTGACCACGCAACCTCCTCTTTAGTGAACATTTGCTCGCATTTCCATAACGTGACGTTCACAAACTCATGAAAGAAAAATGTCTCTTTTTTATTTCAAATTCATGGAGTGAGAAATAACGACTCCGATAAATAACCACCCGAAAACGCAATGCCCTTGCATTTTCATATGAGATTTCGATCCGAACGGCAATCCTAAACATAAGAGATGGAAGACTGGATAAGCAGGTAATAGATAGCTGGAGTAAGTGTGATGTAATGAAATATGTTGAGGTGGAGGAAGTGGGAGTTAGTCATGTGGATACAGGGAGCTATAGTGTAGGCCGCATTTAATATGAATCATGCGGAATAATTGGCGTTTTAATTTTTCATTAGTGGTGGCCTAGGGGTTGAATACCGGCCTGGGCAGTCAAAGGTGACTTAGCAATTGGGTACGAAATCTTCCAAACTGCAACAAATATCATACCCTACACTCAAATATGAAATAACCATAGAAAACATGTGTCTGTAAGTAAACATAATAACTATTTATAGTAAAATTATTGCATATTGTACAATGTACAATTGTTTATATATATATATATATATATATATATATATATATATATATATATATATATATATATATTAAGCCTGGCGATTCCCTCCGAAGATGAAACACGGAAGCCTCTGTGTAGCTTAATTGTCGTAAATATATTTTCTTAACTTACTATATATATATTTGCCCTCCGACTGACAGGAATTAACATCGCCTACACTGAAGATTGCGTAAGCATGAAACATCGATGTCTGTAGGTAGAAATAATTAATATTTAATTTAAAATATAATTATAATCCCATTTACTAGGATTGGTGCACTCTGAGAGAATTTATAAACGAGCAGAAATACTATGGCTTGAATGCGAGATTTCGACCCCGTTTGTTGTTGTTGTTGTTGTTGAATCACTCTCCACTGCTCGCTATACGCGCCCGCCGATTTGGCGTTTATAGATTTAAATCCCTCCTTATTGTCATGTGAATTCACGCCGGTCGGGGGAAAGACACCCGACTGCGAATCAATGGCGATTTGTAAAACCGAGTTCGTCCCCTTTACTTATATATATATATATATATATATATATATATATATATATATATATATTATTATTATTATTATTAAAAATAAACGACAATTTTTGTCTGGTTATTTTAGTATTGATACCTTCAATTTTCCGGATTAAAATCTTAATCCCGGAAGAAAAAATATATATATATACTTAAATGCTTATAATACCTAATAAATATAGTTTCATATTTAAATTTTCCCGCCATAATTAATTATAACTTAACTCCGGGTCTTTACGCGTCAGAAAGTACTCTGGACCAACATGTACATTACGGCAGTTACATCAGCCAATTTTCTTCCGAGATTAAGATTTTAATCCGGAAAATTGAAGGGATCAATACTAAAATAACCAGACAAAAATTGTCGGTTATTTTTAATAATACGTGTCTTAGGGAAAAAATGCTGCCTCGATATATATATATATATATATATATATATATATATATATATATATATATATATATATATATATATATATATATATATATATATATATGAGAAAGGAAGGATGAGAGAAATTCGACGTAATGGGAAATGAAACAGGAAAAACCAAAAGCTTTTTTTTTATATATTCATCAATTATTTATTTGTAAAACTTCCTCGGGATGATAATTTTAAGAAAAATGTCATGCAAGTACATAAAAATAACTCATCATGTCTACCCAATATTTCGATTCACTTGCATGACATTTTTCTTAAAATTATCATCCTGAAGAAGTCTAACAAATAGAGCCGAAATGTTGATAAATATATAAAAAAATATCTCTTGTATTTTCCTTTTTCATTTCCCACAAACATATATATATATATATATATATATATATATATATATATATATATATTATAATATAAAATGAAGTAATAAAATAAGGTGTCAATCAAATTTTATTAGAATTCAAAGTTCATGCAAAGCATCCTTAAGTCCTTTGATTGACACCTTATTTTATTACTTCATTTTATATTATAATATTAATGCTCTATCCAGTATATTGAGCTTCAGGTTTTCATCCGGATGTTTCACTAATTATAAGATATTAGTTGACGCTTATATCTTTTGTTGGATTGCTTCATATATATATATATATATATATATATATATATATATATATATATATATATATATATATATATATATATATATATATATATATATATATATGAAGATTATTATAAAAATGGAATTATAAACAATATAAAAAGGTTGTTATAAAAATAAAAAGATAAAGTGACGGAAATAATATCAATATATATATATATATATATATATATATATATATATATATATATAGAGAGAGAGAGAGAGAGAGAGAGAGAGAGAGAGAGAGAGAGAGAGAGAAAGAGAATATGCGACCGAGAAGAATATAGAGTTCGGATCTGAAAAAGACAGAGAGAGGGTAACAGAGCGAGTGGGAGAGCGAATGCGAACGAAAGATGAAGCGAGAGAAAAATATATTAAAGTGGAAAGTGGAACGACGAGACAGAATTAGAAAGCGAGCGAAATGGGCAGATAAAAAAAGATTGCGAAAACAAATCTACGCACAATGCTATAACTCAAATCATTGTGACCAAGAATTAAATACAAAACATAACTTATATAAACTAACATTTTCAAAAGGATTTTTTTGATTAAATAAGTAAAAAAGAGCAAACGGAAAGAGCTTCACGATTTGACCGTAGTCTCACATCTTCACTATCTCATTTCCTATGAAATATCCTTCCAGTTCAAAACATCTCTTTCACAAAGCTCATGTATAACACGGTATAACGCAGTTGTTGTTAAGTCCAAGCTGATATTTGTTTTTAACGAAATCGTGGCTTTACATGAAACGCACATTTAACAATTGCATGCAGTTTTTCTGTCATCATGCAACATTTTCTGGCATCCGCTTCCTTAAATAACGATGACATTTTAGTTTAAGGTTAAATCACCCGTGAACTATTTACTGAAGTAAACAGACCAAAACAGGGTAAAAAAACAAATGTGACAATAATAAATGTTACCAAAGGCAAGAAACATTATTCTTCTACCTACCTGAAAAAAGTGTTTATTGTGTGTGTTTTAACTTATTTTAAAGCATTTTGTACGTAAATTAAAAAGCGGTATCGAAGAAATGACGTAAGAATAAGAAAATAAGATGGCGATATGTTCGTCATGTGAGGAATCGAACATCGCCCAAAAATCGGAAATTAAAAACAATGCACAACTTATTATACAACAGTATACATAAATTATACAGTTCAGTAAAACATAAACATTTTCGCCAAATTAGTGACAGTTATTAGCTGTATTTTTGTATAATTTCTGATTTTTGTGTCGATGCTCGAGGGCTAACATGGTTACCAGTTGCAATTTTTCTGTCGGTGTGACCTGTCGACACCACTTTTTTGTTTAGGTACAAAACACTTTAAAAATGTTTAAACACAATAAAATCTTATCGAAATAGCTAGAGGAATAACTTGTCTTGCTTTTGGTAACATTTATTTGTGGTATATTTATGTTGACCTCTTTTTTAGGTCTGTCGACTTCAGTAAATAATTCATCATTATACTATTTAAACGACATTCAGCATTCACAAATGCTAGGTGGATGTAAATAGTCTAACAGGTGAAATAAGCATATTAGCAATAAGTTTTATGCAATCTGAAATCAGTGTTCACAAATGCTACTGGGTGTAAACAGTCTAACAGGTGAAATACGCATATTAACAATAAGCCATTCCATTGATAAATCAGTAGGGGTGGGGACAATTACACAATTCGTCACTTGAAACGAAAATGTTAATAACATTTATTCTACCGCTTAACTACAATCTTGATTAGGAGAAAATTGTATTATTTGTGCTGATACACCACTTCATCTTCTCCGTCCTGATTTAGTGAATCAAAAACTTTACTTCTGTCCCAATCCAGAATACTACTTTTTTTTGGGGGGGAGGACTGGAGTGTAATTATTTTTATTAAATGGAAATCGTTTAAGACAAAGCATAAAGCCACTTGATGCAAGGAACTTTAAAAAAAACGCTACTTCAGGGTCAAAACCTAGCCAACAATAAGTGCTATATAGATAGATTCCGACCAAAAATAGCAATTTTCCCCCTTTGTCAGCAACATCGCTATCGACTGTGAGGACTAAGGGACCAAACAGGGGAAGCGTATCTAACTCTTTCTTCTTGTGGAGCCAATAATTAGAGGCATAACGCACCAAGAACATGAACTCGTTTAAGGAGATCTTTCCGTTCGTCACATTTGGTCAAAGCAAACTCTTCAAGCAAGGGTATAAATGAGTATTGATTTACTCCTCTCCAGGAGTTAGGCACAAGGCCAGTTTTTATCTTACTCCCACAAGTAAGATGTGACCCAAGGTCGGGTCGGGTAAGTGGGGTTTCAAAATTGCCTGGGCAGCCCCGTCGGCATTCCCCGGTAGGGGCGCCTCAGGCAGTAAGCAATAAACTTACTCCTCCCCAAAGAGGTGAGGCGAAGCCTGGGAGGGTGGACCTTTTAGAACTGCACAGGACAGACCCATAGACCGGCGTAAATCAAGACCCGAAGCCCAAGACAATACCAGTCTATGGGGTGCAGTATCAATCGGAACAGATACTACACTTTGATAAATGAGTAGCAGTCCTTATAACCCTAAACTTTAACTCTAAACTTTACCCTAAACCTTAAGCCTAACCCTAAACCTTACCCCTAACCTTACACCCTAACCCTAACCCTATGCCTAACACTAACCCTAGCCCTAACCCTAACCCTTAACCCTAACCCTTACCCGACCGTAATGTCACGGGTATGTTTGTAACAACCCGTCTGTAAGACCGCCGATAATCACAGAACTTAAGGCCCTTTACAGGCTCCCAAAAAGATTTTACAACTCAAGATTCACTCCAAACCTCCCACTTTGCGGCAATGAAAAATTCATGTCTCCAAAGGTGCATATCCGTATATATGTGTTCTAGTATTAATGTCATCTCTCTCCATCGCCGTGAGTAATAAGGACCAAGCAATTACAGTAAATAATTACGAACAAGATAGTTTTAATATAATAGTCTGATTAGAAGTGATTGTTAGTAATCTTGTCACACCCGTTGACTCTGAATCCAGCGTTGATGTAATCGAATGCCATGGTAATTACTTAACGCGAAATGCTTAACATTTAAAGCCATTCGACAATCTCTGAATTATAAAGGACACCTTGGCACGTTGATTGGAACAGGGCGTCGGCAAAATGAGAAACCATATCATTATTTTTTCAAAATCAGTCTCGCTTATTCAGACGAAGTTTCAAATGAATACAAGCTTTTTTTATATTGACACTTACATAAACAAAATGTAATGTCCTCACAGGCGTATATTTATTGAATTGAAACTGCTATAGAAATTCTGAATGAACCATACGGTTTATCTTATAGACAGTAGCTAGCCGAGGGTGGATGTAGTGAAACGAATAGAGACGTGAACTGATGACGTGGGTGTATCAAGTTCGAATTAAATCGGTTCACTAGCATCACCTTCAGTATTGATGTTGGTAACCGCCACGTGGTCCCTGCTGTAAATATATTTTTCTAGAAAGAATTGGGTAAATCAATGCTTACAACAAAATCAAATCGATCGAAAAAGAAGTTCCATGTCGATGCTTACGAATTTACTTTCTTACTAAGAATTATATCCATACGTTTGTTACAATAGGTGTAGAATATGAATTATGCATAGAAATATCTGACTTATATAAGTTAGATGGAACAGTCAGAAAAAAACAAGCAGAAGAAATAAACACACAGGAAAACTAAGACACGAAATTAGATACGAATACAGTAATATTCCCTGAATGTACATTTATTCTTAAGACACCTGCAGCTTAAGCCTTTCTAGAATCAAAATCATGCAATATAAGTTGTCCAAAATTTAAAGAAGAATTCTAAACACTTTACGTAGCATTATCTACTGATCGTTATTTTCATAAAGTGATATAAATGTGGTGCGAAACAATTCTGTTCGAGTATTCCTTGTTTATGGAAATCACTCCAGAACAAGGCATAAAGCCACTTGATGTAAGAGCTAACAAGAATTATATATCATTATGGCAAAGACACGAGATGTCTATTGGCCTTAATCTTGAAAATACCAAGGTTATAGGCAGAAGGAAACAGGCAGCAGGAAGAGAATATATTTTCATGTGGCATTATTAATATCCAATCTCATACATCAAGCAAAATCCAACTCTGAGCGATAAACAAAAGTTGCTCCATAATATTTTGATTGCTTAGTTAATCAAAAATAATCTCCCACGCAATTTAGCCTATGTGTATTCAGATACATGCCTTTTTGCAGGTGTCTACACCTCATTAACTTCCGAGATGTCTGCTTTACGTTGCAAGGTACATAAATAACGGTCTCAGATTTGTCTTTGCTAATCACTAATTCTACACGTGTTTTCTCTTCTTATGATTTCAGTATGATACATACGAGGCCTGTCGAAAAATTATCCGACCTATAGCCAGAAAAAAATATTTCAAATGCGTGACGAGGTATGGGCACTAATCCCCTTCAAAGTAGGCACACGGTTAGTCCACCGATCCATCCAGTGCCGGAAACACCTCTGGAAGTCTTCTTTTGGAATGTGTACCGTTGTTGTGAGAGCATCCTTCTCGGCATTACTTCCTCTTTGCGTATAGTTTGGTATATGCTGTGTTGTCTTGAGACTATCCTTACCATTAACATCTCCTTTGCTATAGTGTAGTATATGTTCGCTCGTCATGATACATTCCTATCAATTATTACCTCCTCGTTTGAGGGTAGTGTAGTATATGTTCCTTCATCATGATACCATCCTCCAGGTTAACAAAAACATGAACCCGGATGGAACGTACATTTGCTTGTTAAAATGAAATAAAAACATTTTTTCCTGCGCCAGAGAGCTTTACTGTTATCAAAATAAATGTAGTTTTTTTTATGAATCAGCCTGTTATTGATTTTATCAACAGCTTTATTCTGTTCTACTGGAATTGATTTTCGTAATTCTTTTTATAACAAGGTACTTAGATGAGAGGGGCTACTTCATGTTTTCGGATAATTCAACTGTTATTACCGATCGAACCGTACACGAACACTGTACGCTTGGGTTTTTACCCCATACACCTGGCTTTGCCTTCTCACCCTTTGAGAAGGGGTTAGTTGATTGCTAATCGCCTGAGGCGCCCCTACCGGGGAATGCCGACGGGGCTGCCCAGGCAATTTTTAATGGCCAGAGCGCTCAAATTCTCGAGCGCTGGTTTTTCAAATCCCACTTTACCGACCTTGTGTCACGTCTTACCTTGTGGGAGGAAGATAAATAAAGCGATCACTGTACGCTGAGTCGTCAATCTGCGCTGGTATCAACTACAATGAGAAACTGTTTTTCTTAAAGAAAACATCGCATCGGGTCGTGCTGATCTTAAATTGTTTGATGTCTTTTATTTCTTCGGATCAATCGACATTTAAATGCGCTATAAAAAAAGTAATAATATATATCTTCGATTATTGTAGAGGTCGAATTATCTATCACGATGCCAAAACTGTCAGTTTCCATTGGTAATGCATGTTCTTCCTACCTTGTTGCCGTTTAAATCTCGGAAACTTAGCCGTAATTTACCCATCCCAACGACCTCGCTGACGCCATGAGTGACAAAGAATGCATATCCATCATGTTAGCATTCGAATGCTGTAGTTAACCATATTCTACGGGCCTGTCACGTCATTTGATCATTTGAAAATCCGCACGACACAAACCACCTTGTGTGCTGGCAGCACCGACGTCGGCCATTAATTCTGACGCCATCGAAATTCAAGGTGGTCGTCAATTCAAAATTGCTGGCAGGAGGTTTAATAAGATCATGGTTGGCCAAATTGTACATTTCGCAAGGTCACCCGCTTAAACAAACCAAAACATGTAATACAAACACGGCGGAATAATTCGTCCTTTTCTTGATTAGCGGGAACTGCGGGAAATATTTGTTAGCCTTGGTTTAGGACAGGGGCGGGCAACTTGCGGCTCGCGGGCCACATCCGGCCCGCGAAGGCTTAGCGTCCAGCCCGCCACCCTGCTATGCTTTATTATTGCAATCCGGGCCGTGGACCTCCCAGTAAAACTCATATCATTATGTGACATAGATGTAAAAGTAGGTGCTAATTAAGATTTACAGTGGGATTAAAATGTATAAATATCAGCGAGCGATGATGCATGTATATTTCATTTTTCTTTAACTATTAATTTCAAATACTTGGCCTGAGATAAAAATAGAAAAAAGAGAAAGAGAGAGGCAAAGAGGAAACGAGAGACGAGGAAAGGGCATGAAACATAGAACTTATGTGAGGTGTATCAAAACAAATGCTGCATCAACTTGCTACTTCCTCCCCCCCCCGTTATTATTTTTTATGATTCCAAAATGGCTCTTCGTCGGCGCTTTTTATAACATCACATAGAAAAGTCTCCTGAGAAGATATATCAGAATTGTATAGTGTGCAATGCATTTTTTTTACAATTTATTCATGTAAATAGAATATAGTAATTCTGAGATTTCGTTTTTCACTCCGGCCCGCGATCTCCTTCCACAAGTCTTATCTGGCCCTCACTCTGAAAAGGTTGACCGCTCATGGTTTAGGAGCAGCAGAGACCTTAATACTGTATTCAAAACTTATTTCTAAATAACGTACGGTGTGTTGCTTTTAGGTCTTAGTCATAGTAAACTTTTTAAATATTCCAGTACTCCCGGCTTGTTGAGATAACGATTGCAAGTAACGGTGATTTGGGAGCATCCGATTACCAAGGATCATTTGCTGATAGTGGCTGCTGTTTTACTTTCTGTAATTACAGTGGAGATATTTCTCGTCGAGGTTCAAGTTGAAATATAGATATTTCTATTTATTTGACTTGTACTCGACTTAGACCAGGGGCTGGTTACCTTTTCAGAGTGAGAGCCAGATGAGACTTTTGGAAGGAAATCGCGGGCCGGAGTGAAAAACGAAATCTCAGAATTACTATATTTTGTTTACATGAATAAATTGTACAAAAATTGCATTGAACACTCTACAAATCTGATATTTTTTCTCAGGAGACTTCTGTATGTGATGTTATAAAAGGCGCCGACGAAGAGCCATTTTGGAATCATAAAAAAATAATGACGGGGGAAGTATCAAGTTGATCCAGCATTCGTTTCGACACACCTCAGATAGGTTCTCTGTTTCATGCCCTTTCCTCGTCTCTCGTTTCCTCTTTGCCTCGCTCTTTATCTTTTTCTATTTTTATCTCAGGCCAAAGATTTGAAATTAATAGTTAAAGAAAAATGAAATATACATGCATCATCGCTCGCTGATATTTATACATTTTCATCCCACTGTAGATCTTAATTAAAACCTATTTTTACGTCTATGTCACAAAATGATATGAGTTTTACTGGGAGGTCCACGGCCCGGATTGCAATAATTATGCATAGCAGGGTGGCGGGCCAGACGCTAAGCCTTCGCGGGTCGGATGTGGCCCGCGGGTCGAAGGTTTCCTGCCCCTGACTTAGATCCGGCGACACCATTTATCGCGGTACCGACCGGTATTCGTTTATTTCAAATCTTTAAAGTTTTGTCGTTGTATTTTGTGGAAAGAGTTTCGTTATAGTATTTTCGGGTTTATTTTATGAATTAATCTTAACATTATTTAGTGGATTTAAAAACGACCAGACAATACGTCTAATTATTCTATTGGGTACTTATATCGATCTTGACCCAGTTTTCGCGAGTTTCTTGTCGGAAGCGTTCGGCTATCCTACGTGAACGCCGGAGAAATGACGAGCCGATTTGTACCAGACGACAATTTTGATACGGTGCTGCGTCTTATGATTTTAAGTTATATTTTCAAGAAATTTTCTAAAAGAAACAACAACAAAAAAAACAAGCAAAACATAGCGAAGTTACTGTTATCAAATAAATATTTTTTTAAATTTTGATACGTTGCTGCGTCCTATAATTGTTAGTTATAGTTGCAAGAAATTTTTTAAACAACAAAACAAATAAAACAAGCAAAACAGAGCGAACTTACTGTTACCAAATAAATATTTTTAACCCTAACCCCTAACCCTAACCCTAACCCTAACCCCTAACTCTAAACCCTAACCCTAAACTCTAAACCCTGAACCCTTACCCTAACCCTAACCCTAACACTAACCCTAAACCCTAATAACAAAACAAAACAACAAGCAAAACATTATTATTATAGGACGCATCACCGTATCAAAATTGTCGTCTGGTACAAATCGGCTCGTCATCTCTCGAGCGTTTGCGTAGGATAGCCGAACGCTTCCGACAAGAAACTCACGGAAACTGGGTCTAGATCGATATAAGTACCATCTATTGTATGTCAACTTACATCGTCAGTGTCACCTATTAACATCATAGATTTATCTTAATAAAAAAAACATATTTGTATCTGTACCGTTCTTTGAGGGATGTCAGTGTTCACTTTAGTTCTTATTTCTTCTGGACTTTTCTTCAAGTATTCCGGAGCTGTTCATAGAGCCCCTAAAAATATCAAGATTCCAGTAAGTGTCAAGTAATTCGGTTTCCTTAAAACGTAAATGTATTTACTTATATTTTCTGTCTCAATTAGTTTCACGCGGTTATACGGTGCAATGGGAGAATGGACTGTTTTTTTGTTTCTTTTCATTTGTTTGTCTCCTTGAACTGAAATAGATTTGTCTATTTGTATTTCTATTTTACAGGGAGTATTATTAGTGTTATCGTTATTATAATAGTAGTAGTAGTATCGGTAGTAGTAGTAGTAGTAGTAGTAGTAGAAGTGGTAGTGGTAGTAGAAGTAGCAGTAGTAGTAATATTATCAAAGTTGTTATTATAATAGTAGTAGTAGTATCGGTAGTAGTAGTAGTAGTAGTAGTAGTAGTAGTAGTAGTAGTAGTAGAAGTGGTAGTGGTAGTGGTAGTAGAAGTAGCAGTAGTAGTAATATTATCAAAGTTGTTATTATTTGCTGACTTAAAATTAGAAATTTCGGTAAATTTATAGAAGTGCACCTTTCGTATTTCGACCCCTAAAAAGAAAAAGTTTCTACTTTTTTGGGCAAATTACATATAAACAGCCTCAACAAATATCCGCTATGAAAAAAAATTATGAAAATTTTTATTAATTTAGATTTTAGGAGTGGGGGTCACTTTCCTATATAAGTTATACGTAAAGTGAGCACGCATTTGTTGGCCACCGAATCTCACCTCTCGTATTTCGACCCCTAAAAAAAAAAAGTTTCTACTTTTTTGGGCAAATTACATGTAAACAGCCTCAACAAATATCCGCGCGCGCGAAATACGAGTGGTGAGATTCGGTGGCCAACAAATGCGTGCTCACTTTACGTATAACTTATATAGGAAAGAGATCCCTTACCCCTCCTAACATCTAAAATAATAAAAAATGTCATTTTTTTTTCATAGCGGATATTTGTTGAGGCTGTTTACATGTAATTTGCCAAAAAAAGTAGAAACTTTTTTTTTTAGGGGTCGAAACACGGGAGGTGAGATTCGGTGGCCAAGAAATGGGTGCTCACTTTATGTATAACTTATATAGGAAAGTGACCCCCCCCACCTAAAATCTAAAATAATACAAATTTTCATAATTTTTATTATTAGCGGATATTTGTTGAGGCTGTTTACATGTAATTTGCCCCAAAAAGTAGGATACTTTTTTTTTTAGGGGTCGAAATACGAAAGGTGCACTTCTATAAATTTACCGAAATTTCTAACCGGTAAAAGAGGATAGCGTTCCTGGGAATCTGAATGATATCCAGCCGCTTCAGATTTCCACGACTCCAGGTTTATTCGCTCACCATTGCAAATCAATTCGCATTCTTGCAACAGTCGTTTACTTCTATTTGACAACGACAGTTATCTGGTATTTGAGTGTAAATAAGTATTCTTAGTATTACAATGCCTTCCGCCCCTTTCTAGCTCCGAAAGTCACTATGGCATAAAATTTACCGAATGTATTACTGTAATTTATGTAGAATTACGAGCATTCAATTTGATGCATTGGTTTGTAATTAAATCGTATATGAAGACTTGATTACAGTTAACATTGCAGTTTGCCAAAGAATAGCTAAAATAGGTTGACTTTTTTTTCTTTAACGAAGTTAACCCCAAACAAGGCAGGCCGCCACTGTAGACGTAAGGGGCTACTGAGAAGAAAGAAAAGGGGAGAAGGTTGGGAGGGGGTCAA
This sequence comes from Sepiola atlantica, assembly GCA_963556195.1. NCBI lineage: Eukaryota > Metazoa > Mollusca > Cephalopoda > Sepiida > Sepiolidae > Sepiola > Sepiola atlantica. The sequence continues at coordinate 19,796,925 of OY744535.1, forward strand.
CCTAATCTGAGATCTGCGCAGCGAGATGTCTGTTAACATTAATTTTAAATTTCTGCATGTCAGTACTGTCAAGGAAACAGGAGACAAGAAGGGAGTTCCAGAGGCCAGCAGCACGAGGAAAGAAGCTATTTGAGTAGAAAGCTCTCCGGCATCTGGGAACCTCCACACTGAATGGATGGGATTTTGTTGATTGTCGAGTTGGTCTAGTAAATTTACGTCGAGGGGGCACCAGAGTAGCCAATTCATTGGAGCATAATCCATTGAAGTATTTGTAAAACAAGCACAAGGACGCTACATTACGGCGATGGGACAGGGAATGGAGCTTGGTTGACAGTGATGGATCTATTAGGGTGGCGACTCTTTTTGGACCTTGTCAAGGAGGGAGAGAGTAGTAGATGATGCATCAGTCCAAACACAAACACCGAATCAATTTCTATATGTTATACTTGTAGTAGCTATACAAATTTACAGTATAATGATAGGTCATACGTATACAAATATGTAATAAAGTTTCAAGACTTATTTAAATACACACATATATATATATATATATATATATATATATATATATATATATATATATAAATATATAAATGTGGGACAGTTAATGTTTTTGTTTATTCAGATCTAGTATAATATAATATTTCAATACAAAACTATACTGAAGGCATGTGAGCTACACCGAAACGTTCGTGTTTCATTCCGAACAAAATCATCAACCTAACTGCCTGAAGTAAACACTGAAGTAATATATATATATATATATATATATATATATATATATATATATATATATATATATATATATATATATATATGTATATATATATATAAATATATAAATGTGGGACAGTAAATGTTTTAAGCATCTTATAAATTTATAACATAAAGAGACAAAATGAAGCCACTTTGACTCTTTCTTTAAGTTTTAACTTTTAAAGATGCTTAAAAATGAACTTTCCCAAATGTATACTTACTAGCGTAACCCCACACAACATCGGACGCCACTTCAACAAGAGCTGGAAGGACTCCTACGAAAAGAAAATAAGGTTAATACTGCATAATCTTGTTCCACACTCCTTCAGCCTAGTCTGATTCAAAAGCTTTATGTATCAATCGGCCTTAAGACGACCACTAATGAACTCTATGTCAATCTTGCCACTGTATGCAATTGCACCCCAAACCATACAGCTACCACCACCTCCAACTCGAGACGAAAAGATTTCACGTGGCAAAGTTTTATCTCCCCAGCAAAGCTGGAATCCATCTGGCCCATCCACGTTGAATTTTTTCTCATCTGTAAACAAAACAGACCTCCATTTATTCACCCAACACTGGTGAACTTTTCCGAACTCCAGTCGTTTCTTTTTATTAATGGTTTTTAGAGGTGGTTTGGCTTTGCGCTTCAAACTTGATTTTCCATTCCTATGAAGGAAGCTTCTAACTGTCAATGAGCTAACTTTGGCATCAACTCCGTCCTTTAGTTGACAAGATGAAGCCGATTTCGATTTCTTCAGTATTTTCAGAATCCTGCGCCCTAGCCGGGGGCTAAGAAGATGTGGTCTACCTGGACTTTTTTAGTATTATAGCTCTGTGGCGCTTTCAGATAATTCGACACCACCGTCTTACTTCTTCCAAAGTCCAGTCCGATGGCTCTGCTGGTTAATCCACGTTTAGACATCTCTGTAATACGGCCTCTTTTGAATTCGGTCAAAGGTTTGCCTCTGGGCATTATTAGTGGGCGTTATAATATTTTATCGTGAAGACTATCTTTATGACAACTATTGAGTTTTTTCGTGTCTAATAAAGGTTTATTTTGAGTTAATGAATGTGGCCTTATATTTATGAACAGTTTTTTTGTATGCTTATTTGTAATTATCTGCAATACGCAAGCATAATCTTAAAAATTTAATCCAAAAATTTAAGGGTAGTTTACTGATCGTATTCGCAATATAAATTCATAATATTAGGCTATAAGAACGCTTAAACAACTCCATAAGCTTAAATTACTTCTGACCTTATAGTCTTGAACAGCACTATATATATATATATATATATATATATATATATATATATATATATATATATATATATATATATATATATATATATATTATATATATTAATAATGGAGTTTATGTATCTGTCTGTCTGTCTGTCTGTCTGTCTGTCTGTCTGAAGCCGAAACTATACTATTTAAGACTATTGTACTTATCATGAAATAGTATAGTATATACTATTTCAGACTAATGTACTATCTTTAAATGCTCAATTATGGGGCATAGTGTAGTGTAGTATATGTTCTCTTGTCATGATAGCATCCTCCCAGTTATTTTCTCCTCCTTTTTTGAGAGGTGTGGAGGTAGTGTAGTATATGTTCTGTTTTCATGATACTATCCTCCCAGGCATTTCCTCCTCCTTTTTTGAGAGGTGTGGAAGTAGTGTAGTATATGTTCTGTTTTCATGATACTATCCTCCCAGGCATTTCCTCCTCCTTTTTTGAGAGGTGGGGAGGTAGTCTAGTATAATGGGATAACGAAAAAAGAAAAAGAAAGTTGTAACATATATCTAAAAAAATATCACCTACCAATGAGGGGTTAATGCTGAATATACGAGATAGAGTACTAATATACACAAGTAAGTGAGTAAAATAAAAAGGGTGATAGAATACAATATCTACAAAATCATAAAATTTTAAAAACAAAGAAATTAAATAAGAAGATGATTTGATTATTTCTTTCCTTAATCCATGGCTTTTCAAAGATGTAATATTATCGTCATTAAAGACTCGTTAGTAAAATAAAGTTTACTATAATGTCAACATTTGAAAAAGGTATACAAATAAAATGCATAAAAAATATATCAAAAAAATATAATTAAAAATATAAGAGAAAGCAATTCTTGGATAGTTCGAAGAATCTGGTGTTAGGGTAAAATCCAGTCTTGTGTGCAAAATGATTTTTAGGCAGTTTCAAATGTAGAAAGATGCGAATCTTGAAGGTAAGATGAAGTAGATCCTGGAAGTAAAACATATTTGTTTACAGCTATAGTTTGGTTTGGGCTCCAGAGAATGGCACGAAAAAGATCAGTTCTAAAGGAAGTTGCGAAGATTCAGAAAAAATGTTCAAATTAACTTTGATATCGAAAGCCATTGTTATAATTCTCCTCTAAATAATAGAAGTTTTAGATTTGATCCGCTCAAAAATGGAAAAGTAATTAGATTATGTGTGTGTCAGTCTATTTTATAGTGAGAAATCACTATTTACTAATGACAAAATCCACCCGAGAATAAGAGTTAATCAGATAGGCGGTTAGATGATTAACTATATTATGGGTAGAGTTGGATTGATAGATGTAGCGGGCTGAATTTGATTAATTAATAGGGCAGCTTGATAGGTATTCTCTGACATTTGCATTGTAAGCAACTATGTTGCCAGCTTGAAAGCAGCTACGCGGTATTGTGCTCCAGAGATGTAAAGTTATCAGAGAGAACCTCTTGACATAGAATTTCTGTAAAATTTGAAATGCCCAGAGACAAAAATGACTATTCTTTGTTGTAGTTCTATATGGACGAGATTTAATAACTGAGCACAGAGTTTAGCTGGGGCTGCACCTATCATACAAATAAAGAAAAACTAACAATATTTCTTCTGTGAAAAAGGCATTGTAAAAGAGAATAGAGATCACCAACCAATATGTCGTAAGGTTGGTCTAGTACTTTGTATAGGTATAAACAGGCCTCTGAGCAGCGTCGACCAAGGTGCGGCAGCGGTATTCCAACTTAGTGCGTATTTGACTCGTATAAAAGTAGAGAATTGCATCATGAGTCAGATATTCTTTGAAGCAGTAGAAAGATCCAAAAAATTATTGACACATATATACATATATATATATATATATATATATATATATATATATATATGTAAAAATAAAAATGGAATAAAGAAAAAGCAATTCAACAACTAACAAAAATAAACTCAAAAACTCATGTTGTAAAGTTCTACCGAGATATTTCGGCCGTAGATACGACCATTTAGTAGACTTTATTTCAAAACTAACCGAACGAAAATGGTCGTATCTACGGCCGAAATATTTCGGTAGAACTTTACAACATGAGTTTTTGAGTTTATTTTTGTTAGTTGTTGAATTGCTTATTCTTTATTCCATTTTTATTTTTACATATTGTCTGAAACATTGTTTCTTTTTTCTCATATATATATATATATATATATATATATATATATATATATATATATATATATATATATATTATTCGGTACAGAAAATACGTACAACATAAGTATCATTGGTTTCCAGCCTAGAAGGCGTTGACCTCCCGGCTATCTTTAACTTTGTTGTCACTTGGTGGAGAAAATAGAGGGTCTCGTTTTCGGGTTTTTTAATCCCAATTCCGGCCATTTTGGTAAAAGTGTTTATGTTTTAAGTTCTTTATATCTTTAAATATTTATTCATTATGTGTTGGTTTGGTTGTTTTGTTTTACGGTATGTCAACTATTTTCGTGTTATTTAATGTCAATTCCGATCTTTTTTTAGTAAGAGTCTTTATATCTTCGAATATAAATTCATGGCGTTTGGTTTGGCTGTTTTATATTGGAGGGAAGATGCGGTTTCATTCATTGGTACCTAAGAACGCGCTACGAACGGCATTTAAAAATGGCTACTACTTCAGTATCGGAAAATATTGATCCAATTATTTCTGCTTACTAAAATTCAAATAACATTCGTTTAGCGACAAATAAATTTAATTTTCCTGTATGCAATTTTCCGAAGAAAATTTTGAACACAACAGATTAACGTACACCCTAACCCTAACCCTAACCCTAACACCCTGCGTAATCTTCTGCACTCGTATCTTCTCCCTATTTTTTCTCTGAATTTAAAGAATAAAAATAGATACAAAAATGTAAGAATTGGCATCGCATTGCACATCAATCAATCGAAGAAAGCCTCGCTTTTTGGAGAATGGTGGACGAATTGACTTTTGTAGTAAAAGGTCACGTTTTAAGTGAAACCATCACACTTGAAAGCAAAGGATAAAAAACAGGGGTCTTTCCATGAATAAGGCTGCGTCATCATCGCTGTATGTCAACTTTCAAACCACAGCTTATTCAGACCAACTTTTAAAAGGTCAAGCTGCGGAACTGACCTTTGGTTTCTGTGTATTACTACGCATTTGATTCTAAAGCTTTTGTGTGTTCTATCCATTCATTCATTCGTCGTTCTCTGTTTTCTTTCCTTCCAAACCCTCTTCTCTTAGACCTTTTGTTTTTGATTCTTGCTTGTGTTTTCTTTGCTGTTGTAAGTATTTTCGTCTGACCTTCATTTCCAAACGAATGGAATTATGAAGTCAGGTCGGCAGAAAAGGGCGGCAAAATCAAATCACAAAAGAACAGGAATGAAAAAGTCTTGCAATTATTTGTTTTATTTTGTTTCTCCCCCTCTCTCTCTCTCTCTTTCTCTTTCTACCCCTCTCTCTCTATTTCCCTCTTTCTCTCTCTCTTTCTCCCCCACCCCTCTCTCTCTTTCATAGTGGGTTACATTCGAAGGCCAAATTTTTTTTTCCTATTTATTTTTACGAAATCGGCAAAAAATGTTCAATATATAAATATCACAACTCCGTATACAGTAACTGTGTACACGAGGATTCTGTTACGTATACAGCGGATATTACTCTTAAGTTTTTTTATAACAGAAGCTCAGGTATTCATCGACATAATAGTAAACCAACATTTCTATGGAATTCATTAAACTAAATGCTTAGCTCATCCCTTACATTATTCTAAAGTCTTAATTCTTGCTATCGTAAAATGCAATTTCTCAAATCCATTACAGAACCCCACTTGCCCTTTTACGTAATGACGCATACAGGGTAAATATAGACTTACGGATCTGTTTTTAGAAATCTGTTATTGATGTGAAACAACTTTTTTCTTTCAAAATCCATTTACGTATGATCCTTAAGCTTTCATCTTAAGAAACTACGACTATTACTACGACGACTATTACTACCTCTACTACTACTACTACTACGACGAAAACTACTACGACTATTACTGCTACTACTAGTATTACCTCTACTACTACTACTACTACTACTACTACGACGACGACGACTATTACTACCTCTACTACTACTACTACTACGACTATTCCTACCTCTACTACTTCTACTACTACTACTACTACTACTACAACTACTATTACTACCTCTACTACTAATACTACTACTACGACTACGACTATTCCTACCTCTACTACTTCTACTACTACTACTACGACTACTATTACTACCTCTACTACTAATACTACTACTACGACTACGACTATTACTACTTCTACTACTACTACTACTACTGTTACTTCCTCTCCTCCTACTACTACTACGACTATTACTACATCTACTACTACTACTACTACGACTACGACTACTATTACTATATCTACTACTACTACGACTACTACGACTATTACTACCTCTACTACTCCGACTATTTGTACCTCTACTACTACTACTACTATTAATACCTCTACTACTACGACTATTACTACCTCTACTACTACGACTACTACTACTACGAATATTACTACCTCTACTACTACTACTACGAATATTACTACCTCTACTACTACTACTATTACTACGTCCACTACTACTACTACATCTACTAATACTACTACTACTACGACTATTACTACCTCTACTACTACGACTACTACGATTATTACAACCTCTACTAATACTACTACTACGACTACTACTACCTCTACTTATTTTCTCCAACTGCTATCCCTTCCACATATGTCCCCCTTCTCGCCTCTTTTCTGTGTCATGCGCTTTTCCTACAACCCTGCGAATATGTTAATGTCCAAATAAGCCAGCAATCAATGTTATCAAATGTAAGTCATACATACATATATTGTCAGTCGAATCCATATATTATTTCTGTGATTACCAAAAAACGGAACAATAATCTCGGTTCTGTAATAAGAAAATAGTCTTTAATTTAATTCATGATTAAACGAACTTTTACCTTAAAATTTGTTATTTATTTCTCAAACCTTATATAAACATTTTAGTTATTATTTATCAAATAAAAGAATAAAACACGTCGTCGTTTTTATCTATTAGTACAAAATTTACACTAGCAACAGAATACGCGGGTAAAGTTATGTTTGATCCTGTGATCGGTCTTCTTTTCAATTGCATCCGCGGACGAGCAAACAAATTATTGAAGAAGTACTCACAGCATAGACATATTAAAATATTAAAGTTTTCAGGGCCAACTTGGATTTTTGTTTTGACTAAGAAAGATCTGATTATTATCTTATATATAAAATAGAGACGATTTTTCCCCTGTATCTTCTCGGAGAATAGGAAACTAACCACATGCATCACAGACTACTAAACTCACCATTATAGTACACTTATTCACTGGAGCGTGATTTAGTAAAATTGTTATTATTTTTTTTCAACAAACACTAAATATTACATTTGGCCCACCATCTACAGCTCTTCAACAAACCAACCCATATAGGTGGTAGCAAAAACTGTTCCATCAATTATGTACTGTCACTATAAACATCGACACCGGGAACTAATAAACACAGTTTAATTTTCACAAAACACCCGTTCATATTTATTATTTGCCTGGTATTAATTTACTACATAATATAAAGCAATACGCAAAGACTTAATGACCGCTCCCGTTCACTCCAATGATTTTCCGCGAAAGCTAAATCTTAACATAACACGCATGCCAATACTCAAGCTTGGGTTGATCAGCCTATTTTCACATGTATTTTTAACCCAAAATCCTTGCGCAGTCGTTAAGAAGACAGGTTTCATGATAGCCAGTTTTAGCGTTCGATCCCATTCTACTCTACCACTTTTTTTCTTTTTTTTTAATTTAAAATATTTGCCAACACGGTAGTCGGGGAGAATAAAGAATAGGTCGTTTCTTATTTTATTCAGCGTCATGCAATAGGTAGTACTTTCTCCCGTGCAACGCCGAGCGACGGGTTCCACTAGTATTAAATATGTGTCAAATTAATGTTAATGTGAAGACCTTCTTGCCAGACATTTCCAAATGGTATATGCATTCAGATATGACTGTTAGGTTATCTGCTGTAGAACGGATTTGCCTTAATCCATACTGATGGTGAGAAAGAA
>OY744535.1:19810115-19827615 GCA_963556195.1 Sepiola atlantica
GTGAATATTGTCCAGATAATTTTCTTTACCGCGGTTGTCGCAAGATTTATTTTGAATCTAATTAATCTGAATCTACTGTTGCAATCGATTGAATTGAAAGACGAATTAGAAATGAATCCTAGGCGAGCGTAAATATCGAGGTTCAAGAATATTGGCCAATGAGTCTGAATTACAGACGAATCGAAGTTATTTAGGTCCTGCAAATATTTGTAGATCATCTTCTAAGATGGGACCATTTCCATCTTAAAAATGAAAAAGGCTTATGAAAAATAAAGTAGAGTATTTATTTACTCCTCTCCAGGAGTTAGGCACAAGGCCAGTTTTATCTTACTCCCACAAGTAAGATGTGACCCAAGGTCTGGTCGGGAAAGTGGGGTTTGAAAAGCCAGCGCCCGAGAAAGTGAGTACTCTGTCCATTAAAAATTGCTTGGGCAGCCCCGCTGGCATTCCCCGGTAGGGGCGCCTCAGGCAGTATGAATTAACTTACTCCTCCCCAAAGAGGGGAGGCGAAGCCTGGGAGGGTGGACCTCCTAGAACTGCACAGGACAGACACATAGACCGGCGTAAATCAAGCCCCGAAGGCCAAGAAAATACTAGTCTATAGGGTGCAGTATCCATCGGAACAGATACTACACTTTGATCTTAGCCAAAAGGCCCTGATATATATTCTGATACTACACTCCAACTACTCTGCCGTCTGTTAGTGAATAAGTGACCATTCTAGACTGATGGATTAGGAAAAAAATGTTCCAGAATAAAAATCTAAAGAATTGCAAGCCGGCTTATAAAGAGTGCTAAATATCAAATAAGGATTAAATATATATGATTATTTTTCATTTATACAGACATACACATAATCTGCGACACTGGCATATCGATGTCATTTTGCCTGATTCTACGTTTTTCCTGATGAGATTTCAGTTTCTAACAGCTGTTGATCAAGAACATCGACATCCAGTGTTTCAGACACATGTCTGTATGAATAAAAATAAACATATATATATATATATATATATATATATATATATATATATATATATATATATATATATATATATATATATATATATATACAAGTGCAGGTTAGTAGTCCGAGGCTTTAGCAATGCGATGTAGTTGCCGGAAGATGGAAAAAGTGAACAGAAATAAACGATGAGAGAAAGTGAAACTCAAAACGATTTATTAATAATTTCACGAAAAACTGATTAAATACCAGAATAGTAAATACTGTCTGGTAAATAAAAAGTGCGGCAAAAGGTAATCTTAAATTTTCGAAAGAAAAACTTTCATTTTCAAAAGACTACAATAGAAGACCGAGAGGGTCGAATAAAACGGGAAAAATGGTGTCAAACCATTGAAATACCGCAGCAGACAATTGGGAGTAGGAACGCAGAAAATGTCAAAATTCTTTATTCAATTCTAAATTTAAATTTACGTGTGGGCCGTTATTATTATAATATGTGCCATCAAAGGGGGATAACTTAGGAAAGAATATGTTTAGAAATGAGATTTGAAATTTGAAAAGGAATTTAAATTGTAGAATGGATCAATGCCAAAGAGGTAGGAAGGAACCGTTGGAACGAGGGAAGGGGGGGGGGGAATAAAAAGTAACGTTGGAGAAGGGAGAGGAAATAAGGATAAAAAATACATACACACATACATATATAAAGTGTAAATATCTAAATACATATTTATTTTTTGTATGTTAATTTAAGAGTATTCCAAGGGTATAATACTCCTAGAACTAAATTTATATAAATCTATTTTATTTATTGATTTATAGATATTTTTCCTTTATTTTCCTTTGTTATTATTATTTATTCGTATATTTAATTTATTATTTTATTATTATAATTTCTTTTTTTTATTAATTTTATTTATTTTAAATTTTGTTTTTATTATTATTTTATTTTATTGAATTTCATACTAAAATTTGAAAATGAAAGTTTTTCTTCCGAAAATTTAAGATTACCTTTTGCCGAACTTTTTATTTACCAGACAGTATATACTATTCTGGTATTTAATCAGTTTTTCGTGAAATTATTAATAAATCGTTTTGAGTTTCATTTTCTCTCATCGTTTATTTCTGTTCACTTTTTCCATCTTCCGGCAATTACATCGCATTGCTATAGCCTCGGACTACTAACCTGCACTTATATTTACCAGCAATGCTTCAAGCAAACTACAATCTCTTTTAATATATATATATATATATATATATATATATATATATATATATATATATATATATATATATATATATATGAACACCGCCGCCGGCTTTAAATGTATCTTAATTTCAGTAATGTATGTTGTGATTTCCGTTGGCCTAATGGATTCGGGCATAGGATGGTTACTCTTTTCTGAACTTACGAATTGCGTTTGAACCCAGTTGGCCGGCTGACACCAACTATTATCTGCACTGAGGCGGACGTAAGTCCGAAACAACGTTGTCCGTAAGTAAATACACTTTAATATTTAATTTTAAAAATATTCATAGTAATGGTCCCCTTCAAGATAAATATATCTTAATTGTCGAGCACTGTCTAAAATGATAAAGATCTGAGGTCGTTAAGCTATGGAAGCAAAGTGTCTAAACATTCCTTGATCTGGGAACGTTTTGAACCCCACCGCTTGCTGTAAATGTGTCTTAATTTCAGTAATGTATGTAATGATTTCCGGTGGCCAAATAGCCTAGGGCATAGGATCGTGACTCTTTTCTATATCTAGACCTGCGTTCGAACCCGTCTGACCTCCTGAAACTACCATTTCCTACACTGATGAAGACGTAAGTCCGAAACAACGTTGTCTGTATGTAAATACACTTTAATATTGAATAAAAGAATATTCATAGTATATATATATATATATATATATTATATATATATATATATATATATAGTTTAAATATTCTTGTACTCAGTAAGCCACGAATGTACTTGTACTCAGTAAGCCACAAATATACTTGTACTGAGGAAGCCACAAATATACTTGTACTCAGTAGATGACAAATATACTTGTACTCAAGAAGTCACTAATATACTTGTACTCAGAAAGCCACCAACATACTTGTACTCAGTAAGCCACAAATCTACATATACTCAGTAAGCCACAAATATACTTGTGCTAAGAAAGCCACAAATATACCTGTACTCAATAAGCTACATAAATAATTGTACTTACAAAGCCACAAATATACTTGTACTCAGAAAGCCAGCAATATAATTGTACTCAGTCAGACGAAAATGTACTTGCACTCAGAAAGCCACAAATATACTTGTACTCAGTAAGTAACTAAAATACTTGTACTCGGTAAGCCACAAATATACTTGTACTTAGAAAGCCACAAATATACTTGTTCTCAGTAAGCCACAAATGTACTTGTACTCAGTAAGCCACAAATATACGTGTACTCAGAAAGCCACATATATGCTTGTACTCAGAAAGCCACATATATACTTGTACTTAGTAAGCCACAAATATACTTGTACTCAGTAAGCAACAAATACCATTGTAAGCAGTAAGCCACAAATATAATTGTACTCAGTAAGCCACAAATATACTTGTACTCAGTAAGCCACAACTATACTTGTACTCAGAAAACCACTGATATAAGTGTACTCAGTAAGCCACGAATATAATTGTACTCAGCAAACTACTAATATACTTGTACTCAGTAGGCATCAAATATCCTTGTATGCAGTAAGCCACACATATACTTTTACTCAGTTAGCCGCAAATGTACTTGTACTCAGTAAGCCACACATATACTTGTACTCAGTAAGCCACACATATACTTGTACTCAGTAAGTCACTAATATACTTGTACTCAGTAATCCACAAATATAGGTGTACTCAGTAAGCCGCAAATATACTTGTACTCAGTAAGCCGCAAATAATCTTGTACTCAGTAAACCATTAATATACTTGTACTCAGTAAGCCAAAAATAGACTTGTACTCAGTAAGCCGCAAATGAACTTGTACTCAGTAAGCCACACATATACTTGTACTCAGAAAGCCACAAATATTACTGTACTCAGAAAGCCACAAATATACTTGTACTCAGAAAGCCACAAATATTACTGTAGTCAGAAAGCCACAAATATACTTGTACTTAGTAAGCCACAAATGGGTTTGTGTTTGCCCATAAAATAGCATCATATTTAACACAGAACATTTAAATTGCTTTGTGTTTAACCTTGTCGAAAACAATTACAAATATATTATTTTGGCAATCCATGAGAATAAAAGTATACTTTTTTGGCACTTCTGCTTCATATATACTACAGAAGTGCCACTTTTTTTTATAAATGAATGCGTACAGCTGAGGTAGAGTTCACATTTTCTGGAAGACATAGAATAAGTGTAGAGTTGCTGATGGAGTGTCAGTTCGAAAGACAGAAAAACAAATAAGACAGGGTAATTTGAAACCTTCTAATCTAAGAGAAAACGCATCACCAATGTAAATACTTAAACACATATTAGTTTTTTTACCAACCAACAATGCGAAGCCGAACTTTTAATGTGATACTTATCACGGCATCAGCATGTTTGATTTTGTTTGTTTTTACAAGGGTAATTTATACTGAGCTGAAATCTCAATCACTCTGTCTTTCGGTATATCACTTTTTATCAGCTTTCCCTAAACCCAATAACTGCGTTAATACTAACTGATCGAAGGACAGGTCTAGAGGTTATATATGTATGCACAAACACACACACACAAACACACACAAACACACACACACATATATATATATATATATATATATATATATATATATATATATATATATATATATATATATAACTTCGAGCATGCCAATGCTTTCTTCGTTCTACAACAAAAATTTGATTTCATAACCGCCAACAACATCTCCGCGAAAAACATCTACTAACAAGGACATTATATAAACAAATTTAAAAAATGTTTGTTTATTTTTATTTTTTTGAAAAAATGACACAATAATAATAAACTATGATGAAGGAATATTATTGTGAAATTAATAAGTTTAAAAGAAAAAAAGTAATATTGCATTGATAAAGGCTTCTATTTTCAATTTTAATAATATGTATATATATATATATATATATATATATATATATATATATATAGTATGAAATGTATATTTATGGAAATAAACTCCACACAGCATCAATGTGGACAGAAAACATCAGACTAACTATAAAATAATATGATATACTGATAAACTATGATGAAGGAATATTATTCCGAAATTAATAAGTTCATAAGAAAAAAAAATTAATATCGCATTGATTTTCAATTTTAATAATATATATATATATATATATATATATATATATATATATATATATATATATATATAAATGTATATATATATATAGTATGAAATATATATTTATGGATATAAACTCCACACAGTTTCAATGTGGACAGAAAACATCAGACTAACTATAAAATAATATATATATACATATATATATATATATATATATATATACATATATATATATTTATATTTTAATTAACATGTACAAAAAGCCGCAACATTAGCATATCGATGTTATCGATCTTTAGTTATTAGAAACCAAAATCTCTTCAGACGACAGTCTGATATTTCACTTAGACGGACATCTAAATGAATGATGCAGAAGTTTACTGTGTTATACTTATCGTCTCCTGTGATTATGAAAAAATACATTTTTGAAAATCCATGGGTTAAGGATTTAAAACAAGGTTATTTATATATTTCTTTATTTGAACTGTATTATGAATTAATTAATATTGTACTTTTGGAAACTGTTATTCTCATCACTCATTTCCTTATAATTTTGCTCTAATATATTGAGCATTGGCTTTTCAAGATAGGATATAATTGCAAGGTTACAATTTTATTTTTATTTTTATTATTTCTCAAGTTATATATATATATATATATATATATATGTACACACACACACACACATATATATATATATATATATATATATATATATATATATATATATATATATATATATATATATATATATATAGTCAACTCCAAAACGTGGTTTAGCAAGAATCATTCATGTGGCTATTTTAACCCCTGAATATTTGTTACTATCCACAATTACAATCGAACAATCTATTATATTGTTTAAGCAAACGTGCGTTGTATATATATATATATATATATATATATATATATATATATATATATATATATATATATATATATATAAACGGACTACTGCTGATAACGGCGAAACTAACATCCTGATTTTTATTTTTTTTTCTTGTTCACATCTTCAGCCATGCCGAAATTTGCACATTTTCTGGCAAATCAAAATTAATATTTGTGTGATTTTATTTTTATTCGGCGTTCTTTGTTATTCAATGTGCTTTTGAAGTCGTGACATATTTGCTCCAACGGCAAATGAGAAAGTTATACGACGAAGATAGAGAATATATATATATATATATATATATATATATATATATATATATATATATATAATGAACACAACAATCATCCGTAAAGTGTTCAACCAAGAGGAGGGAACTTTGCAATATAGATTCATGAAAAAGCTTTTAATATTTACTTTCTAAGTAGCTCTTCATTTGAAGGTTGCATTAAAAATGATTTCTAAGAAATATTTAAAAATATCCACATACATTTATGTTTCATCATAAACATGAATCATCGGCGTGGGTAGGTATAACGCAATCGTAGTTAAACTAATCTTCTACGTTAAGTTTTAAATAGTTTGAAGACTATCAACGTTATACCGTAAAAACTGTGTGTTACTTCTTATATTTAATCCTGCAGTCGCCTACATGCAATGTAGATTGATTATAACTCGTTCATATGTAAGAAAAGTGTGGCTATTTTTGTTTTATTTTACAACCTAATATATCTGGATGGTTAATTAGTCTATGTAAACATATAAGTTTACTTCATATTAGTACAGAGAATATGCTAAATATACCTTGACACTTTTTAACCAACATTTAGGGATAGAGAACATTAATATATCTTTCGTAAAATATAGGTATTTCCACAGTCGACAAAGGTTGTATCTACTCTGACACAGATGACAAAGAAATAATAACACCGTGTAATTTACACGAATTAATATAGTATGGTTCTAATTACGCAGCATCTATTATGATATATATTTACTATATTATTTTTATTCATCGTAACATGGAATACGCTTAGTAACTTTATTTTAAATATTGAGGGATAGAGAATATTAATTTATTTTTCGTAAAATATATGTAGTTCCACAGTCGACCAAAGTGGAATCTACTTGGACACATATTACAAATAAATAATAATACCGTGCAATTTACACGAATCAAGCCAATAAATTATGTTGAATAAATTGTGTACAGAATATAGAAAATAGATAACGTTATTATGTAGCATCTATATTCTTTTTTTATTTATCGTAAGTTTCATTATTTTGGCATAGCAATTTGTAACAATACTTTTATTATATTTGGTTGTGTGTAACTTTTGGAATATAGCCTTCATTCTATAATGAAAAAACAAAGTGTACGTATTTTAACATTTATATATATATATATATATATATATATATATATATATATATATATATTTCGTAAGATCACTCTAGCTGCCTGGTAAATGGCGGCCACGTGTCGCTATTTACAGTTAAAGTTACTCTATATTTACTAACTAATTGGTTAAGATCACCGACTACGAATCAGTGGCGATTTGTGTTCGGGGTTCGCGCCCACCGACCGTCAGGAATTAGTTCCTAGACTGAAGATTGCGTTAGCATGAAATATCGATGTCTCTAGGTATTTAAATATTTAATATTTATTTATTAAAAAAAGAAATATTATTGTTTATCAGCCCCCCTCCCCACAAGGGCTGGGCACTTTCGAGTGGCTTTAATAACAAGCAGTACTAATAGCTATATGCGCGATCGGAACACCGTTTCGTAAGATCACTCTAGCTGCCTGGTAAATGGCGGCCACGTGTCGCTATTTACAGTTAAAGTTACTCTATATTTACTAACTAATTGACGACTACGAATCAGTGGCGATTTGTGTTCGGGGTTCGAGCCCACCGACCGTCGGGAATTAGTTCCTAGACTGAAGATTGCGTTAGCATGAAACATCGATGTCTCTAGGTATTTAAATATTTAATATTTATTTATTAAAAAAAAATATATTATTGTATATATATATATATATATATATATATATATATGTGTGTGTGTGTGTGTGTGTGTGTGTGTGTGTGAGTACTTCTATCCCATTACTCAAAAGTTAGCTAGTAAAATGTGTATATTTTTCAAGCACCAGGCAAATCACACCAAGGAGTTATCTTGAAAAAAGGGGTGTCACACCCACTGACCCTCGGTGTAGTAGCTAATTAAAAGGGGCTCTACTTGTCGTCCACGACTACTGTCGACGAAGTTACTTGTTTTATTATACGTGCATACAAGTCTGAGAAACTATATATTCATTGCAATAAAATTCAGAGTTTAAAGAGCATGGATGAATAGTAAAAATTCAAGTACGAATAACAAGAATATTTCCTGTTTTTTTTATGAAAATCGCTCCAGACAAGGCATGAATCCACTTTATATAAGGGGCTAACAAGAACGAAATGTGATCTTAGCAAAAAGCGAGTTCTGTATTGCAACATCGGGATTCATATAGAAAGTCTCTTACTGATCTATAAAATCAGTTATTCCTTTCGTTCCGAGATTAAAACATTCTTATTTCCATAAAAAAGTCTTTGACATACGAAATGCGGAATGTTGTCATTGATCTCCTATCACATTAGTTTGGCTTTCCATTTTTTTTTAAAGTAAACAATTTTCGAATCATTTAATGCTGAAACAAAATACGTATCGTAAAGAAGTAATTCCATACAGACTGTAATGACAAACGAGAACAGTCGTAACTTAAGAAAGCTTTATTCGGCATAAACTGTCAGTACAATATTAGTGCTGATATTTATCTGGTTAAGACGAACAGGAGAGTTCTCCAAAGGGGAGATAATTTAGAATAGGCAAATATTTGTAAATGTTCATTACACAGACGATTGAATACAAGGCGTCATTTGAACCCTAAGAGGTGGAATTAAGTGGTTGACACATTACCGAACACCATAAATCTAGCAAGATAGACTTGATAAAAACTTGAAAACCTCCTCCGTATACCCCAACGTCAACTTTTGGGCAAAACATGTAACTTTTCTCTCCTACATAAAAGTGACATTCGAAACAGATCTTTTTATCTACGCAATCTTGTTAGCATAGGTACGGGAAATAATCTATTTGCATGCGGCTTACGCTAATAAGAGATAGAATTTGCAGAAAGCTATCGGTGAAGCGGGTTGATACTAAAACTGCGCATCTCCTTAATAGAGTATAAGGACCAAATTAGTGCTTACATCGTTACAATGCGTAGTCAGGTGTGTTTTTTTTTCCTGGCTTGTCTTAGTTTATCAGCGTGTTCTTATTACCTTGTTTGAGCCGAGAGTTGATAATTCCATGGCAGCTAAGTCTAGTGATAAGGAAACAATGTTAACACTTATTTCTTTTTCGACTGATTATACTATTACTACTTCTAACACTAAACACAATAAAATAATAAGGACTCAAAAAGTGTTAGAACAAATTCATTAGCATAACGGAATACATTAACTGAGGGAATAGTTATAAGACTACCACTGATTTAAGTAATATTAAACGACTACTGTTACTAGTATTACTACTACGACTACTAATCTATTACTAATATAGGGTGGGCAAAAATAAGGGTCCTATTTTTAAAAATTCATAACTTTTTTATTTATTGATTTTTTTAATTTTTTTTTTAGAATAAGTAAAGGACCCCTTCCGAAGCAAGCATGAGCCGTATTAGCCCTAAGGAACGTACCCTCATTTAGAAAACATTATTTTTGCTTAAAAAACTCAAAACAGTGTAAAAAAAACAATACTTTAGTTTTTGTAAGTTTTAAGAAGTGTTTTTCGGCTAAAATTTGTTTTGTTTCTTTCGAAAAATCTCGGAAGGGTCAGTCTACACACACATAAAGTTTGGTGAGTTTAACTTTTATTTTGTGGAAGTTATTCAAATTCAAGTTATTCCAATTTAAAGATAGGACCCTTATTTTGGCTCACCCTGTAGATAATTGGTAGCTGTTTGTCTGAAGTCGAAATTATATTATTACTTCTATTAATTGTACTATTGTACTTCTATTACTAATAGAGATTTTGTAGCTGTCTATCTGAAACCGAACTTATATTATTACTTCTATTAATTGTACTAGTGTACTTCTATTACTAATAGAGATTTGGTAGCTGTCTATCTGAAGCCGAACTTATATTATTACTTCTATTAATTGTACTATTGTACTTCTATTACTAATAGAGATTTTGTAGCTGTCTATCTGAAACCGAAATTATATTATTACTTCTATTAATTGTACTATTGTACTTCTATTACTAATAGAGATTTGGTAGCTGTCTATCTGAAACCGAAATTATATCATTATTTCTATTAATTGTACTATTGTACTTCTATTACTAATAGAGATTTGGTAGCTGTCTGTCTGAAGCCGAAATTATATTATTACTTCTATTAATTGTACTATTGTACTTCTATTACTAATAGAGATTTTGTAGCTGTCTATCTGAAGCCGAACTTATATTATTACTTCTATTAATTGTACTATTGTACTTCTATTACTAATAGAGATTTTGTAGCTGTCTATCTGAAACCGAAATTATATTATTACTTCTATTAATTGTACTATTGTACTTCTATTACTAATAGAGATTTGGTAGCTGTCTTTTTGAAACCGAAATTATATCATTATTTCTATTAATTGTACTATTGTACTTCTATTACTAATAGAGATTTGGTAGCTGTCTGTCTGAAGCCGAAATTATATTATTACTTCTATTAATTGTACTATTGTACTTCTATTACTAATAGAGATTTTGTAGCTGTCTATCTGAAGCCGAACTTATATTATTACTTCTATTAATTGTACTATTGTACTTCTATTACTAATAGAGATTTTGTAGCTGTCTATCTGAAACCGAAATTATATTATTACTTCTATTAATTGTACTATTGTACTTCTATTACTAATAGAGATTTGGTAGCTGTCTATCTGAAACCGAAATTATATCATTATTTCTATTAATTGTACTATTGTACTTCTATTACTAATAGAGATTTGGTAGCTGTCTATCTGAAGCCGAACTTATATTATTATTTTTATTAAGTGTACTATTGTACTTCTATTACTAATAGAGATTTTGTAGCTGTCTATCTGAAGCCGAAATTATATTATTATTTCTATTAATTGTACTATTGTACTTCTATTACTAATAGAGATTTTGTAGCTGTCTATCTGAAGCCGAAATTATATTATTATTTCTATTAATTGTACTATTGTACTTCTATTACTAATAGAGATTTTGTAGCTGTCTATCTGAAGCCGAAATTATATTATTATTTCTATTAATTGTACTATTGTACTTCTATTACTAATAAAGCTTTTGTAGCTGTCTGTCTGAAGCTGAAATTATATTATTATTTCTATTAATTGTACTATTGTACTTCTATTACTAATAGAGATTTTGTAGCTGTCTGTCTGAAGCTGAAATTATATTATTATTTCTATTAATTGTACTATTGTACTTCTATTACTAATAGAGATTTTGTAGCTGTCTATCTGAAGCCGAAATTATATCATTATTTCTATTAATTGTACTATTGTACTTCTATTACTAATAGAGATTTTGTAGCTGTCTGTCTGAAGCTGAAATTATATTATTATTTCTATTAATTGTACTATTGTACTTCTATTACTAATAGAGATTTTGTAGCTGTCTGTCTGAAGCTGAAATTATATTATTATTTCTATTAATTGTACTATTGTACTTCTATTACTAATAGAGATTTGATCGCTGTCTATCTGAAACCGAACTTATATTATTACTTCTATTAATTGTACTGTTGTACTTCTATTACTAATAGAGATTTGGTAGCTGTCTATCTGAAGCCGAACTTATATTATTATTTTTATTAATTGTACTATTGTACTTCTATTACTAATAGAGATTTGGTAGCTGTCTTTTTGAAACCGAACTTATATTATTATTTTTATTAATTGTACTATTGTACTTCTATTACTAATAGAGATTTGATCGCTGTCTATCTGAAGCCGAAATTATATCATTATTTCTATTAATTGTACTATTGTACTTCTATTACTAATAGAGATTTGGTAGCTGTCTATCTGAGACCGAAATTATATTATTATTTCTATTAATTGTACTATTGTACTTCTATTACTAATAGAGATTTTGTAGCTGTCTATCTGAAACCGAAATTATATTATTATTTCTATTAATTGTACTATTGTACTTCTATTACTAATAGAGATTTTGTAGCTGTCTATCTGAAACCGAAATTATATAATTACTTCTATTAATTGTACTATTGTACTTCTATTACTAATAGAGATTTTGTAGCTGTCTATCTGAAACCGAAATTATATTATTACTTCTATTAATTGTACTATTGTACTTCTATTACTAATAGAGATTTTGTAGCTGTCTATCTGAAACCGAAATTATATTATTACTTCTATTAATTGTACTATTGTACTTCTATTACTAATAGAGATTTGGTAGCTGTCTATCTGAGACCGAAATTATATTATTACTTCTATTAATTGTACTATTGTACTTCTATTACTAATAGAGATTTTGTAGCTGTCTATCTGAAACCGAAATTATATTATTACTTCTATTAATTGTACTATTGTACTTCTATTACTAATAGAGATTTTGTAGCTGTCTATCTGAAACCGAAATTATATTATTATTTCTATTAATTGTACTATTGTACTTCTATTACTAATAGAGATTTTGTAGCTGTCTATCTGAAGCCGAAATTATATTATTATTTCTATTAATTGTACTATTGTACTTCTATTACTAATAGAGATTTTGTAGCTGTCTATCTGAAACCGAAATTATATAATTACTTCTATTAATTGTACTATTGTACTTCTATTACTAATAGAGATTTGGTAGCTGTCTATCTGAAGCCGAACTTATATTATTATTTTTATTAATTGTACTATTGTACTTCTATTACTAATGGAGATTTGGTAGCTGTCTTTTTGAAACCGAACTTATATTATTATTTCTATTAATTGTACTATTGTACTTCTATTAGTAATAGAGATTTGATCGCTGTCTATCTGAACCCGAACTTATATTATTATTTCTATTAATTGTACTATTGTACTTCTATTACTAATAGAGATTTGGGAGCTGTCTATCTGAAACCGAACTTATATTATTACTACTTTTAATTGTACTATTGTACTTCTATTACTAATAGAGATTTGGTAGCTGTCTATCTGAAGCCGAACTTATATTATTATTTTTATTAATTGTACTATTGTACTTCTATTACTAAAGGAGATTGAGTATATGTTTGTCTGAAGCACAAAACTATGCTATTACTTCTATTAATTGTACTAAACTATAGTATTAGTTTTGATCGCTCCCTTTTCATATCTACTTATCCGCTCTTATATATACGCATTCCAAAACTTCCCACAACATCACGTGTCTTTCAAATTTACATAATTAATTTGTTTAAAAGCTTCTAATAAATTAATATTCGCAAATATACACTCATGATTGTTTTGGGTTTTTTTTTTTCAGATTTCCAGATGTATTTCAGATATTTTCTTTGATTTTTCTTTCACACGTTACGCCGTAAATGGTAAATTTTGTTTAAAAACTATGTTTTCATTATTCCATGCTTTATTTATGAAAATTAAGGATTGAGTGATTTGGTTCCTATTTTTGTAAAAAACAAACAAACAAACACATTTTACTAAGCAATTAAATAAAACAACTAGAAAATGTATGCGACCAAAGAAATGGTGGCTGGCCGTCGAACCTAAGAAGAAATTATGCAAATTATTCCTTTCACGGACTTAGAATATACAGCGCGATTTTTGTTATTTTCCATCAGTTTGTGTTTTGAGCTCTTACTAGAAATATGCTCGCATTTTATTTTACTTTGCCTGCCAACAGGGCGGTAGTTGCCCCCCCCCCCACTCGATTCGTTGTTCTTATGGCGTCCATGCTTAGTTATAGTTGTTCCTGTGTGGAAACTTTCATTGCGTGTCGCTGAAGATGATTGCTTCCAATTGGAAACCCTTAGCAGAAATTATTTCACTTTACAATACGATGACAGCTTTCACATGCATTGGATTAATTTATCACCATGTTTTCTTTATCTTTCGTAAGATTAGAGTTAATACTAAGCCGATGTCTATTAATTTCTTCGCTCGCATTATGCGTTCATCTTGTCGCTAGAAAACTGATGATTTCTTCATTAATCAAGCGAACGCCCGATTCTCGTCAACGGCGCCTGAGTAACTCCGAATTGAGAAATGATTATCTATATATAATGTTATGTCTTTGTATATGTGTATATATTTTCCGTACAAGATTCATCCCAAAACTAATACAACAGTACATTATGAACTTTTAATTTTTAAAAACTGCTAAGCGTAAGGTAATTCAATGTGGGCTACATTTAGTTTGATTAAGTTTTATGCAAACGTAGAGAAAATAGGGTTGAAGCCCTCTGTGAAAATTCCGATACCTCTGATGTTTGTGAATTTTTAAAATAGGTATTAGACATCAATTCATGATTCCTAATATTTCAGTATTTTGTAGTAATTTAAGGGTTTTAAGGGTTATTATAAGGGATCACTCCCATTTAGATATTCAAATATATCAGAGTTGCATGGGATTCCATTCAAAGTCTTAAAATACTAATTAAGGAAGATTCCCTGGATGTCAATCTATTTGTAAAATCCGTTAAACTCAAGCCTTATATTATAAATATGTTTTAAAATATAATATATATATATATATATATATATATAGAGAGAGAGAGAGAGAGAGACAGAGAGAGAGAGAAGATAAAATATTTATTAAAACATCAAACGTTCAGAGGAAGGAGATTCATATCATTAATCAATGGATGTTCCAAGATAAACTCTTCTCATCAGAGGATAGGGAAAAGCCGACGATGTAATTGTAAAAAATATTGATTGCTCTATTCAATATATTGAGCTTTATATTATCACGATAGATTATTATTAAACGATAATTCAATTATCGTTAATTTAATTCAACATTTAAATATTTGAATATATATATATATATATATATATATATTTATATATATATATATATATATATATATATTTATATATATATATGTATATATATACATATATATATATATATATACATATATACAGAAAAAGTACGCTTCGCTAGTGTCAGCAATCGCTATTAATCTATATTCAGAGCACAGAAATACTTACTTACGAATTTTAAAGCTTGTCTTTTGTGAATTCTTCATGCATACTCCTTTTATTGGTTTGAGTGTACTCATTCGTTGCATCGGAAAATAAAATTAGTATTTGATGTCTTACTGTTCAGCATAACAGATAGGCTGGCTGTAGATGAGGAGTATTTACATATTGAGGTTTATTGTCACTCGGATTCATTGGTTAAGAGATGCTGCAACAGTTTTGCAATACTGATCAAACGAAGCGGCAGTTGAACTCATTCGAATGCCATTCGGAATGGAAAAGTGTGCGCTGTTGTGATGAAAAGAGGAAAACTTAAGACAGCAAATAACATGGGACTCTCCATTGCTTCATACTATTGAGTGATGACTGGTAATGACTCGTGTTATTTGTTATTATCGCCTGTCATAATTATTTACTCTTCAACCATCAGAAGAGTGTCGCCTAGAATTGATTGGTATTCAACGCTTTTAAAGGTTACGTCACGGGTATATGGTAACATAAAAAATATGAATTTTAGAAGATTTAAACATAATCGCATCTCGGTCTGCCAATAATAACCGATATAAAAATACTAGTGAAAATGGTAGAAATAAAGGAAATTGTAATTCCTTATCTCAAAATTCCGAAACATGATATATTTTAGTAATAGAACTTTTCATAATAAGGTATGGAAACAAAAATAACATTATAAGTAGTGTGTCACCACTAATAATAATACTACTTTCATGTGACTGATGGGTGTATAAAGTCCTTATGTACGCGAGTTGATCGTCTTCCCACTGAGGCCACCGCTCGGATAACCATTGGGAGCCAAACTTGTTGATATGGCGCACGCGAGCTAATCGTTGTAGTGACCCCGGTCCCCTATTCGTTCGTTGATGCAAAAAAAACACGTTATTAAGTTTATGAAATGGTTTATCAAAAGGACAGAACATAAACTTGCAAGCATGTGTGTGTGAGAGAGAGAGGGGCAGACAAATGAGATGAGGTGAATAGATTCCACTACATACGTCGCTAGACGCGTGCTGTCCACGCTTGGCGCAGCATGCAAAAAAACACGTCTTCTTTCGTTTGTGTATCGCCGGCGACGAGAAAGTAAAGGGAGCACGCCCGGAAATAACTTTGTTTGCGTAACTTCCGTTCCCTGACCCCCCGACCTCTGACTTTTATATAAACACGACTGCTACTATCTAACACTACTACTACTACTACTACAACTACTACTATCACAACTACTACTACTACTACTACTACTACTATTATTAATAATAATAATAATACCAATTGGTACGGTTTTTGATTCCAGTAAACCATGTACACATATTTGTTGTTACACACGAGATGCCATTCGTATCATATGGACATTCTAAAATGTATAAACGATTCTGAATTTCCTCAGTCATCGAAATATTGTGTGATGCTATTTCCACTTGCATAATATCGTTTTTCCTTAAGCTAGGAATAGTGATAATCGATTATCAATGATGATATTCATAAAGAACACCCTCCCTCGTGAATATGATGATCTTGATGAATATGTTATCATGATTTCTGAATGACATTTTTCAATACTCGCGTCCGTTCCCCTGGCGCGAAAAGTTAAGGAATACATTAAAAAAAATTGCCGAATATGAAAAAATATAATTGACTGCGGCAGCAAAAACGCCTCAAACAAGCTGAATTTAACTAAGTGAGCAAAGGAGACGCAGATGTCATTTTTTATTGTCGTGATGTAAAAATGTGTTCTATTTTAGGCGTTCACGAGGCGCATACTTAGAGAGAATACCCATGAGGATAACCGACTGATATAATGTTACTTCGCATTTCAAAAAGACATTGCATATAAAGTTACTGGATGATAATTATTTATTGTCCTAAATTATTTTAGAAGCAGAATAAAATAGGAGAATGATGTAGTTTTATTGAAGCATTGTGAGTAGGGTATTAATAAGCTTTAAGTTTTAGAAAGAATATTACAATTCACAAGGGTAAACTGATGTATAATTTAGAAGAAGGGGATAAAAAGAAATAAAATACATTATTTAATAATTACTTTTAATTGAAAAAAACTGTTTATTTGATCGACAACGTGTTACAATGTTAAAGTGAT
>OY744535.1:19832615-19872615 GCA_963556195.1 Sepiola atlantica
CTCTTGTTCCGACAGGTTGAGGGTACAGGTTAGACAGCTTGTCTGGCTGCTGTTTCCGACTGAAAGGACAGGAGCCCAAACTCTTGGGTAGCGCCAAGAACGGCTGCTCCATCATCAGTTGCATAATACCGTGGGTAGTTGTATGTGCCATGTCGCGCATGGAAAGGGACCCTGCAATTATCTACGGTGGGCTTTCCCGAGGCCACAACCCCCATGGACCAGGTCGTGACTAATGGACTGGTTGTGTGAGCTTATTGGCACCAAGCAAGTACCCACCTTGGCCAATCCACTCTATAATCAAATCAAACATGCCATTACAAAGAAATAAAATCAAACCTAAACCAGACACCCAAACAACACTTTCGCCTCCGCCCTTGAGGCTTGCATTCTCAAATATCCGGGGACTTAGAACCAACATCAACGACGTAGAAACCTTTCTCCTGACAAACTCCCCGGATATCCTAGCTCTTAGTGAAACTAACCTCCAATCCTCAATCTCTTCTCACCACTTTGACATGACTGACTACCTCCCACTCTACCGTAAAGACTCTGACAAACACATGCACGGGCTAGGAGTTTATGTTCGGAACACCCTCCCCCTGACTAGAGAACATAGGTTAGAATCAG
The DNA here is from genome assembly GCA_963556195.1 of Sepiola atlantica. Lineage (NCBI taxonomy): Eukaryota > Metazoa > Mollusca > Cephalopoda > Sepiida > Sepiolidae > Sepiola > Sepiola atlantica. The sequence goes on from OY744535.1 coordinate 19,833,243, forward strand.
ATGACTACGACTACATGTGTTTTAGATTGACTTTACATCACAACGTTAGTTACTTATATTTCCTATACCGCTCCCCGTCGTCCCAGGACTGTACTCTGCTAAACTCTGTCTCTGAAAGCATAGATAGAGCACTCTTAATTGACTCGAATGCCCAGATACATGTATTTGGGGATTTTAATGCCCACCACCGCGACTGGTTAGGATTCTCCAGCCTTACTGACGCAGCCGGCAACTCTACGTATAATTTCTCCTTAGCTCACTCCCTCTCTCAGACTGTTGATTTTCCGACCCGCATCCCCGATCGTGTGGATCAACAAGCCTCACTTCTAGACCTCTTCTTGACCTCAATACCCGAGGCTTGTGTGACGAAAGCTCATAGCCCACTCGGGAATGCTGATCACATTGTGCTAATGATACATATCACACTAAAAAGTCGTCCAAAAGCTGATGAACCGTTGCTCAAAACAACAAGATACTACGAGCAAGCTGATTTTGAGTCAATCAGAGACCACATCAGTGACGCCCCATGGCGGGAAACCTTCTTACTCCCTGCCAACCAGTGTGCAAACGAATTAACTGAATGGGTCAAAGCAGGCATTGAAGCCTATGTCCCCATGCGAAAATTCTTTAGCAAGCCCCACTCTCCTCAATGGTTCACTTCGGAATGTGCAGCTGCCATTTCTGAGAGGCAACAAGCATTCCGTAAATTCGGCCGCAATAAGTCAGCTACTAATAGGCATACATTTATAGAGTCAAGAAACAATTGCAAGGCTGTGATAGGCGAAGCGAAGAGAAGGTATAATGAGTTAACAAAAAAACGCATCCAGTCACAGAAACTGGGTACTCGCGATTTCTGGAAAATCTACAATAGTGTAGTGAATAATGGTCAATCTACGATTCCCCCACTTTCAAACCACAATGATGTCGTTTGCACGGCCACTGATAAGGCTGAACTACTCGCACAGCGTTTCGCTTCTAACTCTACTTTAGACTCGGGTAACCACCCTCTCCCTGAATTACCATTGCGGACTGAAGCCACACTTGATAACCTGGTCATCACCCCATCCCAGGTCAGAGACATTATAAAAAGCCTTGACACCTCTAAGGCTTGTGGGCCTGATCTTATACCTGTAATAGCAATAAAGAAATGCTCTGCTGAACTGGCCCCTGTTCTCTCCAAACTCTACAACAAATGCCTAGCCGAATCTTGCTTCCCCGATAGCTGGAAAATTGCCTCTGTGGTACCAGTCTACAAGAGTACTGGGAATAGAACCGACCCTCAGAACTACCGGCCAATCAGTCTACTGCCAATCTTTGCCAAAATCTTTGAGTCCTTAATCAATCTAGCGATAGTACGTCACTTAGTTAATGCTAAACTTCTATCCGACCGCCAGTATGGGTTTAGACAAGCACGATCTACTGCAGACATCCTAACGGTCATCTCTGAACGCATGTATCATACTCTCGACAAGGCAGGTGAAGCTAGGGCAGTAGCGCTTGATATATCCAAGGCCTTTGACAAGGTATGGCATAAAGGGCTTCTCCTGAAAATACGCTCATACGGTATTACTGGGCAACTACTTAATATAATTAGATCCTTCCTAAACAAAAGAAAAATCCAGGTTGTCCTCGATGGCCGTTCATCAAAGCAACATGACATAAATGCTGGTGTGCCCCAGGGATCTATTCTTGGACCTTTGTTGTTCCTGATCTATATAAACGATCTCCCTGATGACATAGTGTCTGAGATCGGTTTATTTGCTGACGACACCACGCTTTACTCTCGCCATGTTGGCAAAACAGACGCGATCATATCTGAGGCAATGGCTGCATCCTTAGAAGATGACCTCCAGGCTGTAGTGGATTGGGGCCATAAATGGTTGGTGACTTTTAATGCCGCAAAGACAAAGCTCCTTTCCTTCAACAACTACAAGAAGCCTCTCCAACCACCGATTGCCATGGCAAATAACACCCTACCTGAGAGTTCATCATTCAAACTCCTTGGCCTAACCTTCACAGGTAACATGAATTGGAACACATACATTGAAGACATTGCCAAGGCTGCCGCAAAGAAGGTTGGCTCCCTCTACCGTGCTAGTGGACTCCTTACACCTGACATTATCCTGTATCTCTACAAAGCCACCATTCGCCCATGCATGGAGTATTGTTGCCACATCTGGGCTGGTGCATCATCTACTAGTCTCTCCCTCCTTGACAAAGTCCAAAAAAGAGTAGTCAACCTAATAGGTCCCTCACTGTCAGCTAAGCTCCAGCCCCTGTCCCATCGCCGCAATGTAGCATCCTTGTGTCTGTTTTACAAATACTTCAATGGATTATGCTCCGATGAGTGTGCTGCTCTGGTGCCCCCTCGACGTAAATTCACTAGACTAACTCGACATTCTACTAAATCTCATTCATTCACTGTGGAGGTCCCCAGATGCCGGAGAGCATTCTACTCAAATAGCTTCTTTCCTCGTGCTGCTGGCCTCTGGAACTCCCTCCCTGCCCCCTGTTTCCCCGACAGTACTGACATGCAGAAATTTAAAACTAATGTAAACAAACATCTCGCTGCTCAGATCCCAATTTAAGCTGAACCACCAATCCTTCCCCCCCTTTTCCTTTTTTCTCAGTAGCCCCTTACGTTTACAGTGGCGTCCTGCCTTGTTTGGGGTGAACCATGTAAAAAAAAAAAAAAAAAATATATATATATATATATATATATATATATATATGTATATATATATATGTATATATATATATATATGTAGTCTTCTCAGAAACGACTGAACTAATTATTCTGACAAAAAATAAAAATGTTAATAATCCCTAATAAGAACAGAATCAATAAAATATGTAACCTACATCGGTCGAAACGTTGTGATAAAAAACATCCAAGATGAGAACAGTAGTCCGAATATACCAAATTCTATGAATTTTAAAGTACAGCTTAGTGCAACTTGAAAAAGAAGACAATCTTACGAATTTCTTCTTCGAGATGTTGCGGCTGTATGGAATACCATCTTTAATAACACATTCTACGTAAAAGTAGGGGTATTGTCGAAAAAACGCTTCATCATGTTAGCAATAGGAACATGAAAATCAAGGGTTGGTATTAGTGGCAATTGTCACGAGGCCTTAGGTCTGAGTTGCAAAATTGTTCTGAGTTTCACAAGACCCTGGCTGTTATGAGTGTCGCTAAAGAATAGCTTCCAGTGGGTTAAGTTTAACAAACCAACGATACAAGATTACTGTATTTTGAAAAATGTTTGATTAATTAATTCTAGTTCTATAGTAGACGTATTACAGTAGACGTATTACAGTGGACGTATTACAGTAGACGTATTACAGTGGACGTATTACAGTGGACGTATTACAGTAGACGTATTACAGTAGACGTATTACAGTAGACGTATTACAGTGGATGTATTACAGTGGACGTATTACAGTGGACGTATTACAGTGGACGTATTACAGTAGACGTATTACAGTAGCCGTATTACAGTAGACGTATTACAGTGGACGTATTACAGTAGACGTATTACAGTGGACGTATTACAGTAGACGTATTACAGTGGACGTATTACAGTAGACGTATTACAGTAGACGTATTACAGTAGACGTATTACAGTGGACGTATTACAGTGGACGTATTACAGTAGACGTATTACAGTAGACGTATTACAGTTGACGTATTACAGTAGACGTATTACAGTGGACGTATTACAGTGGACGTATTACAGTAGACGTATTACAGTAGACGTATTACAGTGGACGTATTACGGTAGACGTATTACAGTAGACGTATTACAGTGGACGTATTACAGTAGACATATTACAGTAGACGTATTACAGTGGACGTATTACAGTAGACGTATTACAGTAGACGTATTACAGTAGACGTATTACAAACAGAACTCACGTTATAACTGAGTCTTTTTTTTTCGGTCGCAATTTGGTTTCTATACTTATGCTGATGATGTACATTGTTGTCGAGTATGGTTCCACAGAAGCCATGTTGTCATGGAAACCAGGTCTCATAGCTCATAACATCTGTTAGCATGCCAATACTTATCGAATGGTAACCTATCAATAGGTGATGCTAGCATAAGAATAAAATACTATATTTTCCAACCAAAGATCAAAACACACCTACAACATATTAACAAACAGTTTACTGGCTCTTCGGTAGGCTTAATTAACATAAAAGGAGGAATGCGTGTATATATAATTCTCTCTCTAAGAACATGGTAAGAAATAAGCATGACTAGCTACTAAAGAGGCTAACTTTACACTTCACAACAGGATTTCAATTGTCTCTCGAGGATTCCGACTTTTTCGATACATAGCTACAATGCTTTGCTGGTAGTGTAAGAACTAAAAGGTTAAAAGATAACAAGGAAATGCGGGGCAGAAAATGAAATAACGGATGTATTTATGGCTACAGCTTAATGTGATGCCATAATAAAAGTATCCCACAAACCTGAAAGAGTGCATACCAGGAACACAATCTTTAGATGAATTCATTGAACACCAACGCTGCGCAATTTATTACGACAATGCAAACTAAAATGTTAAAATAATTCGAGAAAATTCCGAATTCTTTTTCTTCTTTACTTGTGCCAGCTCCCTCAAAGTTGCAGCTCGGTCTTGGCAAGCCACATTCACAGGCAGAACCCTTTCTCAGGCCCCAGTCTCTCATTGTGGCAGAAAAACGGCCCACACCAGTTCTCAGGCGGTTCAGATTGGTCCATTGCCTTCGTGGCAGCTCAGCCCCTGGTTTGTCGTCTGGGTCGGTGATGAACCTGTGCAGTCGGAATTGTTAGACGAAATGTAGTAAATATGTATATTTCGGCTAGTGCCGTGTGCTTTTACGTATGTGTAAATGAGATAGGCATAAAGATGTGTATGTACATTAGTGTGGTTTACCGGTGAGAGAGGGGAGTTATTAAATGTGTATGAGAGTTCGGTATGTGGTGTGTGTGTGTACTTCGCTGGGCATACAAAAGGCATATGTATCTTTCGTTACATATGTCGAACGGCTTTGTCAATAATAGGTGTCAGGCAGAGTTGAAACGTACACACGTAACGTGTATTGACAGTTATAGCAAATGAAACAATAGAAAGAAAACATTTTTTTTAAATTGTGTACGAGGTTAATTTTAGAAGAGATTTGAAAGTGAATATCCTTCTTTTGGCTGAAAGAAATTGTGGATTAGAGATGCTGTCCAATCAAGAGTCGATACGTAAAAACAACATTTCCTGCCGCTGCTGTTTCTAACAATAGCTTATAGTCTGCTTGCACTGACTAATAATTCCGAATATGACTCGTTCTTATGAACGCATCAAGTGACGCGTAATGAAGCGCGTAACAGACAGCGCAAAATCAGGCATGGCAGCCATTTTGTTTGTGAATCTCTATCGAATTCGATACAGTTCGATTTACCTTGAATTTTAAGCTTACCCCTCGAAGGAATTCTTAGTGAGACATAGAAACGAACAACAAAAAAAGAAGCACCCCCTTCCTTCTTTTTTTCTGCTTTGTCGATTCTCGCTAATGACGAGGCAGACAGGACAACGTCAGCCATAGGGGAAAACAATCTGCCGACGGTACGTTCTACACAATCCAACCAGCAAACTTAAACGAGTTTCTAAAATGAGAAGAGTCGCATCGTTTTCGCTAATGACGACTCTTCCAGCTGGCAGATATTTTCGCTTCGTTAATTACACGCCGAACAATTTAACTCCGATAAAACCTGATGTCTGTCAATATTATCAAACACAGAACCAACGCTATTTAAACTTAGATTTAAGAACAGAAAACCACGATACTTCTCCAACAGAAAAGTAGTGTTTTCTAAAATCAACAATAATATTATGCGTCGCTCCTCTGTTAGAATTAATATATATATATATATATATATATATATATATATATATATATATATATATATATATATATATATATAAAGTATAAGGGTATGCTCAAAAAAGAATAAAAGGGAAATACCAGCAGAGTGCTCAATTTAATTTAATTAAGAGCGTAATATTTTTTTTATTTATAAATACAGATTTTAATCAGATATTGACCAGTGGTTTCTGACAAGAAAAAGGTTGAATCCCCAATTCCGTCTTCATCAGCACTGTCTGAAATGGTAAAATGATGGAATTTCTTTAAAAAAACAGTTTTTAACCGTTATGAAACGCTATGCACAAAGAATTTGAAATAAAAAGGCGGTGAGACGCTTAAACCGGAAAAATAGCCGTTATGTAAGAGATTCTATATTATATTTTTCCCTTCTCTTCCTTTCTCCTTTCCCTCACTTCTAAATATAGAATCTCTTACATAACGGCTATTTTCCGGTTTAAGCGTCTCACCGCCTCTTCATTTCAAATTCTTTGTGCATAGCGTTTCATAACGGGTAAAAACTGTTTTTTTGAAGACATTTCATCATTTTACCATTTCAGACAGTGCTGATGAGGACGGAATTGGGGATTCAACCTTTTTCTTGTCAGAAACCACTGGTCCATGTCTGATTAAAATCTGTATTTATAAATAAATATATATATATATATATATATATATATATATATATATATATATATATATATATGAAGAGTTCGAATGTAAAACGCGATAAATCCACTTAATTTATATTGAGACCTAAAAACCAAAAGGACGATTATATTAAATCTAAACTTTGACCAAAAGCGTATTTTAATTAAAAGCAAAATTACATAATGCAGGTATCATTTAACATAAAACCTGATTTTAGGACGTGCTTGAATATTTAAATGCAACACGTTTTATAATGATAGTTTCGTAATTTGGAAAATGGCGTTTATCGTGTTTTGCATTCGAACTCTTCATATATATATAGCCATGACATAAAATTCTGTTCTGTTTTTAAATTCCCGAAACAGTTTTTCATGGTAAACAACTGATGATCCCTTAAATACTGTTAAGACTAGCTTAAATTCTTTGAAGCAATCTAATATAGTGACTGTTAAAAGAAAATTGAACGATTTGGGACTAAAGTGGGTTTTTTTTTGGGGGGGGGTTATAGAGTTTTAATGGTTGAAAAACTTCCGAGACTATATATATATATATATATAGTGGGGTCTGATCAACTCTGATGAGAAGCCATGAGATAAAATACTGTTTTGTTTTTTAATTCCCGAAACAGTTTTTCATTGTAAACAACTGATCATCTCTTAAATACTGTTAAGACTAGCGTAAATTCTTGGAAGCAAACTAATATAGTGATTGTAAAAAGAAAACTGACTTACAAGAAAAGTAAGTTTTCAACGAAAGCCTTGGGACAAAAAATTTTTTTGTTTTTTTTCTTACCATATAGTTTTAATGGTTGAAAAACTTCCGAGAATATATATATATATATATATATATATATATATATATATATATATATATATATATATATATATAAATGAGAGAGAGAAAGAGAGAGATTAACATAGTTCACCCCAAACAAAGCATGCCGCCACTGTAGACGTAATGGACTACTTAGAATTACGGTGTAAGTATTCGGGTTCATCCGAAGTTGGGAGCTGTGCAGCGAGATGTCTGTTTACATTAGTTTTAAATTTCTGCATGTCAGTACAGTCGGGGGAAATAGGGAGCATGAAGGGAGTTCCAGAGGCCGGCAGCACGAGGAAAAAAGCTCTTTGAAGCAGAAGGCTCTCCGGCATCTGGGGACCTCCACAGTGAATGGATGGGATTTGGCTGATTGTCGGGTTAGTCTAGTGAATTTACGCCGAAGGGGCACCAGTGCAGAAAGTTCATTAGTCCCCACTCTAGTGAAGTACTTGTAAAACAGGCACTAGGATGCAACATTATTGCGATGGGAAAAAGGCTGGAGCTTGGTGGATAGTGAGGTATCTCTTAAGTTGGGTACTCATTTTTTGGAGCGTGACTAAATGTGTTTTTCCATATAGTTTTAATGGAAGTAAAACTTCAGAGTCTATATATATATATATATACACACACATATATATATATATATATATATATATATATGTATATATATATATATATGTATATATATATATATATGTATATGTATATATATATATATATATATATATATATATATATATATATGTATATATATATATATATATATATATATATATATATATATATATATATACTAGCTGGCCTTGCCAGTTCGCCCTACTCGAAATACTTGAAACCAAAGTGTTAAATGTTAAACATGTCATTCGTAAGTTTGTTTTAAACACGTATATAAATGTGTTTGTAATTTCGACCTTTTTAATGAAATCGCCAAAACATGCGCAGAAAGAGGAAATCAATTCGCTCTATGTGTGCGCGCGTGTGTGTGTGTTTTCTTTTATTTTATCTATTAAAAACAATTAAAAAAATGTTATGTTGATCGCTAACGTGAGGAAAGCAGCCAGACACGCTTTCCCCCCTCTCTATATGGCGTCGCTAACGAGAGTAAGCGAGATGGGGGGGGTGTCAATCAGTCACCCTTTTCCCCTTTTCAGAACTATTTCTTATGCCCTGTGTCTCTTTCCGTAGCCGTCAAAGCCACGATCTTTCTCTCTAGTTTAAATTTCTTCCCCTAGCTTATATTTTAAGAAAGGCTTAATAATTTAGTCTTGATTGTATTAAATTATTGTGATTAATTAGTGTTAATATCGACAAAAATATTGCGTATATATGGAATGAAAAGAAGGATAAAATGACGAATGAATGACACCAAACATCAAGTAATTATGAAGTGTTCAAACATAGTTATGCAAATTATACGTGGAAAGAGTTCTTTGTGCCTTTCGTCTCTACTATATATATATATATATAGTAAGCAATGAAAATATATATGGCAATCAAGCTACACAGAGGCTCCCGTGTTTCATCCCTGTGTAGCTTGATTGCCATATATATTTTCATTGCTTACTACCTAGCTCTACTTACGTATCGAGCACTGTTGAAGTAAATACTGAAAACTGACACATAAAAAATGATATCTCCTTATAATATTTTATGTGGATACATGAAGTACTAATATGTATATATATATATATATATATATATATATATATATATATATATATATATATATATATATATATATATATATACGGTATTTAAAATTATTATGTTGCTTTATTGATTTAAATAACACAAACCCGTTTTGCTGGTAATATAGAAGGGATGAATAAAAAAAAAATTCTCATTCATTTATATATATATATATATGTATATATATATATATATATATATATATATATATATACGTGTGTGTGTGTGTGTGTGTGTGTGCGTGTATGTGTTCATAGTAATAATAGATAATTAAAAGTTAATGTAATTTAGTATAGGTCTGTCTGAAGTCGAAACGATACTATTATTCTATTAATATACAACTGTACTTCTATTACAAATCGAAATTTACATTAAAAAAAATGCCGAAGTCTGGACATTTTCTGACAAATCAAAATTAATATTGTGTACAATTTTTCGACATTGTTTTCCTCATCCCCAGCAAGTCTTTCAATAAAAAAGAAACGTTCATGAATACATAAATCACATAGATTTTGACTTTCCTTTTTTCATTTTACACACACATATATATATATATATATATATATATACATATATATATATATAGAGAGAGAGAGAGATAGAGAGAGAGATAGAGAGAGAGAGAGAGAGAGAGAGAGTCAGAGAGAGAGAGAGAGATCGATAGATAGAAGACAATGCCAAAGTTATGTATGTGATTTTGCAGACACTCTGTATAAATTAGAGGGAATAGCTATGCTTTCACATCCAAATTGTCATTAATTTCATTTTCAGCTAATGAATGGACATACCTTTCATAATACTTAATTTACTCGAGACAGATGTATAATAACTAAATATGCATAGGTTTTCCATTTGTATCTGTGAAAAAAATGATTTGTAAACCAGAAAAAATAACACATTCACTTAATGCAATACTTTGTTGAATATCAATTATGAACTCCTGCAGCAACGGACTTTTTCTAGTTAACAAATAATCATTAGAAAATGTTATTTAGTATTTTCTTCATTTCTTTCTTCGCATAAGCTCTTCACATATCGGATGTTTGTTGGAGCTCTTAATTGGATTTGAATTTTTAAATAACGCCAGAGATTCTCGATTGGGCTTTAATCTGAGGCATGGCTCCACCATTTAAATATATTTACAATATTTCAGTATTTCTTCATGGATTTTGCTTAGGATCATTATTTTTTGAAAACATCCAATCGGGAAGATCTTCTTCTGAAATTTTTTTTATTGTTTGCCAAAATACATTTTGCAGTTAAACATATTAAAACACTTATGTCAAACATAGTTAAACGTTAATGTTGATGACAACAAATTTCATGATGTGTTTTGGGGTTTTGAAGTCATCGCCGTTTTTACTCCAGATGTGATTTCTAGAATTACGTAAAAAATTAATTCTAGATTCATCTCTATATAATAGATTTTCGCAATACGGTTTTTCTTGATCCATATGTTAACAATTGAATTTCAAATTGACATGTCTGTCTCTGTATATTTTAGATTATTCGGACTACTTTTTTCAAGTTGGATGTTATTCTTACAACGATTCGACCGATTTAACATCCGACCTTTTCCAGGTGCATCTCATAGAGTTCAGGCAGTTTTGTGTCGAACTCGGGAATTCATACCGATTATTAGAATTAAACCCCTTTCATTAAATTACGGGAGTAGATTATTCTCATTCCGTCAGCCATGACCGAGTAAAAAACGTGAGTTTCATTTTACCCTTTGTTAAAACCGCCTCTAACGACGATTGAACCTTCGAACTGATAAACACCAGCTATTTGTAAGTGATTGATATTTACCAACTTTTTATACACTGCGCCAAGTTTTAATTGGCATGCTTCATGGAAGGATAACAATCCGCCCGAGTTGATTTAATACATGTTGCAGTTTTGAATTCTGTATAGATTCTTAAGTTCAGAATATAGTTGTCTGGGCCTTTTGGCTAAGATAAAAGTGTAGTATCTGTTCCGATTGATACTGCACCCCATAGACTGGTATTGTCTTGGCCTTCGGGGCTTGATTTACGCCGGTCTATGGGTCTTGTCCTGTGCAGTTCTAGGAGGTCCACCCTCCCAGGCTTTGCCTCCCCTCTTTGGGGAGGAGTAAGTTTATTGCTTACTGCTGAGGCGCCCCTACCGGGGAATGCCGACGGGGCTGCCCAGGCAATTTTTAAACCCCACTTTCCCGACCCGACCTTGGGTCACATCTTACTTGTGGGGGTAAGATAAAAACTGGCCTTGTGCCTAACTCCTGGAGAGGAGTAAATCAATATAGTAGTCTGGGCCTTTTGGCTAAGATCAAAGTGTAGTATCTGTTCCGATTGATACTGCACCCCATAGACTGGTATTGTCTTGGCCTTCGGGGCTTGATTTACGCCGGTCTGTCCTGTGCAGTTCTAGGAGGTCCACCCTCCCAGGTTTTGCCTCCACTCTTTGGGGAGGAGTAAGTTTATCGCTTACTGCCTGAGGCGCCCCTACCGGGGAATGCCGACGGGGCTGCCCAGGCAATTTTTAATGGCCAGAATGCTCACCTTTTCGGGCGCTGGCTTTTCAAGTCCCACTTTCTCGACCTTGTGTCACATCTTACCGCTGTGGGAGGTAGATAAATAAAATAGTTACCTGAGTTCTATAAGCTGCATCTGAAGAAGGTCAGATGTTTCATCATCCAGAACGTTGTGCGAACAATATCTAAGATAAGAACAATAGTCTGAATTATACAAATAACACAAATAACCGTAGCATGTTTTAAAGTATGTGTGGTTCTGCATTTGTTCAATTCCCTCGCCCCAAATTACATTTAAAATCGGTGATTGTTTTCACTTACTGACAAAACAGTAACGCTCTTTAAAATGGAGTAGGCACACTGGCATAAATCGTAGTTCTAGTTTAAGTACGCGTTTGAGAACACTTTAAATATAATAGCACTTTCTTGGACCATTTAATATGTTGAAGTTCGCGGCGCTAAAATGGGTCAAGATGGTGAAACTGTATGTGTTTTCTTTTAGTAGTTGAGGCTAAATTCTTCAAATGATATATGCACCGAAAGATGGTTAGAAGTTACATCGCCTGTAACGTTGTGAGAATAAAATACAACATGATAATACTAATCTGATTAATCCAAATAATGAGAATTTTCAGTACCAATCTTGAACACCCCGAACAATATATGTGTCTTTCAGATAGCAGAAGAGTCTTCTGGCCGGGGTGTGTTACTTTGGATTGCTCGTATGAATTCCATTGCTTATTGTTTGTTTAACGATACAACTCCATGATGAAAGCAAATCTTTCTGCAATCCATAACGAGTATTGATTTACTCCTCTCCAGGAGTTAGGCACAAGGCCAGTTTTTATCTTACTCCCACAAGTAAGATGTGACCCAAGGTCAGGTCGGGAAAGTGGGGTTTAAAAATTGCCTGGGCAGCCCGGTCGGCATTCCCCGGTAGGGGCGCCTCAGGCAGTAAGCAATAAACTTACTCCTCCCCAAAGAGGGGAGGCGAAGCCTGGGAAGGTGGACCTCCCAGAACTGCACAGGACAGACCCATTGACCGGCGTAAATCAAGCCCCGAAGGCCTATACAATACCAGTCTATGGGGTGCAGTATCCATCGGAACAGATACTACACTTTGATCTTAGCCAAAAGGCCAAGAAAGGTGCAATCCATAACGAGTAGCACTTAGATTCATTAGACTTTATATCGTCGTAGATCTTGAAGAAATCTTCCATAGGGCACGTTTCATAACTTACAATAAAAGCGGTCTATTTGGCATAATAGTTAAAGTCAGTCCTTTAGCGAGTAATACCAAAAACTAAAGAAAATATTACTTGATGTCCCCTTACTAAACACTCAGTATTATGAGGTGAAGATCAAGGGTAAGTAGAGTAAAATTGCTCTTTCTGCTTCTCGTAAAGTCGGTTTTCTCTATCGCTCCAAACACTTTCTTACACCTGAGGATTTTCTCTATCTCTACAAATTTACAATCAGGCCATGTATGGAATACGGTTGTCGTATTTGGGCTGGTGAATCTCTGTCCCATTTTAGGGTTCTTGATAAGGTGCAAAAACGTATCTGTAATTTGATTGTCCCTACCCTTTCTCCTTCTACCCTTTCTCACAGATGTTATATTGTTAGTCTCAGTCTTTTCAATAAATACTATTATGGCATGCGTTCTTCAGAATTATATAATTCATTCCCTGCCTATTTTGTTCCAGCTCGTTTGACTCGGTGGTCTAGTGGTCTCCATCGATTCGGTGTTTTAATACCTCATTGTAATACAGCTTACTATTTCAGTAGGTTATTTCCAAGAACCGCAGAGTTGTGGAACTTTCCTTCGTGCTTACTGTTTCCCTCCTAGTTATAACCTTGGTATTTTTAAGACTAAGGTCAATAGGCATCTCCTGTCTTTGCGATAATTATATTTGTTTTTGTTAGCTCATTTTATCAAGTGGCTTCATGCCTTGTCTGGAACGATGTACTAGTTAATAAGGAGGGGGGGATCAGGCGTTCTTGAGTATGCTCTACTATTGAATTTCTTTCTGCTATACCATACAGTACAATAACTACCATACAGTACAATTACTTAGAGTTTAAGTAGAATATTATTGTCGGCTTAGCCATGCATGTAACTCAGACATGTTTACAAGCGGATTTCTCAATTATTTACGTCGTACCATTATGCTAACTATTTGCAGGAATACTAATGACAAAGTAGATGTATTTTAAGCCAAACGCGTTCCTTAGAATATGTTTTGAACATTGTTCCTACATGAAAGATCCCAAGCATTAGAGCTATTTAAAAGTGTAAATTTTGACATTTTCATTTTCCAAATAATTGTTCACCCATTAACATAGATGCAAAATTTTTGTTTCTATGAAATCATTTTTCTGCTTGTAATGCCTATATATTAATGTGTACATGTGCAGAGTTTTTCAGACGAAAAATACGCTTATAAATTAGATGGACGTAAATAAAAATCAATATGAACGAATATATGTTTCTCCCTACTAAATATATATATATATATATATATATATATATATGAAATAGATAGATAGAACGAATATATGTTTCTCCCTACTAAATATATATATATATATATGAAATAGATAGATAGAACGAATATATGTTTCTCCCTTCTAAATAGATGAATATATATATATATATATATATATATATATATATATATATATATATATATATATATATATATATATATATATATATATATATATATATGTTTCGAATCGCATGACCGGTAGTGAATAGTCATATCTCTATGCTGATGAGTCCCGGTTATAAAGGACGAAACGTATACGTACATAGATAATAAACAATAACAAATATTTGTTATTTGTAGCTCCCAGAATAACCCGTCTAGAAGAACACTGTAAGTTTAGTATTAACACAGCATGACGTCGCTAGCTATAAATGCATCGTTCCTTTCATTAAGTAGAACGCTCTTATGACGTCAAGCCGCCACATAAAGTGTTAAAGTTATCACTGTTTATTCGCTGTTTAGCGTTGGCCGAGTGGTTCTAGACGTCTGCATTTGAGGTGAAAAAATACTCGTAATCCGGGGTTTCGAATCGCATGACCGGTAGTGAATAGTCATATCTCTATGCTGATGAGTCCCGATTATAAAGGACGAAACGTATACGTACATAGATAATAAACAATAAAAATTATTTATATATATATATATATATATATATATATATATATATATATATATATATATATATATATATATATGATAAGCTGATGACGGCTGATAGCCAGAAACACGTGTCCATGTATTCCTCTTATATGTACGTTAAAATTAATTAATATATATATATATATATATATATATATATATATATATATATATATAAAGTACAATAAAAAAAGTACACGTCCCAGTAAAAAGCGAGAGTTAATGCAATATTCTGTAACACTTAGGAGGTTGAAAATCGTAAGTGAAACAGCTATATTTATATTGCCAGTAAAAACAACAACAAAACCTTCGTAAAAAATCGTACATATATTTGTGGTTTTGTGGTAAAACGCAAGACTGTAGACAATGATACCGTAGGTTCGACTCTTACCAACTTAAGCAATGCTGATGACGGTTGATAGCCGGAAACACGTGTATATGTACGTGAGAATTCATTAATACATTTTTCTTTTCATTTTCAAAAATGTAATCGCTTCGATCGGGTCGAAATAGATTATCTCACCAGTGATCATGTGATTCTGTGTTACTTTACTTTATTCTATTCTTGCTCTGTTTATTACATTGAGCTCTCATTCTCGGATTTCCTTCTGGAATTTATTTCACTCTAACAAACACTATATATATATATATATATATATATATATACAGAGAGAGAGAGAGAGAGAGATACTTAAATAGATAGATGAATAGAGGGATAGATAGAGTATGAATATATATTTATCGCTAGTTAGCTAGAAAAAAACGCCCATGTTTTATTCCTGAATTAAATCATTATGCAAAATAAACTCTTCTGCGTAACCTTCCTGGCAATTAATATATGTCAATACTACTATTAATCTCTACTAACGTATAGAACACTGTTGACGTAAATACTGAATATATATATATATATATATATATATATATATATATATATTCACATATATATACATATATTTATATATATATATATATACCTATACTATATTACTTACAAATATCATGTGTGTACATAAATGAAATGGTAATTATATACATTATATTATATCATATTAAAATATTATATGTGTATATACATACAATGGTAATATTTCCACATATATATATATATATATATATATATATATATATATGTGTGTGTGTGTGTCTGTGTAGCAAATGTTTGATAATGTGAATGTGTTTGTGCTGTACGAACATTTGTGCTAGTGATACATAGGTGCAATGTATGTGTGTTCGTGGCTTTCGATATGATTCGTGACATGAACACCTGATGTCCTTTCCTTCCGCGTGGCTAAAACTGACCACCTTCCATCACTTATTTAACGACTGACTAGTGACTACATTACCGAATCGACCGTTAGTTTGATACAGATGAAGTGTGGGTTAGGGTTAGGGTTAGGGTTAGGGTTAGGGTTAGGGTTAAGGTAGCAAGAAATAACGAATTATACACTTCACAAATTCATACAAGATACAAACACATTCTCTCTCTATCTGTCTCTCTATCTGTCTCTCTGTCTCTCTCTCTCTGTATCTGTCTCGTTCCCTCTCTCTCATTCTCTCTCTGTCTCTCTCTCGCTCTCTCTCTCTCTCTCTCTCTCTCTCTCTCTCTCTCTATATATATATATATATATATATATATATATATATATATATATATATATGTATATACACATATCTATTAATAATGGAGTTTATGTATGTCTGTCTGTCTGAAGCCAAAACTATATTATTTAAGACTATTGTTCTTATTATGAAATATTATAGTATATACTATTTCAGACTAATGTACTATCTTTAAATGCTCAATTCAGGGGCATAGTGTAGTGTAGTATCTGTTCTGTTGTCATGATACCATCCTCCCAGGCATTTCCTTCTCTTTTTTTAAGAGGTGTGGAGGTAGTGTAGTATCTGTTCTGCTTTCATGATACAATCCTCCCAGCCATTTTCTCCTCCTTTTTGAGAGGTGTCGATGTAGTGTAGTATATGTTCTGTTGTCTTGATACCATCCTCCCAGGCATTACCTTCTCCTTTTTTGAGAATTGTGGAGGTAGTGTAGTATCTGTTCTGTTTTCATGATACCATCCTCCCAGACATTACATCCTTCTTTTTTGAGAGGTGTGGAGTTAGTGTTGCATCTGTTCTGTTGTTTCACATTATCATTCTTTATTTTCATTACGTTGTTAAGATAAGGTGTTTTGTTGTAAATTGAAGTTAAGCAAGGCATATCTCAGCCATTATGTAAATGGGTGACCATTTTGGAAAAATAAATTACTGTCTCATCCTTCCGGTCTTTCCGGAAGTGACGTCATTGTGAGAGGATTTTTTCATATGTTCTTCTTTATTTTCATTACGTTATTAAGACAAGGTGTTTTGTTGTAAATTGAAGTTAAGCAAGTTATATCCCGGCCATTACTAAATGGTTGACCATTTTGGAAGTATTAATTGCTGACTCATTCTCCCGGAAGTGACGTTATTGTGAGAGGATTTTTTCACATTATCATACATTATTTTCATTACGTTGTTAAGACAATGTGTTTTGTTGTAAATTGAAGTTAAGCAACAAATATTTCGGCCATTACTAAATGGGTAACCATTTACGAAGAATAACACAACTGGTTATTTGATATGACGTAGGCACCTTCAATAGCGTATTTAAATATGAAGTCTTTGATATGACCGAGGCGCCTCCTCAATTTTTGTTTTTTTCTTGACTATGTATGGGGAAGGGGAAAAAAATTTGGGGGGGGTACATTTTTTTTATCTGAAAATATTACTATGTATTGGGAAGGGTACAAAAATTGGGGGGTGAAAAAAAATTATTTTTTTCTTTTCCAATGAAAAATATGTATATGTATGGGGGAAGATAAAAAAAATTGCTGGGGGTGGGTCAAGAAAACATTTTTAACTAAAAACATTTCTATGTAAGGGGGGGGGGGCAAAACATTTTTTTAACTAAAAATATTTCTATTTATGGGGACCGGTAAGAAAAATGAGATAGGGGTCGAATTTTTTTTTTCTTTATCTTTAACTAAAAATATTCTTGGACGGAAACAAAGAAAATCAATGTCTAATCACCCAAGAAATATGACTGAGGCTCCATCGGTTTACGGGTGAGCGTTCATTTCTGACGCGGCGACCTAGCAAAACTATGACCGGAGGGAGCATATATTTGCTAGTATACGTAATGATAATAGAATTAACGATAAGTGAAGTATCGTAAAGTAATCTATCATCATAAAGTAACGCTCAATACGTTGAGTAGAGCAATCAATTTTAAAGAAGGAAAGATGAAGATAAAAAAGTGCATAAAATTACATAAAATTACATAAAATTGATACAAATGTTATTACATCGCTATTATATTGCTATTTTGCTATCTGCACCATAGCGCCCCTTTTTGTCTTCGGCAATGATTACTCAATACTGCTACCATTCTCCCTCACAGCAATTTATTTCTTTATCCCCAACTTTTTCTGTTATTTTTATTCAATTTTCAAAGTAAAATGGAACAGGTAATATTTATTTATTATAAATACCACATTACCGAATGTTATCCTCTGGCGATAAGAGTTTTATCTTTGAAAAAACATGGTTTAAGGATTAGTGTAACTCATTGCATCTAGACTTTCGATGTAATAAAATTTTTATCAATTTTTTGTCATTTCATGCAATTTTTTTATCTTCATCTGTTTTTCTTAACATATATATACACACATATATATATATATATATATATATATATATATATATATATATATATATATATATATATACACATATATATACACATATATATACACATATATATAAACACGTGTATATATACACATATATATACATATATATAGAGAGAGAGCGAGCGAGCGAGAGAGAGATGGAGAGTGAGAGGGAGTAAGATATTGCTTTAAAGATATAAATAATATCTTTAGCCAGTAGGCTATCAGTGTATAAGTGTATATAGCAATAATATAAATAGAATGGCATCAGAAAATGAGAAATGAATCAGGTGTTATTTAAGTTCAAAAACGAGGAGTATATATATATATATATATATATATATATATATATATATATTTGTTATTGTTTATTATCTATGTATGTATACATTCCGTCCTTTGTTAATCTGGACTCATCAGCATAGAGATATGACTATTCACTACCGGTCATGCGATTCGAAACCCTGGACTTAAGTATTTTTCAACTCAAATTCAACGTCGCTAACCGCTCGGCCAATTCGAAACAGCTGATAAACAATGATAATTTTAACACTTTTTAAAGCGGCTTGACGTCCAGGCATTCTACCGTCGGGCTGATTGTCAAGGACGTATTCGTGACTGATATCAACAACACCTACTCAACCTCTGCCAGATGAAGGGGCACAGAAAATAAATAAAAATGTATTTTGTAGAGAAACATGCTCTCATTGTACGCATTAACTCTTAATTTCGGATTTAGAATTTTAGAAAATGCATTTTTTTTATTATTGCATGTCAATCCTGACGAATGCGACGTCTTCAAAATTGTCTTCTGTTTAGATGCTAATCTTAACGAAATAATCGAACGATCGCCCCCCCCCCCCAACGATGCATTGTCTTCGCAAATACGGTAAATTCACTTAACAGTGTAAAAATCTCACTGTCAGAAAATCGGTTATCGGCTTGTACTGTCAATTTTACAATTCGACAAATCTCGTTTATCGATTTCTGTTCATTTCGATCTGTTTGCGTGAATAGGTTTATTGGACATAAATTATCAGTAACCGTCAACAGTGCAATCGACACCGCGACAAAGTTCGTCGATATTTAACCCGTTATCACACCAATTTTATCGCACGTCAGTAAAACAATCCTGGGGCCATAACTTCAGTTATATACCTGGCATATGTAGGCGGACAGAACGGCTGTTCTATATATACAATTCTACACTCGCTGTCTAGGATATTTATTTCAGACACTGGGTATCTAATATGTTATTAAAGTTGCTGGAAACACGTTTGGATCATCTCAGCGTCACAGAAAGCACATGACTCCGGAATTCACTGCAAGACGTAATGTTGTGTTAAAGAAAGGATTTTATTTATCTTTAAAATGTTACCAAAGGTTTACAGTAGAGTAAATTTTTTTGTATAAAATCCGATGTAGCACAGGACCGGAATTGCGTTAGGTTGGATGATGGTTAGCTGTCGTCCTCTTTGTCTTTGTCTATTCTCTAAGCTAGTCTCAGTCATCAAAATACCACACCAATTCTATCGGTAAACTTACTTAACATCATAACACAATCAAAAGAAAGGATAAGTAAACGAAAAATAAAATGAATTAAATAATTTTATCGATGGATCATTTTACCGCTCCAGAAAGTATTTAGCGCATGGTGCAATCTTTTACCTATATAAATGTCAGAGACGTCATACGATAGAGTAGTACCATCACATCTGGGGGAGGTGCCGGTGAGAGCGCTCATTTTTTACCTTCAGAGAATACAAGATCTACTTCGCGGATTAGTGGACGATGATATATTTCGCTGTCCAGAGCCTTTTCTAGCAAGATTAAAAACTAATGGTTCCTCATTGTAAGATGTTCACAGCAAAAACGCGTTCTACAATCACAACGAAAAACAATTCCGTTTATTTCTGTGTGTGTCTAGCGGCAGGCAGAATTTCCATTGACAGAGTTTATTTCTGTTGTGAAGTTGTCCCACAGTAAATAATAAATAAAGGAAGTCAAGTTGAGGGTTGGTTTAACAAGTGTATTAACAAAGTAAGAAAGTGACTAGCTCTTGGCTAGACAGTTACAAGGTGGTGCTTTGTCTTCTGGTGACTCGCACTATTTATAGTGACAACCGGTGTAGTTTCTCCTGTGTAAGAACGGCCGGTGTAACAATTTCCATGGATATCTCATCTGTAAAACGCGTTAGCACGGAACTTGTTCTCTGCAGACTACAACATCCCTGTTTTCAAATCAAATGTTTACAAATACTTTTCAGAAACCCTTAACCTGAACAATGAAACTGTTAATTTCTTCTAATCAAATAAATCCTCTCGAAATATTCTTCATCAATAACTCTTCCAGTGTGTTTTTGTTTTGATAAGTTATGACTCATTAGTAAAAAATGTATGAACAGAAAGCGACGAAGACAATTATGTTAACTTAACATACATATTGAACTAGCAGGCAAACTTGGAGTTGCTCGGAAAAATCTCTGAACCTTCTATTTTCATTTTTATTCTTAATCATTATTGTATGTTATATTAAAGTTACAAATAAACAAAATTAAATTAAGATTCCCCCTTTACACTTCATGGTAATACGGCGCGAGTGAAGACCCTTCGATACAATAAAACGTCTAAAGTAAACACGTATTACTACCCTTGAAATTTAAGAAAGATAGGTGAATAGCGGATGAAAAAGCGAATGATAATTACTAAGAAATAAATAATATATTTAATAACATAAGAAACAAATACTGACCTAACGGGTTAGCGATGATCTAATATCAAGAGAAGAGAGTTTTGAAGAATAAGATAGGATAAGAACGGATAAAAAGTGGTTGACTGCTTGGTATAATCATCATTTAATTTTCAACATAATGAAAAATATTTTTTTTTCAAAAGTATAATTTAACATCAAATAAAGTTATTTAATAAAAAAAATTTTTACCTTTATGAATATTTTAGTTCTTGATTCAAGTTTTTACTATCTGCTCATATTTATCTATGTTATTTGCTTTTATTAGTTATTTGAGACAAAAATTATCTGTATACTACCGATCACCGCTTCATGTTATTCTCAGAAAAAATTCTATTCAATCCATAAACATGACCCTTCCATGTACTTTCACTCTGACCCTGACCAGACGTGGCAGCAATGGCCAATAAAGGGGTCACGCTACACCACATAAAACTAGTAAACTGGAACTCTACCGCCTGGTGCAGTTGAATGTAACTTCCAGGAACAAGACTAGTTTTACACAAGTGAAACAAAATTGGTCAAACGATAAAAAAAGGCTAAATTAAGGACATCAAATGTGTGTCCGGGATTCAATCCGATAAGCAGAATTGCACTTTGGGATGACACACCCATCGATTCTAAATCGAATTTGGTTAAGTGACCCAGTGTCCGTCATTACTCGGTGAATATATTTGAGCATTAATTTCAATTAGGAAAAATCAATCACTGTCCATCGACCGATGATAATTAGATAAAGGGAGGATAATTCGATTAGAAGAACTACAGTTCGATACTACACAATTGTTCTCTCGTTATTAGAATAATGCTTAGATTTTTTTGTATTCCCGACGATTTTAATTTCCCTGTTTTTCATATTTTTTCAATGTTTTTCATTTCTTTCTCCTGTTTGTTTTATGAGTGATTTTTATTTTATCCGCCCTTTTTTTTGTTCTGTTCTTCATCTGATATAACTCTTTTTAATAGTGTTTTATTATTACACTCATTTCACTTTTTCGATGTCTCGTTTAATTTCAAAAGCAAGGAAATTAGAAACAAGAGAGGAAATACTACTACTACTACTACTGCAAAAATACTATTACTACACAAACTACTACTACTACATCTATTACTACTACATGTATTACTACTACATCTATTACTACTACATGTATTACTACTACATCTATTACTACTACATGTATTACTACTACATCTATTACTACTACATGTATTACTACTACATCTATTACTACTACATGTATTACTAACAATAATAAGAAGAAGAAGATGAAAAAGGTATGAAGAAGAGGAAATATTAATATCAAAGAGACAATATAAACTATACAGCACATGACGATGGTGAACAATTTTTAAATCTTTAAAAAGTCTTCGTGTTCGGAAACCAACCGATATAACCAGAAAACAAGTTGAAATACACCAACGTTGCGTGATCTATCGAAAGAATATTACACGAACTCATGTGAATTTAAAGTGCCAAGGTCGATATGAAAGTAACTTCCTATAAACTGTCCCGTAAAAAGTTGTAACACCAGCATCGGTGCTATCTCATGAAATGATTGTGAAAAGAGAGTTGGAAGGATAAGGAGAAGTCAGAGTACCATTCGGATCTCCATGAATACTGGTAATACTGAAATAATTCGGAGACTTAATGCGACTCAATTTCGATAACTCAGTGGTGAACAGCTGCTGTGAAAACGGGAGATGTCTAGCTGCTATCGGAAAAAAAACAGAGAGTGCTGGAGATGTTTGGAACATTGTTTTTATTCACAGTCCAAGGAAATATCATTTGTTTCGCTATTGTCGCCCTCTAGTATATATATATATATGTATATATATATATATATATATATATATATATATATATATATATATATATATATATATATATATATATGTGTGTGTGTGTGTGTGTGTGTTCTAAATGATGGAGATTATATTAATTATTAAAAATAATAATAAGCAATTAGAACGCCATACAATGCATTTTAGTTTTATTAACTTTTTTTTTCAATTTAATTTTTGAAGATATACTTCATCATCAAAATTACTGAATTTCAAAATAAAGATATATAAAATACCTTTTTTTTTTTCAATTTAATTTTCGAAGATATACTTCATCATCAAAATTACTGAATTTCAAAATAAAGATATATAAAATACCTTTTTTTTTTTCAATTTAATTTTCGAAGATATACTTCATCATCAAAATTACTGAATTTCAAAATAAAGATATATAAAATACCTTTTTTTTTTTCAATTTAATTTTCGAAGATATACTTCATCATCAAAATTACTGAATTTCAAAATAAAGATATATAAAATACCTTTTTTTTTTTCAATTTAATTTTCGAAGATATACTTCATCATCAAAATTACTGAATTTCAAAATAAAGATATATAAAATACCTTTTTTTTTTTCAATTTAATTTTCGAAGATATACTTCATCATCAAAATTACTGAATTTCAAAATAAAGATATATAAAATACCTTTTTTTTTTTCAATTTAATTTTCGAAGATATACTTCATCATCAAAATTACTGAATTTCAAAATAAAGATATATAAAATACCTTTTTTTTTTTCAATTTAATTTTCGAAGATATACTTCATCATCAAAATTACTGAATTTCAAAATAAAGATATATAAAATACCTTTTTTTTTTTCAATTTAATTTTCGAAGATATACTTCATCATCAAAATTACTGAATTTCAAATAAAGATATATAAAAATACCTTTTTTTAAACTTTTAGTCCTCATCTTGTTTTTTTGATGTTATCAGTTCGATGTTGGTGAACGAATGAGTCTTTTTTTTTGGGGGGGGGGACGGCACATTAAACATTGAAACATGAAGCTAAACAATATTGACTCGGTGAAGTATCAGTCTTATCGTTGCACGATTAACCTATATTTATTGAATGTCCCTCGGTTCCGGATCTTAAGTCTCAGATGTTGTGAGTAGAAACACGACCTAAATAATAAAAAAAAGTAATTAGTATTATTTGTATTATTCGAACTGCTGTTCTAATCTTGGAAGTAATTCTACAACGTTTCGACCGATGTAACCTCCGAGCTACATTTTTGTGCGGCTTTTCGAACTCATGAATCTTTATATCGAACTCGGGAATCTGTACGGAATTTCGAACGTAACTTTTGATTTAATCGACGCAAATCAAAGATTTTGTTTGAAATTCTGTACATATTCTAGAGTTCGATGAAAGGATTCACGAGTTCAAAAAGATGCACATGAAGAATGTAGGAGGTTATATCGGCCGAAACGTTGTGAGGATAAGATCTAAGCACGAGTTCAAAAAGATGCATATGAAGAATGTAGGAGGTTATATCGGCCGAAACGTTGTGAGGATAAGATCTAAGCACGAGTTCAAAAAAATGCACATGAAGAATGTAGGAGGTTATATCGGCCGAAACGTTGTGAGGATAAGATCAAAGCACGAGTTCAAAAAGATGCACATGAAGAATGTAGGAGGTTATATCGGCCGAAACGTTGTGAGAATAAGATCAAAGCACGAGTTCAAAAAGATGCACATGAAAATGTAGGAGGTTAGATCGGCCGAAACGTTGTGAGGATAAGATCTAAGCACGAGTTCAAAAAGATGCACATGAAGAATGTAGGAGGTTATATCGGCCGAAACGTTGTGAGAATAAGATCTAAGATGAGAACAGTAGTCCAAATAATCCAAATAATAAACATTATAAATCCTGAGTTAAGAAATTCTGAAATAAAAAAAATAAAAAAATTAGCCTCTCTTTTTTCAATTGTTAGAAAAGTGCAGCTTCACTTTCATCTATATAGGTTCTACGATTTGGCGCCTTTCCAGTAAATAAGTATGTAGGCATCTGAAACTAACAGCGAAGAGGCAAAATTGGTTGAAATTCGATTCACATTTTCTTCAGGATTGGCCATGAAGTTGTTTACGCTAGACTCAGTGAACTCTTTGGTGCAAACAGGTCGTAAGTGAATAAATGAACCGATATGTCATGCGTACCGTGTTTATAATAACAACTTCGGAAACGTCTGATGCGATGAAGATAGAAATATACTTCATAGAAATGTTTATGTATGTCTATATTCTTATATATATATATATATTGATCGTACGGTATCTTTTTCATATATATATATATATATATATATATATATATATGTGTGTGTGTGTGTGTGTGTGTGTGTGTGTGTGTGTGTGTGTGTACAGCCATCCGCATTCATTTCACTCCCTGCCACTGACTTCTCTCAGCCCGGACCTTGGTCCAGTGCTGTCAGCAGTCACGGCTACTACGTTTTCTCATCGACCCATCATGCCTACCCAATAGTTCGATGTACTTGCATGCCATTTTTCTTAAAATTATCATCCTGAAGAAGTCTTACAAATAAAGACGAAACGTTGATGAATATATAAAAAAATATCTATTGGTTTTTCCTTTTCCATATATATATATATATAGAGAGAGATATGTATATATATATATGAATTAATTTTATACGTACATAAAAGTAATCTATGGACATGTGGTTCTTGCTCACAGCATAGCTAACTTAGACAAGGTTCGAACCTCCAATATTGATGTTTATAGTTCAGCGTCTTACCAATGGACCAAGACGCCCTGTCTAGAAATATATACGATTTTTATCACTTACATAATTAATGTATTTTTATGTAATTATTTTTATTGGTGATTGCAGCGTTCGTTGCTTTTTTGCTTACTACTCTTTCGATTGTTTCACTCCCTAAGTGATTAAGATGCAGAAAGTTACATTTCTCGTCGTTTATATATATATATATATATATATATATATATATATATATATATATATATATATATTTATTTTTTATTTTTAAATACAGATTTTAATCAGACATATTAAAGATTAAAATCTGTATTTAAAAATAAAAAATATTACGCTCTTAATTTAATTTAATTGAGCACTCTGCTGGTATTTCCCTTTTATTCTTTTTTGAGTATACCCTTATACTTTATATATAATATATATATATATATATATATATATATATATATATATATATATATATATATGTTTCTCGCATTTTGTTTCTGTTTGTTTTATTTTCTTTCAGTTGAAGATCTCAGAGATAAAGGTGTCCCTTCCTGGAGCTAACACTTACTCTCAATATGAGATACATAGATATTCGAATATTTTATTAAAGTTCTCCTTTATTTCCGAAACGTTGATTAGTAAAGAAGTTAAGAACATTAATTTTCCTCTCTCAAATTGACCAGTTAACTATGTTATAGTATATATCTTGTGGTCTATTGGTCTTACCGGATTCCAGGACAAGAATTCATATAGTCTGGTGGAGTATATAGCTAAGTGGTGTTACCTGAGGTAACATCACTAGGAGAAGGTGTACTATTTCTCGTATGAGCAAGTGTATAGCCGTGCTGAGTGGATTTTATTTGTACTGCGAATACTATGTTATTTTGAATATTTGGGCAGGGTTAACATGTAGAGGGAAGTATCTTCATGCTAGGTTTTCCTGACAAACCCTTGTACAGAGAGACAGAAGACACTCGAGGTTTGTGTCTAGTAAATAATTCAAACTCTCCAGTAGGTAATTCAAACTCGCCCAGTAATCTATATCTATGTCTAATAATATGAAGAGGAACATTTTGTTCACAGCAATCCCTCTGTATTAGTATTATTTTATATCTATGTTTCCTACTTTATGTATGTCCGATCAAGTTTACTATATATCAATCGCTATACATCTTGTTTATATCTTATAAATATAAAGTAATGTATTTGTATATGCGTTGATATTTGCATATTCAGGATGGACTCCTAAAACGGTTAATTGATTATTAATTTTGGAGCACATCTACTATGTGTAAGGGGTCGTAATGTTGGCTATATTTGGTTTACCTTATTTTTATACAACGGTAGTAAAAAAAAAGATGGAAGCCCTTTCGTGAAAATTATTTTTTAAGAAAGTTGATCTTGGGTTTACTTTCTGACAAAGGGGGAAGAATCACATCAAGTGGAGTATTGTCTTGTCTGGAGCGATTTCCATCAAAATGATACCTCCGATTTTAGTGAATTTTTAGCAATAGGTATTAGACAACCGTTCATAAATATTCCTCAAATTTTAGTTTCATTAGAGTATTATATAAGGTTTTAGGGTTTAGGGTTAGAGATAGGGTTAAGGTTAGGGTTAGCAACTGTGTTCTAAACTTCATAATTAATCTTAACCAGCAAAGTCCTAAAATTGACACACCCACTTAAATGTCCGCTGTTTTTCAAAATTGAAGTGTTATTCTTTAATAAACTAACGAATATGCTATACACCCTGACCATAAAAAACTGGACATGTTCCTGCAATCAATATTGTATTCCGTGTCTCCGATATAGGCACAACTATGTAAGCTCTTGCAAAAAAGCTTTGTCCATAGAAATTTCGCCTAGCGCTGAGCACATAGAAAGAGAGCGATACTTCTTTTTTGTGTGGTGGAAAAACATGTTCTTGCAGTGAATGTCTTAAAATAAGGAACCACAGACTGAACATGGAACTTTCTATGGAAATAACAAAAAAGTAGGGATAGGCTAGCTACGTCTCTTCTGTCAAAAAGTGTTTTAGGGAAGAAACGAGATCACTCGCAACTAGATTTTGAAGTCGGTTTTGTACTCGATCAAGACAAGAAAGAGTATGCTGTTCGGCACCTCATTAGATGTGGCTGCAGTTATCGCTATTATATACGTAGAAAATGCATCTGCAGCTATTAAATACGTAGAAGGTAATATCTGGAGCGCTATCTTTCAAGTTTATACATTCTTTTTTTGTTCATTCTACTTCAGTCGAAGTTCTCACAAAACAAGAGGATCCTTTCATGGGGCAAACACTTGATCTCTATATGAGATACATAGATATTCGAATATTCTATTAAAATTCTATATAACTCTTAAACGTTAGGTTAGTAAAGAAGTTAAAAATATCCATTCCTTTCCATATCCTTTCCCCAATTGACCAGTTAACTATGTTATAGTATATCTTTATTGTGGTCTCTCGTTTTTACCTGATTCCATGACAAGAATTCATCTAGTCTGGTGGAGTATCCAGTTACTTGATGTAACATTGCTTAGAGAATGTGCGCTATTCTTTGTATGAGCCAGGGTTTGTTCGCCATTCCGAGGGGGTCTTATTTGGGCTTCAAACACTATGTTATTTGGAATATTTAGTCACTTTTTGTTCATTCTACTTCAGTCGAAGTTCTCACAAAACAAGAGGATCCTTTCATGGGGCAAACACTTGATCTCTATATGAGATACGTATATATTCGAATAGTTCAACGTTGAGTTTGTAAAAAGTTATAAATATTATTTTTCCTCTCCCCAATTGACCAGATAACTGTTATAATATATCTTTCTTGTGGTCTTTTAGTCTGACCGGATTTCAGGGCAAGAATCGGTCTGATCTTAGCGAGGTTACTAGAGGAAACATCACTTCCTTGTATAATCTAGTGTGGGTAGCCATAACAAGGTGATCGTATTTGGGCTTCGAATACTATGTTATTTTTTTAATATTTGGTCAGGGTTTACTTGTAGGAGGAAGTATCCTCATACCAGGTTGTCCTGACAAACCCCTTAACAGAGAGAACTTAGACACTAAAGGACAGTGTCTAGTAGGCATTCAAGTTCTCTCCAGTAGGCACTTAAATTATTTGCTATATATATATATATATATATATATATATATATATATATATATATATATATATATATATATGTATGTATATATGTATATATATATGTATGTATATATATATATATATATATATATATATATACGTGTGTGTGTGTGTGGTGTTTTTATGCCGGGTAAACTCTAAATCCAAGGAACTTATCATCATGAATTTTTAAAATAGCATCTAGACATTGCCTTTCATGAGGTGGGCTATATCTAGTTTAATTAAGTTTTATGAAACAAGGGCAAAGCAGGTTGAACGGCCATTTAAACTTGAATTAAGCATGGATTAACAAAATGTTAGAAGACGTATTAGGATGTGTAATGACTTATGATCAATAGATTGCTAGGGGACATGATGGCAAAAACGTCCCACAAATCAAATAAGCATATGGATGTTAATCTATCGGTTAGATATATAATAAAGTACGAACATATCGTGTAGATAGAACTGGGAGTTTAATGAATTAGATTTACTTCATTTTATGGAAGCAAAAAAAAACGATGCCTACTTTGAAATAAATGTGCATAGTGTATGTTTGATATTACACACATCATCATACACACATATATATGGGAGAGTTTGAATTATCTACTAGACACTATTCCCGAGTGTCTACGGTCTCTTTGTACAAGGGTGTGTCAGTATGACCTGACATAAGGATACTTCTCCCTACAAGTAAACTCTGACAAAATATTCAAAGTAACATAGTATTCCAAGCCCAAATAAAATACCTTTGACGCGACTATACACTTGATCATACGAGCAATGGTGCATTTTCTCCAAGTCATGTTATCCCAAGTAACATTACTTAGCTGGATACTCAACCAGACAAGCGGAAGACGTAAAAAAGTTCAACGTTTCGCCCAAATGTTATATAGGCTGTGTCAAGAGCGAACGAAAAAAATGCAAAAAATGACAAAAGACGAGAAAGTCTATAAATTATGAGAAATATATATAGTGGTAGGGTTGGACCCCCTTTCTACTCATTATTCTTTTCTTTTCTTTTCCGTTACTAATTTTTTTTTTGCTATGTATTTATCTTTGACTCTATACATATTTACATATCTTCCCTCTCTACATGAACCCTACCACTATATATATATTTCTCATAATTTATAGACTTTCTCGTCTTTTGTCATTTCTTGCATTTTTTTCGTTCGCTCTTGACAAAGCCCATATAACATTTGGGCGAAACGTTGAGCTTTTTTGGTCTTCCGTTTATTCCATTTTAATTTCATATCGTCGGATTAATTTATCCTTTCATCTATTCATATATATATATATATATATATATATATATATATATATATATATATATATATATTTGTACTAGCAAGTAAACTTATCTCTCAGAAAATTGGAAACAACCAAATTAAAAGAGTAAATTCTTGATGAACATCGACTACACACTATCATATCGGATAAAGTTATATAAAAAGTAATGATAACAAAATGTACTTAGCTAAATAAATACCGTAGTTTCTCAGTATCACCGATCATCAGATGTGTGTGTGACACTAATCGATAGAAAACTGAACTCGAAGAATTAACAGTAATCAATAGTAATTATCAAACCAGTGTTGCAATTTGAAGTTGCACTCACTTAGTATACTCCACTCTAAAAAAAACAATTATTATTTATATATATATATATATATATATATATATATATATATATAGAATGAAGAAGAATGGAAAGGAATTAGAGAAGCAAAAGCCAAATCATAATTCAATTCAATTGCTCAGAGCAAGGTATATTCCGCAAAAAAGGCAATTTATTCAAGTTACATTTTCCTTAAGCCAGGCTTTTCAAAGATCAAAATCTTATCATCAGAGGAAGTCGCTGGGATAGATAAGTTGGCAAAGGCCAAGATTTAAAATTTGAAAAAATAAAATAAAAGTTGTAGGGGAAGAAACACAGGGTAAAATTCTGCCCGAATGCAAGCAAATGTCGATTGCTAAAAAGTCCGGTGTCGAAAAGTCCAGCCCAGAGAATGAGATGTAGATAGGTAGGTCGTTAAAAGGCCCGAAAGGTTGTGAGAGAGGATTCAAGGTTAAATTCCAAGAAGCCACAACTTCAGGTGCGGCGAGAATAGAAAATCCAAAGGGTAAAATGTCCAATAGGAGGTACGCTCGTGGATACAGGCAGGCAGGCTCAGAAGAGAGTGAGGTGGAAAATATTCGCCATTAACAATACTTCCTGGGCAGAGATGTCAAATGTAGTTAAAAGCGGGCACAAACCGAAGACTAGTCGAGAGTGTTCGACAAACGTATTCGTTACTTTGCTTAAAGCAAAGTAACGAATACGTCTATTCTTACGAAATTATTTTCTTAACATCCCCGAGAGTACTTGACTTTAATGTCTTAAAAGGGCTTATTTTAATATTCATGAAAAATATTAAATTATTTAAACCAACAGGCTAGCGTTTTAAGCTTATTACTCTCATCAGTGCAGGAAAGTAACAATTTCAGACGGTCGGGAGTCAGCCTTCAATCTGCAAGCAGTCGCCATATCCATACGGAAACTGTCACGTGATTAAGGGAAATTAAGATCTATATCTACCAAGAAGCGATCACAGTGTTCGACGAACGTATTAGAAACTGTGAATATATATTTGATTTCCTGAATTTTTATGAATTTTTAAGTGAATGGGGGGTCAAAATGCCTACTGTTCGACAGATCTCGTTGCTACTTTACAACATGACGTCATTTTCCAGGCAAAGGGGCGTGGTTTACTATATTATGTAAGCCACGTACAACTCGCTCGTAGAAGACGCCCTGCCCCTCTACCATGGCCTCCACGCGGGATCCGAACCTGGAGGACACGGTTTTCCCAGTGTATTTCAAGAGACGATCCAATACAGTGGATTTAATTTCCTAAATGATTTTTTATAACATCTGTAAAGTTTCGTTTTACTTCACGCTATTGCATTTTTGTTATTTCAATACATCTAGTATATTTTTTGTTTTTAATGGAAATCCCTCCAGACAAGGCATGAAGCCACTTGATGTAAGGAACTAAAAAAATACGACTTCAAGGTCAAAAACTAGCCAACCATAAGTGTTATATGGATAGATTCTAACCCAGAAAACAGCAATTTTTCCCCCTTTGTCAGAAACATCGCTCATGGAATGCGAGGACTAAAAGACAAAATAAGGGAAGCGAGAGTTACGAGGCTGCCGAAAGTAAACCCAAGATCCACTTTCTACTCTCCTAAAATATAGATAAATAATAAAATATATTTACATATGGGCCATGTAGAGGCAAGAATCAGCCACTTAGACACAGACACACACGGAATAGAAAACAAATACTATTAATCTAGAGATTATGTGTAATTCTAAATCTCGTAGATACTTAAGGGTTGAGTAGTGTCTGAAGGTCTTCCTTCTATTCTGACGATTCTATTCCTCTAACTTATTAAACGAAAATGATCGTCACAGCCTATTTTTGACAACTTAACACTAACACTAACCCTAACCCCAGCACTAAAAGTTTTGAAATTATCTTAAAATATTATTTATAAAATAAAAATATTTATACAATTCTCATGACAACATAATCTATATTGATAATGTATAATTTTCCAAGCAGTTATCAGATGTTTTATATTTACCCTCTTTTTACATATATTTTATTTGTTTGATTTTCTTATTAATGTAAGTTGATTTTATCATTAAGACTGTGAATAATATGTATTATCGTATTATGAAACAGTGGACATTTTCTCTATTTTCTGTAAAAACAAAATTTTAAATTTGCTTACTGATTGTATTATGTCATTATATTTTCTGTAATCAAGTAGTCAATATGAATAAATTGACTCATATTTTTTAACTATCGAAAATGTGTCTAATTAATCGTGAATAAAGTGATTTTTTGTGAATTTAGTTCTTTTATATTTTTGTACATTTTACATTTGATTTGATGGAAATAAATCAATTATTGTAAGCTGCTTCTTAATAATATGTATAGTTGGTAATGACTGGACATTACTAACAAATTTGACAACTTAACCCTAACCCTAACCCTAACCACTCTGCTCTTATTTATCGTATACGGTAAAGCTTAGGTTAAAAGTAGTAAATAATACCGATGAAACTCTTTCTACGCCTCACTCTGAAAATATATCGGCTTGAATATAATTCACCACTTCGCAATTTCAAACCTTCTTTACCCACCGTTCACGTTACTAATCTAACTCAACCTTTAACTGTCCGTGTACTTCCCTTTCTCTCAGCTCTATCTAGTTTTGTGTTATTTCCAGACCCCGTACATTTGTTGGCATCTCGTGACGAGACCGAAGATGAGAATTTCACTTTTTCGATTGGCTACTTTTCATCGTAGGTCAACGTCACGCGTGATTTTGGCACGAGATGAAAGTGTAGAGAACGGACGACTATTTCGAAAAATAATTCTCGATAACTACTTATTGGCCACCTTTCATAACATCCTGCGTAATGAACGTATGCGAGTCTAGTTGCCAATATATATTCCTAATTTACACATCGTTCGAAAATGTCTTCTAATAACATTCCGATTTCCACAATGTAATCTCGCTTTAAGTCTCACGCCCGCTCATTATAAGTACAAATAGCGACCGTTATGTATATATGTGTATATGCATGCAAGCATATGAATGGTGTTCGTGAAAAGTTTGTCATTGATTTTAAAAAAAGTTAAAAACAAAACGTCATATATTGGTTAATGATTTATATATTCTTCAAAATTCAAAATACTTCTATGCCAAACACAGCTCGCTAGAAGTAGCTGCCCTGAGCTTCTCCTACGATATCCAGGCGGGATCTGAATCTGGAGCACTCGGCTTTCCCGGGTTTTTAGAGACGCTTATACAACAGTT
Organism: Sepiola atlantica; assembly: GCA_963556195.1. Lineage (NCBI taxonomy): Eukaryota > Metazoa > Mollusca > Cephalopoda > Sepiida > Sepiolidae > Sepiola > Sepiola atlantica. The sequence goes on from OY744535.1 coordinate 19,867,061, forward strand.
TGATCCTGAAAATATGCCCATACTTAGTGTGCCAGGCTGTAGAGTTGGTGTCGTTCTCAACCGAGCCTCACATTTAACTGTCCATATCTGTGTGTTTCGCGGAGGTGCGACACGAAGTTGAGTCATGCGGTTATACACGTTTCCTCGACAACCCTCACCACGAAGTGAGCTACAACCCAATATAGTCATCTTTTCCTCGACAACCCTCACCACGAAGTGAGCTACAACCCAATATAGCCATCTTTTCCTCGACAACCCTCACCACGAAGTGAGCTACAACCCAATATAGTCATCTTTTCCTCGACAACCCTCACCACGAAGTGAGCTACAACCCAATATAGTCATCTTTTCCTCGACAACCCTCACCACGAAGTGAGCTACAACCCAATATAGCCATCTTTTCCTCGACAACCCTCACCACGAAGTGAACTACAACCCAATATAGCCATCTTTTCCTCGACAACCCTCACCACGAAGTGAGCTACAACCCAATATAGCCATCTTTTCCTCGACAACCCTCACCACGAAATGAGCTACAACCCAATATAGCCATCTTTTCCTCGACAACCCTCACCACGAAGTGAGCTACAACCCAATGTAGCCATCTTTTCCTCGACAACCCTCACCACGAAGTGAGCTACAACCCAATGTAGCCATCTTTTCCTCGACAACCCTCACCACGAAGTGAGCTACAACCCAATGTAGCCATCTTTTCCTCGACAACCCTCACCACGAAGTGAGCTACAACCAAATATAGCCATCTTTTCCTCGACAACCCTCACCACGAAGTGAGCTACAACCCAATGTAGCAATCTTTTCCTCGCCAATATAGCCATCTACATTGAACTTGAGCTCCTTTTCTAAGATGTGAAGCGACATAGCGTGGCCTTTACTGGAAACACGTGTATAATTAATCACAGTTTGAGAAACTTAGTCATTATTAGATCACCGAAGTTAAGCAACGTTTTACCTGGTACTTAACTATATAGGTGATCATTTGGAAATACCAGGCGCTGTATGTAGGAGGACGTCGACACCTCTCTGCATGAACTGCAAAAACGTAACGTCGTCCTCTCCCGTAATCTGGATGTACATGCGACTGGAGACCGTTGGTGAATTTGATCCACCCGTAAAACTTCCTCCTTCGGAGCAAACAGGTTCAATCCACCCAGGGTGAATGCCGTACCAGTCATCATGACGCGGAAGATTCCATGCGAACTGTAAGCTACTCAGCTGTTGTGCATGCACGTTGTTCAACTAGATCTGAGCAAAAAAGCAAGCATATCCGGCACGGCATGGTTATTAAACTTGTTAGGTGATTTCTTGGCTTTCGTAAACTTGTTCTATGTTGACTTGGTTGTGCGTAGTTAACTCTTGTGGCACTCGTATGTGAATTAGTGGAAGTACTCGTTCAGTGCTTTATTCATTACAACGCCTATTTCCGCGGCAAGGTCCGCATAACGTTGCGTGTATCGTGCCACATCCTTTTTGTAGATTTTTGACGAATTTCCTTGCTCAGATACACTCAAAAAGTCTTCCATGTTGCTTTCAGCTAGCCACTGGTTTCACATTTCCATCGAGGTAATCAATATACACTGCACTGTTATTACGTTTTCCGATATTTTTTTATCTGGCGCGAATCATCATGATATGGAACACTCTTTTCCAATATCCTGGTGAATTCCAGTCGTCCATGCTCTCCAGCAGTCAAACGCAACACAGAAAACCCAATACTTTGCAGTTTTCCACTGTTAAAAACTTCAGTTTATTTTCAATGTATAATCAGATTTCTAGTGAACATTGCATATCGCAATTAGACAGTGATTAACACCGATGTTATTACCAGAAATGAATGTAGTATTCTCTTACAAACGGTATTGCACTCTCTGTGGGTATTGCTGAAATAAGATATAACTATCTACCTACATATATATATATATATATATATATATATATATATATATATATATATATATATATGTGTGTGTGTGTGTGTGTGTAAAAATAAAAATGGAATAAAGGATAAGCAATTCAACAAATTCTTCCAAACGCAGTCTTTGTATGAATTTGAAAACTTTTCCGTGTTTAATTAAAGTTCACCAACCGATTGAGAATGGTCGTATCATAGACGATTGAAATATTTCGGAGAACTATACAAAATGAGTTTTTGAGTTTAGTTTTGCTAGTTGTTGAATTGCTTATCCTTTATTCCATTTTTATTTGTACACTCTGTCTGAAACATTGTTTCTTTTTCCTCATATATATATATATATATATATATATATATATATATATATATATATATATAACTAATGATAATAGAATTAACGATAAGCGAAATATCGTAGTGATCTATCTCGATAAAATAAAGCTCAATACGTTGAGTAGAGCAATCAATATTAAAGAAAGAAAGATGAAGATAAAGAATTGTACATAAATTAATACAAATTTTATTACATCGAAAGTTCAGATTTATCCTCTGACGAGAAGAGTTTTATCTTTGAAAAACCATGGTTTAAGGATTAATGTAACTCCTTGCATCTGAACTTTCGATGTAATAAAATTTGTATTAATTTATGTACAATTCTTTATCTTCATCTTTCTTTCTTTAATATATATATATATATATATATATATATATATATATATATATATATATCATTACAATAAATATTTGTATTTATTAATCTACATACATATATGTTTCGTCTTAATAAGATTCGTCAGTCCGGATGCAAAAGGCCCTACCACCTGTATCCGGTTTCGAACGCCGGACTAAAGTCACCATTTACTTTTACATAAGCCTTTCCTTCCCAGCCCATTGATATAATCTTATGAAAGTATAAAGAAAAAAAAAACAATTTAAGATTAAGACAGTTTGAAACATTTCATTTGATACAACATGATGAACTGTGCAATATTACTTAAATTTAGAATCGACTGATTAGAGAGTGTGAATCAGAAAAAGTGTGTTTCAACAAGCAACTTATTTTTAAATCGGTAATTATTTTCTTACTGTCAGCTATAACTTCAGCTCTTTTTTTTATCTCTCTCTGTTCAATCATTCCCTTTTTTGTTACTATTAAAATTGTATTACAACTGTGGCGATATTTCCATTTATTTACAGCGGACTATTAGAGTGATACAGATAGCTTCGACTGTTTATAAACAAATTAAGACTGTGGCGGAAGCGAGAGTAATAGACACCAACATATATAAATTAATGTGGAAGTTAAAGATATACATTTTTAATGATTTGGGTCATTTCGCGAGTTAATCGCTTATTACGATTTATTACAACAATTAAAATTAAATTAGTTTTTTTTTCATATATTAAACACCAAAAAGAAAGAGAAAATGTTAGCAGTTATGCTGTATGATGTAAATTATAGCTTTATACACTTTTAGGAAACGAATGTTTTTGTTTACTCAGATCTAGTATAATATAATATTTCAATACAAAACTATACTGAAGGCATGTGAGCCACACCGAAACGTTCGTGTTTCATTCCGAACAAAATCATCAACCTAACTGCCTGAAGTAAACACTGAAGTAATATATATATATATATATATATATATATATATATATATATATATATATATATATATATATATATAAAATATATATATATATATATATATATATAAAATATATATATATATATATATATATATATATATATATATATATATATATATATATATATATAAAATATATATATATATATATATATATATATATATATATATATATATATATATATATATATATATATATATATAATAATAATACTAATAATAATAATAGTAATCCAGGTAAAACATCCACAGGGTAGTAATCCAAAGAATTTCAACCGGGTTTATAAAAAGAGCGCAATATCAAATAGAGCTTTATATATGATTATTTTTATTTACACGGAGATGTACAAAATCTGCGACACTGGCATGTCGATGTTATCGATCAACAGCTATGATAAATTAAGATCTTATCAGGAAGAGTTAAATCCGATCTTAACCTTAGGTCATATTTCTTTCCAAATTTGACCTAAGGTTAAGATCGGATTCTAACTCTCCCTGATGAGATTTCAGTTTATTATAGCTTTTGATCGATAACATCGACATGCCAGTGTCGCAGATTTTGTATATGTCTGTGTAAATAAAAATAATAATAATAATAATAATAATAATATAAATATATATATATATATATATACATATATATATATATATACGTTATATAGAAACAGTAATTGATTACTGTAGAATATTTAAGTGACTGAAATTATTTAATATTTCACAATTAAATATCGTATCGACCATTACTGTTTTAATGAGATTTTAACGCGAGATCTGCTCGAGGCTAGAAAATGCATTTATTACTTAAATGAAACCGTGGAAATCTAATTCCTATCGTTTCTTCGAGAACATAAATGTGCTGTAATTTTTACCGCATTCAGCAATTTTATTTAGCGTCCTATTTGCCTTTTCTGAACGTCAATATTTTCACACAAACATTCAGAAGCTTTCAAGCAACAACTGTTTAAAGCTCAAACATTTTTTTAAATTATTACGCATTCATATTAAACGTTATTTATTTTAATGTTATTAATTTACAACATGAGCGAATATAATTCAGATGCGTCTGTTCAATCGACGTGTTTAATGTGACAGAGAAACTGAAATGATATCTCCAATATGGCAGTGTTATATTCTGTGTGACGTGACACTAAATGTAGCCCAATGTTACCATAATCGTAGCGTTATGACTTGCTGCTACGGTAATTTTTCTATGCCCAGGATGTTTTTTAACGATACGAAGAACCTTTTTGTTAGCGTCGCTTAGACATAAAATACGATGAGTATTGATTTACTCATCTCCAGGAGTTAGGCACAAGGCCAGTTTTTATCTTACTCCCACAAGTAGGATGTGACCCAAGGTCGGGTCGGGTCGGGTCGGGTCGGGTCGGGTCGGGAAAGTGGGGTTTAAAAATTGCCTGGGCAGCCCCGTCGGCATTCCCCGGTAGGGGCGCCTCAGGCAGTAAGCAATAAACTTACTCCTCCCCAAAGAGGGGAGGCGAAGCCTGGGAGGGTGGGCCTCCTAGAACTGCACAGGACAGACCCATAGACCAGCGTAAATCTAGACCCGAATGCCAAGACAATACCAGTCTATGGGGTGCAGTATCCATCGGAACAGATACTACACTTTGATCTTAGCCAAAAGGCCAAGCAATGAGTAGTCGGTCAGCAATTCCTCTTGTCTTTTTTTTTAAAGAGAAAGCGTTATCTTTTTTTTACATAGTTAAACTTTTGCCTACGAACGAGGGTAAGAGGGTACTATGGGCCTGAATTTTTTAATTCAACGGTATTATGTAGTAATTTGAAAAGAAATCAATGTAATATCTAGTAGTTTAGCTGATTCACACAGTGACGTCTTCTTATTATTATTCTTTTTCATAACTATTGTGAATATCATCATTTCTCTTCGAACACACATGGTTTATTAGTGCTCTGCAGGCCACCTTAGTTATAGTTGTGTGTTTCAGTAGTGCTCA
>OY744535.1:19875115-19890115 GCA_963556195.1 Sepiola atlantica
TAACCAGTCACAAAAATTTACAACAGGGAAAAAACAAAACCACACGAAGAACACCACAACACGAACCAAGGAACAGGAACTGCAAGAAACATCACTTCATAATCCCCCCCAATAAATTACATCGGCTTCGGCAATCACCACACGAAAATGAACCAAGGAACAGAAATTACAAAAGACACCATAAGCGCCCCCCTTCTCTCCCCACCACACACCCCAATTTTTTTTTAAATACAAAATTTAAAATTTAAATTTAAAAAAAAATTTTTAATTAAAAATTAATAGTTTTTTTAATTAATTAAAAAAATAGTTGTTTTTTTAATTGTGCCGGCTCAGGCTGACACCAACCAGACACAATATTTGTAGAGGGTTGAGGAGGATGAGAAGACCGAGGAGGGACAGCACAAATCAGACCTCTACTGGAAAAGTGCAGAGAATGCTGGGACCTTGGGGAGGCTTATTTCCACCCAAATCCCAGAGAATACCAATTGTTCTTACTAGCGAGAAATCAATGGTAAGAGGCTGTTGCGATACCGTATCGTTATCGAAAAGAGGTGAAAGAATACTGGAAATCTGGGGAGGCGTGTTGTCACTCAGACTCCAGGAAATACCACTGGTTGTTGTCGGTGAGCAATCACTGACGATTATCTGTATGAGAACTCCTAGTGAGTAGATATTATAATAATAATAATAATAAAAGTAATAAAAATAATAATAATAATAATAGTAATAATAGCAATAGAAATAATAATAGTAATAATAATAATAACAACAGTAGTAATAATAATAATAATAATAATAATAATAATAATAATAATAATAATAATAATAATAAAATTAAAAAATGGTACCAGCCTAGGCTGACACCACACAAAATATTTGCATAGGGTCAAGGAGGATAAGAAGACCAAGGAGGGACAGCAAAAACCAGACATCCACTGGAAGTGCAGATACTGCTGGGAACTTGGGGATGCTTATTGCCACCCAAATCCCAAAGAAGATTAATGGTCCTTACCAGCGGGAAATCAATGGAAAACGGCTGTTGTGATACTGCAAATTTATTTGCGGTGGCTGTCGAAAAGAGGTGGAGAATACTGGAAATCTAGGGAGTCTTGTTGTCACTCAGACTCCAGAGAATACCACCGGTTGTCGGTGAGCAATCGCTGATGACCTGTGTGAGAACTCCTAGTGAGTAAATAATAACAATAGACAGACACCTTTTAAATGATTGGATAGGGTTTTAGTTCACTGTGGAAATTTAACGTAAAACGACCCACTGCTGGATTTTTACTTAAAATTGAAAATGATGTCTATTAAAACAAGTGAACGAAAGTGATGATTTCTTAGTGAATACATAGAGCGTGAGTCACCTTCATCCTTATTCATTTCCAGACAATGACAGATGTGACTGCGTGTCTCATATATACAAACTGGCATTTACTAATGTAAAAACACATTTAGCGACTGATATCATGAGACGAGTATTTTTCTAGTTCATCATAATGAAAAAGGACAACAATTCATTCGTTATAAGAAAGTATTATAATCTATATTTATAAAGTAAAGGTATGGTAGTTTGGTAGTTTTGTTTTACGGCATATCAACCCTTTTGGGGTTATTTAATGCCGAATCTGGTCTTGTTTTCTTCTCTTTTTTGTTTCCTTCCCCTTTTAATATCTGTTTCTATTTGACCCATAGTTGGGACCCTAACAGGTACTACCACTCCGGGTCAGGGTGGACCTGGGAGCAATGGTAATTAAGAGGAGGCTCCACATTCCCCAAAGTCCGTAAGCCGGATCTCACCATCGGATGTAGTTTAAGGTCATATCCAGGACCGGGAGTAGGGTAGGAAAAATAAAAATAAAAAAGGGGTGGGAGAAAGGGAGAGGGGCTGTTGTTTTTGTTTTTGGTTTTGTAGAACATAATTAAGTTTTACAAACAAAAAAAAACAAACAAAAAAAAACGTCAATGTAGGTGAATTTCGTCTCAGGGAGCCACAGGGCAGCCTGATCTGGTATCACCAGATAAAGTAAAGTATGTGTATATGTTTATATATCTGTATTAGAAGATTCACTGTTAAACTAATTAACCGATTATGATAGACTTTGGAACACAGTTACTGAGCGTAAAAGTGTGTAATGTGGGATATATTTAGTTGAAATTAGTTTTCTGAAATTTTAACAATAGACATAATTAAATGAATAAGACGTCGTACATTTAAAAACTACCAGGGTCGATCTCCGTTTTAAGTACTTGCTTGTCGACTTCCACCGAAGAAACGCGACACAGCGAAACAGTTTGTGGGTGAGTCTCATTAATACGTCGAGTATTCCGATTGGCTGTGGTCGTAGATCTCGAGTCAAAAGAAAAAGTCGAGAAAGTTCTGCACCTGAAACGTTTTGTTATGATTAGGTGTAGCATTACCTTCAAGGAGGCGACCTGACCCTAGCGGTCAACGGTCGGGATAGCTGTCTGGTCGGATATGATACTAAAGTACTTTGATTTGACGATAAGGCGAGTGCATCACCGACGATAACACTTTGATGTATCTATAACATGTGTTGTTGAGTACAGACATATATATATATATATATATATATATATATATATATATATATATATATATATATATATATATATATATATATATATATATACTTTTATGTACATATAAAATAAATAATATATATATATATATATATATATATATATATATATATATGTTTGCATATACATGTAAAATAGCGAAAACGCCAAGATATTTTGGTAATTAAATCTTAGATCATTTTTCGTATTCTATGCTAGACGTAACGCAACGGGAAACCAATCAATGTTTGCCTTTGAAGAAGACTTCCAGGAAATCTCTGCTGAACAGGAAGGAAATACACATACTGTGCTGTCCCGCTCATGCTGATAGGAAGGATGAAAATGGATAGACACTCCAAAATCATTTTTTTTTTCGAGACATTTCTTATATTCCTCATATATTTATGCTGTGTTTACTAATACAAAAAAAACAGGTGTTCCGTATTTAATATCTGTTGAAACGTGAGAACACATTCTTAGATTATACGTTCAGTGCCAATGCGTCCATGATTGGCAAATAAGTCGCAGACACGGTAATTCATCTCTACGTCCAATCCGAGCCTTCATCAAATACAGAAACCGAAGCTACTTGAGAAGGGAAGTGTCTGTTAAGATGCTGGCCATGATCAACATTGGGCATCCTAAGAGACTGCGCCGCAGACAAACATCACACTAATAGTTTACCGTGTGTATCAGTGTTAAACACTTGAGAGTACTTTATTTGTTTTGTGAATCTATGTGATTGACGCAAACACAAATAAAAAACGAACCGACACTTGAGATGTGTATGGTAATACGCTTCTACCTTCGTTTCCACGTAAGTTATAAACTTCCATACTCTTTTGAAATAAATGAGATCGCCTGATCAAGCAATTCATAACGCAAAAATGTAATTGCAGAATATCTGGTGTCGATATGTGCCAAACATTAAGATTTTACCAATCTTAAATGAATTGTCAATAATCCGAATCAAACTTTATAATTAACATACTGTCGTAACCGACACTAAAGTCGTAGCTGTTTTATTCATCAATAAAATAGTTATTTGGTACGTATAAAACGTTAGGAAAGAGTATATTATATTTAAAAAGATTCAGATCTTATACTAATTGAAATTTGGTATCCGTGTGCCTAAAACCGAAAGTATACTGCCACTTCTATTAATTGTACTAGGGTAGTATATTTTAATGATCAGTATATTTTTAGAGAGATTGTACATTTGTTATGATACAATCTTTCCAGCCAATGTTTCCTCCTTTTTAGGGATGCGGCGTCGTGAAGAATATGTTATCTGCTACTGATGCCATTCTTCTAGGGTTTACCATATTTCATGCTGGATGAGTAGTGATATACAAGCAGAACTAAATTAATAAAAACGTCAAACAAATATTTATCTAACAGGGATTTTGACGGAAGAAGTATGAAATAGAGAGTTTCCACTAAGTCTTGCTCGTAGTATAATGATTGGCACAGATTTTGTGTTTATCAGTATTCAATTATTTAGGCTAATTATCAGCCTTTAAAATATTTAGGCTAATTATCAGTATTTAAAATAGGCTAATTATGTAAATCTATGTGATTGATGTAGACACACCTGATTTCTTTCCTAATAGATTTCTAATATAAATATGGGTAATAAATGTTTAATGGCTATGCGTGATGTTGCTTTTTTAAAATTATGTCTTATTAAGCCATTATCGTTGTTGGAGCCATTCGCTTGTAACTAATACAGTTGTCACATATCAAAAATACTACTTGATATCTTTCAGCATTTAATCGTCTAGTAATTTTTGGTAAAAGGTTTTTACGTTGTTTAACTTTGTTTACACTCTCACCTTCATTTCTTCAGCTGGTTGAGGGGGCAAAAGCACAGGACGCCATCGCTTGACGTAATCAATTCTATGTTTTCCGATCAGCTAACCGTATTTATAAATATAGTTTTTCTGTATTTCTCTTGTCGAAACAACAGAATATAAATGTTAATTTATATAAATTCATTAACTGATTTTTTTTTAATTACAAAGTACACAATCCGGCCTTGAACTACATATGCCACCATACATTAATCCCTATCTAACATAATTGACAATTTGTCTTATACAAATCCCATCCTATGTCTCATCGACGCAATGTTGTATCCCTGTGTATGTTTTACAGGTATTTCAACGGAATATTTTCCCACAAACTTACTGTACTTGTATTCCCAAACGTAAATGCCCCCAACAAACGCGACTACCAGCAAAATCTCACCCCTTCACTATAGAAGTCCCGAAAGTTCGATAACCTTTCTATTAAAATAGCTTATTTCCTCGCACCTGTTGCCTTTGGAATTATCTCCCTGCTCATCGTTTTCCGACTGTACCAATATACTAAAAATTAAAATGTAATGTTAAACACTATATTGCTGCAAAACTCCACACCTGACATAAACCCTATTCAATATCAGTGGAAGTAAAACAAAAAAAAAGCTAATAAAACAAACAAAACAAAACATGATAGTTTGCTTAACTAAATTATTAATACGTTAAATATTTTTACGTTAACACCAGACTTTGTGCTTGTCCTGAAAACCCGCCAATATAAAACTATATATTAATTAAATAATCAAGATCTTTCGAGTTAAAACATTATGATTTCCATAGATGTTTGATGCATGAGAGTAGAATTTCGAATTTTAAAACTGATTTTGAAATTTAGATTACTGTTTTATGTGATACATTTGTAGGGTTTCACTTAACAGACGATTGCAAATATACATATTATTCATGAAAAACACAACAAAAAAAAACGTAAATCCGCATGTACAGGGTGTCCCAACAGTCACTGACACTGACTACCAAATCCTAAAGTCTCATAGCAAATTCCAGTCTTTGCTCATAATCCTGAAGATGAATCTGCTGGACAAGCTGAATTTTGTATGGAAACAGTTCATGCAACATCCTATGTAAGGAGGATCGTTAAACTTCCAACTGTCGGGATCTTTCTTCTGATTGAAACTGTTGGATCTTCTTCCAGACTTCGCTCCAATTCTTCTCGATTGTCTTCAGTTCTTACTGAACGAGAAATTTCGGATCTCGGGAGGTCACATGCTGCACCTTGTTTTGGAAAACGGCTTATTATGACTTTATTGGCGTTTACACTTAGCGCATCTCTAGTGCTAAAATGTCGTCAGTAACACCGCTGGGTTTCTGAATTTGACCCATGTTACTCAAATTACCATTGTGCAATGTGGGTTCGTTCCTCGATGCTGTGTTCGGTCATGACAACGTCGCGAAGATAGCTTCAACGACTCTGAAAAAATAAAAAAAAATAATTGAAAACAAAGAAGTTATGATTTTTTCTCAAGTGTCAGTGACTTTTGCGACACCATGTATAACAATGGAACGACTCGGTATTGTTGTTGCCATTTGTAAGCCTATTTCTTTTAAGAGTTCGGTACTGACAGAAAGAGGCATACTACGGTTGCAAACATAATCAATAAAATAATACTATCCAACCGAGAAGGTTCGACATTTACACACAATGTCGTTAGTCAACGTCCTTACCCACTCCACCACGGCCACCACCCGATGAAAACAGTTTTGAATAAAAATAACTTCAACATCATCGACTATTAGACGCTGAACGAATAAAGAACCCGAAATATTCTTTGTGGTAAATAAGATAGAATTAAACATTAATTGCGTGTAATACGAGTAAGAGTTCTAGGACCGTTCAACGTGTGTTTATATTTAAGTAATCATTATGCGTGTATTAATAGCTTTACATTCCGGGCTTCTTGTGTCGCACATATGTAAATATTGCTATATAATCTAATCGCGTTTGATATGTCACATTGCCGTAACCTGCAAATTTAAGTTCGCGATGAGAGATCACAAGATTAACCAAAAGGGTAGAATTACGTAGTTATTCCATTTGCCATTTTGATTAGATTCTCAATTCTAAATTTATTCAGTAAATGTCGCTTGATAGCGCAGGGGTAGAGGCACTGACTGTCAGCTCGACGGTTGAGTTTCAATCTCGGAGTGAGGCACTAACTGGTCTAGCCGCACTGAAGAGGTGTAATACACCGAAACAGTCAGTATGTGGATGACTAAATAAATAAATATATATATATATATATTAGATATTGGTTTGTTCACATCATTTTAAAGCATCTTTTAAGAAATTTAGCAGAAAATATAGGCATACGCCTAAAAGCACAGAAGATGCAGAATATAAGAATAAAATAAAAATCAAGACAGATTTTGTTTTCTCATTTTAAATATTATATATTTGTATTTAAGTTTCGCAATCATTTCGCTAAAAACATAGCTTTGTCAAGCATAAAGATATTATAAGCTGTAGTAGTACCTTGGGTTCCGTCAGGATAGAAATGGACGAAGATGTTATTTTCTTTTTTCATATACGAGTCTCTTCTTTTTGAATATGGGAAACGCCGTGCAGCGCGGAAATGTTAGAAATTGGTTTGTTCACATTCTTTTAAAGCATCTTTTAAAAAAGAAGGGAAGGATCTCGTAATTCGACGTAATGGGAAATGAAAAAGGAAAAACCAAAAAGATTTTTTTTTATATATATTCATCAACGTTTCGTCTTTATTTGTAAGACTTCCTCAGGATGGCAATTTTATTTTGAGAAAAATGTCATGCGGGTACGTGAAAATATTGGGTTGACATGATGGGTTGATAAGAAAAGGTAGTAGCCACTATTGGGTGCTCAGGATCGAGACCCTGACTTATTTTCATTTCATGCTACTGACTTCACTAAGCCCGGACCTCGGTCCTGAGCAACCCAATATTTTCACGTACTTGCATGAAATTTTTCTCAAAGTGAATGTATCATCCTGAGGAAGTCTTACAAATAAAGACGAAACATTGACGAATATATAAAAAAAAACATTCTTTTGGTGTTTCCTTTTTCATTTCCCATATATATATATATATATATATATATATATATATATATATATATATATATATATATATATATATATATATATATATATATATATATATACTTTAAACGCACCGTAGTAAAGCCGCATGGTGGCAAATTTCATACGTCAAACTCAGCGTTGATAGACATAATTTTCGTTTAATAGCGGGACTCGTGGAAATTCCACAGAGATATACTTCATCCAGTGTATATCGCTGCCGTGCTAAAAATGAGTTTGTGACATATTTATTTTCAATGGACGCCCGGCACGAACGCAGACTCCAATATTATATTACCACCATTGTTCAAGAGGAAACAAACTTATCTAAGTACTATGGTTAATGTTGATTAAGAATAAATCTGGTTATGGGAGAATATCTCCAAAACCGTTCTATTAGTTTGTGGCATATTTCCATTCTATAGACGTCCGGCGCGATCGCAGACCACACGATGTCCTTTCACCACTTTCAGACGCAACATGTTCTTCACGTTGATCCTAACTCAAAGCTGAATAAAGTTTATGTTTTACTTTAGACACAAAATATTTTTTTTTAATTACAGTGCATCTTTGGCGAGTGAACGATCTCGTCGTTTATAAACACTGTGGAGGTCTAAATATAGTACAAACAATTATTTGACTCTTCGCTTATCAAGGCCCAAAAGCCACTCAAGGATTCTGTTGTTATCAACTTTACCAAAAAAAAAATATAAAAAGCGGGATTTTATGAGTATAGTAGAAAAAATATTTGTCTTCGCAAATAACTGCCCGAAATTTCTTTACTATGCATAATGGTTTGATACAAGACACCGTGGTATGTCCATGATTGAATGTAAGCTGTTTTCACAGATTTAATTCTCTTTGGTTTTTATGTGAAACAAGTCTGGGTAATACGAGTTATTGTGCAATTGTGTCTATATATATATATATATATATATATATTACTATTTCATGTATCCACAAAAAAAATATAAGGAGATATGTTGTATATATGAATTTTCAGTATTTACTTAAACGGTGCTCGATACGTAAGTAGAGCTAGGTAGTAAGCTATTAAATATATATTTATGGCAATAAAGCTACACAGAGTCTCCCGCGTTTCATCCCCAGCGAGAATCTTCATTTTAGCCTGAAGCTCCCCCCTCCCCAGTAGCCTCTGTGTAGCTTAATTGCCATAAATATATTTTCATAGCTTACTATATATATATATATATATATATATATATATATATATATATATATATATATATATACATATATATATATATATATTTGACTCTTCGCTTATCAAGGCCCAAAAGCCACTCAAGGATTCTGTTGTTATCAACTTTACCCAAAAAAAAATATAAAAAGCGGGATTTTATGAGTATAGTAGAAACAATATTTGTCTTCGCAAATAACTGCCCGAAATTTCTTAACTATGCATAATGGTTTGATACAAGACACCGTGGTATGTCGATGATTGAATGTAAGCTGTTTTCACAGATTTAATTCTCTTTGGTTTTTATGTGAAACAAGTCTGGGTAATACGAGTTATTCCCTGAACGTTCCGAGACTCCCAAAAGAGTAATAAACACTAAATTACATGAAACATTTTTTTTTTTGCTAGAAAATTGCATTAGCTCTTTATTTCATTTCAGCGCATTCTTCTTATTTTTATTTGCACTCGTTCAAACAAGAGATTAAACGAAGCTGAACAAAAGACGCGCTCAGCTGAACGTTTACATAACATCAACTAGATGAGAAGTGTTTCAACAGAAATTATGTTTCATTTGCTTATAATTCCTTTATTATCTCCCGTCTGTAGCTCACGGCTTCAGAAAGCTGCTCACTTGCCAGTTTATTGTATACATATAACAGTCAATCATTGTATACTCTTATCCCACGATACCATTTGGTTATTTAGCCGTAGACAAACAGCAGATTCTGTTATAGTTTAATCTCTCTGTGTCTGTTTCGTTGCTGTGTTGGTCAACATTTCTTTTAATGTGTCACTCCTATTTCATCGTCAAAACAGGTTTGTGTCGTTTTAATCAATAATACAATATAATATTTTCAATTACTCGCAATATATAATACCGACGAATGATCTAAAGCATTTATTTGAATGTATAATCAGCATAACTATTTTTAAACAGTTCATAAAAAGTAATGTTTTATGTTATACATTTATATTTGTATTGTGCAATTGTGTCTATATATATATATATATATATATATATATATATATATATATATATATATATATATTACTATGTCATGTATTCACAAAAAAAAATATATGGAGATATTTTGTATATATGAATTTTCAGTATTTACTTAAACGGTGCTAGATACGTAAGTAGAGCTAGGTAGTAAGCTATTAAATATATATTTGTGGCAATTAAGCTACACAGAGTCTCCCGCGTTTCATCCTCGGCGAGAATCTTCATTTTAGCCTGAAGCTCCCCCCCCCCCCCGGATGAAACGCAGTAGCCTCTGTGTAGCTTAATTGGCATACACATATTTTAATAGCTTACTATATATATATATATATATATATATATATATATATATATATATATATATATATGAACCTAATCCTGAAGACGACTAAGAAAGTCGAAAGCGCTTGAAAAAAACATGGCCGAATTAAGAACAATCGGAGAAATACTCTACAGATTGCCACCCGAAACCAGAAGGATAACTCGATTGTTTGAGAACCTCACGAAGAATATTTACAAACGAGAAAGTTCCATGACGTTCAACAACACTTGCTTGGATAATGACTTGCCGCCTAAGTATATATATATATATATATATATATATATATATATATATATATATATATATATATATATATATGTATGTATATATCAGCCCTCTCAAACTAAGGCCGGGCATTCTTGAGTGACTTTAATAACAAGCAGTGCAAATAGCTACATGCACGATCCGAACGCCGTTCGTAGATCACTCTAAACTGCGCGGGTAAATCTAGCCGCCGACTCGCTATTTACGTTTAAATTCCTCTCTATTTACTAACTAATTGGCTATGGCCGATGGGATAAGACTATAGATTACGAATCAGTGGCGATTTGTGATCGGAGTTCGCGCCTACCGACCATTGAGAATTAGTTCCTACACTGAAGAGTGCGTTAGCATGAAAGATCGATGCCTGTAGGTATTAAAATATTTAATAAATATTTATATATATATATATATATATACATAGATATATATATATATATACACATAGATATATATATATATATATACATATATATATACACATATATATATATACATATATACATATATATATATATAGTTTTGTCGATATTAACAGTAATTAATTATAATGATTTTATAATAAAATGAATAATTTAGTAGGAACCTTTTCTTTTTACATTGTTTGCGAGAATTCTTACAGACAAGCAAAAACGAGAAGTAAAAAAGGAAGACAGCGGGTGGCTTGCTGGTTGATTCAATGGCCGTTGACTAGCTTTCTCTCTTGCTGTTCTCCCTTCCACTCTCTCGTTAACAATGCCGGATCTTTAATCAAGCCAGTTTATTTCTTCATTTCTTTTCATTACGGTCTTATTTTAAAGATGAATACATGTGTATCAACATAACCATGATGTTACCATTCATACGAATAAACTGGTGATACCAGATCAGGCTGCCCTGTGGCTCCCTGAGACGAAATTCACCTACATTGACGTTTTTTTTTTTTTTTTTTTAACTTAATTATGTTCTACAAAACCAAAAACAAAAACAACAGCCCCTCTCCCTTTCTCCCTCCCCTTTTTAATTTTATTTTTAGAACTTGAAGCATAAATCTTTTACTATAATGACCAGATTCGGCATTAAATAACCCAAAAAGGGTTGATATGCCGTAAAACAAAACTACCAAACCAAAAACGATGATTAAACATTTGAAGATATAAAGAACTTGAAGCATAAAAACTTTTACTATAATGACCAGATTCGGCATTAAATAACCCAAAAAGGGTTGATATGCCGTAAAACAAAACTACCAAACCAAAAACCCTGATTAAACATTTGAAGATACAAAGAACTTGAAGCATAAAAACTTTTACTATAATGACCAGATTCGGCATTAAATGACCCAAAAAGGGTTGATATGCCGTAAAACAAAACTACCAAACCATACCATACGAATAAATGTGAAAATGTTAGTCTTGTGTTTGCAAGAAACTCATGAATGTAATATTTGTGATATAACATTTTGGTTTCAAGCATTTCAAGTAGATAACTTGCGAAGCGATAGGCAACTGGCAAAGCCGACTAGTATATATATATACATATATATATATATATATATATATATATATATATATATATATATATATATTTATGTTTTTCTTTATCTTCTCATGAAAATAGCTATCTTTGAAAATCCATGGATTAAAGATATGAAGCTCCTTGCTTTGAACTTTAGATGTTCTAATAAATTACTGTATCTTTACAATTTTTTATTCTTCCCTTTCATCTATAGAATTGATTGCTCTATTCAATATATTGAGCTTCATATCATCACGATAGATTATTATTAAACGATAATCTAATTATCTTTAATTTTTTCAGCATTTAAATATCATATATTTAGCGGCCAAAACTACAGAGCAAGATAAAAAAACGCCTTCAATAATAATATATATATATTTAAAATTACTAATCTAATTATCTTTTATTTTTTCAGCATATATATATATATATATATATATATATATATATATATATATATATATATATATATATATATATACATATATATATATATATATGAAGAAGAATGGAAAGGAATTAGAGAAATTAGGATATTGAGCTATATACTCTTCACAATAGGTTTCACTTTTCCTAAAAGTTCGCTTTTAGTACACCACTTTATATATATATATATGGGCGCGCGGTTAACGATGTTGGATGTAAGTTGAAAAATACTTGTAATCCAGGGTTTCGAATCGTACGACCAGTAGTGAATAGTCATATCTCTATGCTGATGAGTCCTGATTGAAAAGGGACGAAACGTATACGTACATAGATAATAAACAACAACAAATATTTTATATTTGTCGCTCCTCGTAAAACAAGTAGAGCCCTCTTAATGGTAGTACAAACACAGCATGACGTCACTTGCTTTATATGCATCACTCCTTCTTTAATAGAAGTAGAGTGTTCTGACATCAAGCCGCTTTTATATGTGTTAAATTATCATTGTTTATCGGCTATTCGGATACTGGGCGCGCGGTTAACGATGTTGGATGTAAGTTGAAAAATACTTGTAATCCAGGGTTTCGAATCGTACGACCAGTAGTGAATAGTCATATCTCTATGCTGATGAGTCCTGATTGAAAAGGGACGAAACGTATACGTACATAGATAATAATAAACAACAACAAATATTTTTTTATATATATATATATATATATATATATATATATAGCGGCCAAAACTACAGAGCAAGATAAAAAAAAACGCCTTAAATAATAACATATATATATTTAAAAATACACATCCCGAAGACAATGCTGATGAGCGAAAGCGTTTAAGAGAGCCGAAAAACGAACTCTTGGATCCATCTACCATGAATGCCACCAGAGAACTAGCTTGCCGTGTCGAGACAACAATTGAGAAAATAACGAAATCAGAAAATTTTGTCATCTTTCAGCAGACATATTTCGATAACTTTCTGCTGCATGATGAATATTTGTACGTACTTGCATGACATTTTTCTTAAAATTATCATCGTGAGGAAGTCTTACAAATAAAGACGAAACGTTGATTAATACATAAAAAAAAAAACATCTTTTGGTTTTTCCTTTTTCATTTCCCATATATATATATATGACGTCACTTGCTTTATAATGCATCGTTCCTTCCCTTAAAAAGAAGTAGAATGCCTTAACGTTAAGCCGCCGAAAAAAGTGTTAAAATTATCATTGTTTATCATCTATTTAAAATTCGCCGAGCGGTTAAAGACGTTGGATTTGAATTGAAAAATACTTGTAGTCCAGAGTTTCGAATCGCATGACCGGTAGTGAATAGTCATATCTCTATGCTGATGAGTCCAGATTTAAAAAAGGATGAAACGTATACGTACATAGATAATAAACAATAACAAATATATATATATATATATATATATATATATATATATATATATATATATATAACGCAATTTCTGTGTGTGTGCAATTATGGTAAGTTAGAAAGAAAGTTTAAAGAATCTACATCAAATCTAAAAGCATATTCTGATGTACCTTTTGCCGAGGAAGACAATGGAAGTGTTAACGAATTTTTAATTGCACCCTTGAAAATATAATCCCCTTAAAACCTGAAATATATTCTTATTTTATGAAATTTAAATCATACTTATAAACTTCTCTGGTGAAGACAATGGAAGTGGTCTTCTAACCATTCGTGCCTTCCTAACTTAAGGCAGCTATGAGGGCCTAACTTCTGTGAAAACGTCAAATATATGCTATTTATAATGAAATATGATCTCATATGTATAAAGTTCTGCGAGCAAGACAATGGGAGTTGTTTCCGAATATCTACATTCCCCCCAACCTCTAATTGACCCATTGTGACAAAACCTTCTTAAAACTTCAAATACATGTAGCCGATTTTATTGGAATTAAAACTATAGCTATGAAATAATAATCGAATGATAATTATCGTGTGGTTCATTTTTGGAGCCGACCGATTTTGTATAAATACAAACATATTCGGTATCCAACCGAGAAATTTTCCACTTGACATATGAGTATCTACACAACATACTGTTAAAGACAATAGCAACGTACCGGCATTACTACTTCGGAATGCTGCCGGATATACACATACACACGTTTAACCAACACAGCAATTAACGCAACCAATTCAGAATGCTGGGGAAAACCTTAATATACAGTAATACACGTTGGACACATATACAGAAATGCACATTCTGTTACACCGGCCGTTCTTACACAGGAGAAACTACACCGGTTGTCACTATAAATAATGCGAGTCACCAGAGACACAGAGAAGACAAAGCACAGTCTTGTAACTGTCTAGCCAAGTGCTAGTCACTTTCTTACTTTGTTAATACACTTGTTAAACCAACCCTCGACCTGACTTCCTTTATTTATTATTTACTGTTGGACAATTTCACAACACATTCAAAATGATAAACCATTTACAGGTAATAAAAATGAATGTTATAAATTGAATTCATGTTTCGTTCTTGTTATATCTTCTAGCACCGAAATTCTTTTGAGTAATTAATATAATAAAACACTTTATACATCATACTCAGTTTACATTGCTGATTTTGTACAACTACACTGAACCTTTAAAACATCCTACTGCTAAATATAAACCGTCAGAAATTTAAAATAAAAGTACATCACTGAAGATAGCGGATTTCTATTTATATTAAAAGAAAATAAAGAATCTTAGTCCAATAAAACCCCAGAAATCCATCTGATTAACAACAT
>OY744535.1:19895115-19912615 GCA_963556195.1 Sepiola atlantica
GGCCAAAATGTGGAGGCAATTGTTCCTGATAGAAAATAAGTATCGCTGACCTTCGAAAAAGTCTGGTTCGCGCCCCCAGGCGGTCAAAAGCCCCCAAAATAGCAAAAAATGACCCTTTCCTCCCATAACATTTGATCCATCCATTCAGTTTTTCTGAAACTTGGCCAATATGTAGAGGCAATTGTTCTGGATATAAAATGAGCATCCTTGACCTCAGAAAGATCCTGATTCGCGCCCCAAGGGAGTTAAAGGGGTCAAAAATGCCCCAAATTGCCCAAATTTATTGCATTTTACACTCGCCACATCGAGTCACATACAGAGGGGGACCACGCACGCGCGGCTTGTTAAATATGGCATCCCCCTACTTCCGAAGATACAATGCAAAAATTATGTCTAATGTATTCTGATATAGTTGTAGTGTCGAATCTACAACTTGAACCAAAATATATTTTCTTGCACTTCGGGCTTAAATTCTCTATTTACATTTTTTTCCAAATAAATATTAGTTCTGTCGAAAGATTGCGCAATAATATAGTGGGGTCTTCGTTCGCGCCAGACATCCATAGAATGGAAATATATCACAAACTCTTGGGAGGGTTTTGGAGATGGACCCGCATAACTAGATCTATTCTGAAAATTCTAGATTACTTATATACGTATCAGTTTGAACAAAGGAGGTACAATAATATCGTGAGGTATCCGATCGCGCCGGTGTTCCATAGAGTAGAACAATTTTCAAGCTCAGCAGGATTATACAATTGATGGAGTATATAACTGTAAAATTTTCAACCGGTTCCGCTAGTTGTTGTTGTTGTTGTAATTATTATTATTATTATTATTATTATTATTATTATTATTATTATTATTATTATTATTATTATTATTATTATTATTATTATTATTATTACTATTACTATTACTTCTATTATTATCATTATTATTATTATTATTATCGAAAATATTGTTATTGTATGCATCGTTTAGAATGTTGGTGGTTATGAAATATATAAGTTCCGAAATCCAGTACATCAATATAGTGCTGTACTCGTATGATAGAGTTTTCTTTGACATATTCTGATAAGTTATTTGCCATCTCCTCATCTTCCGAGAAACATCTATATTCTAGGACTTCCCGCTTGTATGTTTACAGAGAAAAATCGAATTCCCAATATTGGTCCACTCCAAGTACCCGTGTTTCCTCTGACATAGGTTTCCAATGGAATATCTCTTACTCATTCTCAAATCCTTTAAAGCTTCATATTAAACTTCAAACGGTGTTTATTATTCGTCGTTCCAGATGCGTCCACCCATATCTGCAAGAAGTCATGTTTAATGTTTGGTTTCCTAACCTCACGTTTGAGATAGAATTTCCATCGATTGAATGAAAGAGAGAGGTGTTTTTTTTTGTTTTTATTAATGTAGTTCACCCCAAACAAGGCAGGCCGCCACTGTAGACGTAAGGAGCTACTAAGAAGAAAGAAAAGGGGAGAAGGTTTGGGGGGTCAACCTAAACTGGGATCTGCGCAGCGAGATGTCTGTTTACATTAGTTTTAAATTTCTGCATGTCAGTACTGTCGGGGAAACAGGGGGCAGAGAGGGAGTTCCAGAGGCCAGCAGCACGAGGAAAGAAGCTATATGAGTAGAAAGCTCTCCGGCATCTGGGGACCTCCACAGTGAATGGATGGGATTTAGTTGATTGTCGAGTTGGTCTAGTAAATTTACGTCGAGGGGGCACCAGAGTAGCCAATTCATCGGAGCATAATCCATTGAAGTATTTGTAAAACAAGCACAAGGTGGGACAGGGGCTGGAGCTTTGTTAATAGTGAGGGATCTATTAGGTGAAAATAAATAATTGATTTGATGTGCATTGTTATAACAGGCTCTGTCGGTTGGTCTATCGGTATGTAGGTCTGTTTGTCTGTCGGTTGATCTGTCGGCATGTAGGTCTGTTTGTCTGTTATGCTGAAGTGTCCATGTTGTATTTTTTGTACAAATAAGGCTGCACTTTCCAATGCAAACAGACACTCGATGGTGAAGACTAATGAGATTGTCAGGTGGATGGTGGATAACACTTTGAGAGAATTGGAAACGATTGATAAAATGGATAGAATTCGTCAACTTAAGAAGACGACCCAACAACTATTTTTTTTAACATAGTTCACCCCAAATAAGGAAGGCCGCCACTGTAGACGTAAGGGGCTACTGAGAAAAAAGAAAAGGGGAGAATGGGTTGGGGGGGGGGGTAATCTAAATTGGGATCTGCGCAGCGAGATGTCTTTTTACATTAGTTTTAAATGTCTGCATGTCAGTACTGTCGGGGAAACAGGGGACAGGGAGGGAGTTTCAGAGGCCAGCATTGGACTTGAAGACGACCATGTTGTACGCTTCATGGAAAAAGTCAGGTGAAATTGTGTTCCACACATGGAAAGTTTTTGAAAAAAAAACTATGTCTATAGAATTTGCGTTTGGTAGACAGAAGAAAATATATAAGCTTCTTTGGTTATAGTTTTACAGGGCAGGGGAGGACAGATTTTAGCTCAGTCGATCACATACCATAGACATAACGATAGAGCAGAGAGAGACTGACTACTATCGTATGTGATAAACGGGTTATAAAGAAAAGAAGGGAATATGCCGTACTAGATTGCGAAGAAGAAGGCTTAAGTTGGAAATAGCATGTTATTCGTTCATAATTTAACACTTGGATGCGATCACACGGATATATAAGTGGATGTGATCATGTGTCGATCACACGGTCCGTCCATTCGCTGGTTGCCACGCATTAGTTTAAACAATCAATTTCAGCGTAAAACGCACATGTCAAATAAACGTAATTTTAGAAAACTCATTATTCTGTTTTTGTAAACTTTTTACTTGATCAAATTGGATTACGAAGCTTCCGATAACAAAGGAGAACCCTCTAAACACTAACCCTAACCCTAACCATAACCCTCTAAACACTAACCCTAACCATAACCCTATCCGTCTAAACACTAACCCCTACCCTAACCATTACCCTAACCCTAACCCTAACCCTCTAAACACTAAACCTTACTCTAACCCTAACCCTCTAAACACTAACCCTTACATTAACCCGTACCCTCTAAGCACTAATCCTTACCCTAACTCTAACCCTCTAAACACCAACCGTTACTCTAACTCTAACCATAACCTTTTAAACACTAACCCTTACCCTAACCATAATCCTAACCCTGTAAACACTAATTCTAACCCTAAGCCTAAGCCTAACCCTTACCCTAACCCTAACCGTAACTCTCTAAACACTAACCCTAATCCTAACATGTTTAACTTCCCGATAGCCACATAACTCCTCTTGATTATATCTACTTATAACAAAAGTGAAAAGCGTTGCACGTCCAACTCAATCATGTTGTCATTGATACGCTACGAAGCCTTGCAGGGAAAATAAATATTTAAAAGTGCTTACATATATGAGAACGTCTTGTAGTCATTAATATAGGCCACCCTTTAGAATCGTCATATTGTCATATATATGCTGTGTGTTTTCTTATTAATATAAGCCTGTCATTGCTTCTTATGATGGGATTATCATTTTTCTCATAAATAAGTAGAACGATATGTTCACATCTACTGGCAGTAAGACGAAGAAGTGCGAGTGCATCCTGCCATCATGAAACTCATATTATTAATTACTAGCAGGACCCGTGTCCCGGCGTTGCCCGGGGAAATATAACATCAATTATAAAGAAATAGTTTAACAATACAGAATATAAACCCAAATGAATAAATACGTTAGTTAGGCTCATTTTTCGCAGATAATCTTCCTGATTTATTCATATACATAAATAGATAAACACTGACATGTTGGTTATTTCTATACAAAGTTAATTATATGTGTATATGACTACTAAAAAGCGAAAAGAATAGATCAATTTGTTGAAAGTAGTTTGATAATTTTTTAATTCTGTTCTATCCTATAATGTAAAAATATTGTTGACGGAAGTAATTTAATGTATAAATCTAAATAAATTGGAATATAAGAGAAATAGAATATGTTTACTGTAAATCAAAGTAATCTGGTAAGTTTAGCGATTCATATGTATAAGTGGGTAGTTGTTGTTGGTTATGAGAAAATGAAAAGGTATTGTATTCTGGAATAGTCGGTGTTTAGTTCATTATTATACCAGGGAAGAATTCCACACGGTGAACCGCGTCTAAAACATGGGCGGCATTTTTTGTTAAGAAACGTAAATCGTTTTTAGTCACGTAAATTACTGACATTGGATTCGTATTCTGTTTTTATTTTCAGAAATGATACGCTAATATTTTTTGTTTTAAAAGTAAATTATCATTTTATGTCCTTCCTCGAAACGATGGAAAACGGGCTCTGTTATTCAACAAATAAACCGAAACAACTAAACTGTGACCGTTTTTGAGCTCAGTTGCGATACTGCATGTAATCTGTTCTGTGTTATGTCATTTGAGGAAAATCCATTTAGACTGTCAGATTATAAGAAATATTCACAAAGAAGAAAGGTTCTCAAACGAAAAAGTCTTGAAAAACAAAACAAAGAAAAAACTATCACACGAGGAAAGGCTCTTCTTAAGACGCCATTTTGATTTGTTTCTGTACAAAGTTAGCACACAAAAAATACGCGGACATTCGAGAATTTGTAATAAGGTGATATTCCTTGCTATAGTTATTTAATTCTATCATTGATTTATAAAGGAAAGGTTTACTCAGAGGTAAGTTTAATTGCTTAGAATTACTTTATTAAACTTGCAAATGCCTATTTATATAATTTGAATGCGCACTGATGATCTTGAGGTGTAGCAAATCCGATATTGGTATAATAATGTTGGTTGGCACACCTCCAGAGAAACGAGACGTAAATATTAATCTCACAGGAATGTTATGTGTTTTTTAAATGTGAAAAAATAAAAATAGAAAATAAAGACCATGGTTACTGGAATGAAAAATGAACCTGACTTATATATATATATATATATATATATATATATATATATATATATATTAGAGAGAGAGAGAGAGAGAGAGAGAGAGAGAGAGAGCGAAAGAGGGGGGGAGATATATACATGGATAGATAGATAGATAGATAGATAGATAGATAGATAGATAGATAGATAGATAGATAAAAAGGAATTAGAAAAGCGACGAACGCAGATCTTTTTTCAATTTAGTTGCTCAATGCAAGGTGTATTCCGCAAAAAGCAATTTATTTAATTATTTTTTCCTATTCTTCTGACGGTCCTGTTAATCAATAGGCTTTTGGGAACTTGGCTTAACTTTTAAATATTAATTCGCTGTCTCTTCGTCAATTTCAACATATTTTATGACTTCCAGCCCAGGAAGACTTTTTAATATGGCTAATATGTCCCACCTCACGAATCACTGAGCCCTGTTGCATCCACGAACGAACCCTCTATTGGACTATTTACCCTCTGGAGTATATCTATTTAGGCCGCACCTGAAGACGATGGTTTCTGGAGTTAAACTTTGAAACCTCTCAATTTATTTCTTGTGCATTCTAACGGCCTACCTACAAACCACTTTCTCCGCTGGACATTTTGACACCGGATTTTCTTACATCGAACACATGCTTGCATTCGGACAGCTTTTGCCTTGTTTTCCCCACAATCTTTGTTTTACTTTTTCAGATTTTGAATCTTGGCTTTTCGCCAACTTATTTATCCCTGAAATTTCCTCTGATGATAAGATTTTGATCTTTAAAAAGCCTGGTTAAGGAAAAAAGAAATAATTAAATAAATTGCTTTTTGCGGAATACGCTTTGCATTGAGCAACTTAATTGAAAAAAGATCTGCCTCCGTCGCTTTTCTTACGAGTAAGAGTGATTTTAGTAGTGCTCTGGATGCCTCCTTGATTTTCTAAGTACTCAGCGTTGTCAGGAGGTAAAAGTGCTCAATGTCCTAGATAGAGCTATTGTAATGATAAGTTTGTATAATATTTTAACAGCATCTACGCTTCTTTTCGGACTAGTGTGCAGATGAAAAGGAGAAGGAATCAGTAAGAGTGATTTTAGTAGTACTCTGCATGCCTCCTTGATTTTCTAAGTACTCTGGGTTGTCCGGGAGAAAAGTGCTCAATGTCCTAGATAGAGCTACTGTTCAGATGAAAAGGAAGGAGGATCAGTAAGGGGGTGCTTCTGGTGCTTCTACAATATAGGACCCGGAGGCTTCTGCAGAATAAGGTTATGGGTGTTTCTGCAGTATAGGGACCAGAGGTTCTTCTACAGTATAGGACCCAGTATCGGGGGGGGAGGGTCTTCTACAATATGGGCCACGGAGGCTTCTGCAGAATAGGAACCTTGACTGCTTCTGCAGTATATATACCAGGGGTGCTTCTACAGTATAGGACCCAGCGCCGGGGTGCTTCTACAATATAGGACCCGGAGGCTTATGAAATAAATGGCCAATGGGTGCTTCTGCAGTATACATACCGGGGGTGCTTCTAGTGCTTCTACAGTATACAGACCAAGCACCGGGGGTGCTTCAACAATGTAAGACATAGAGGCTTCTGCAATATGGTTCTTTGATATGACCGAGGCGCCTCGGAATTTTTTTTTCTTTCTTTAACTTAAAATATTTCTATGTATGGGGGAGGGTTAAAAAAAATGGGGGCGTACAATTTTTTTTTAATTTAAAATATATCTATGGGGGATGAAAACATTTTTTGGGGGTGACGGGTAATTTTTTTATTTTATTTTTTTAAACTAAAAATATTTCTATCTATGGGGGGAGGGTAAACAATTTTTGGGGGGGTCAAAAAATTTTTTTTTTCTTTTCAATTAAAAATATTTCTATGTATGGGGCAGCATAAAAAAATTGGGGGGGGGGGCGGATTTTTTTTGGTGTCTTTTCGATTTAATTAAAAATATTTATATAAATGGGGGAGGATGAAAAAAAAAATTGGGGAGGGTAAACATTTTTTTTTCTTTTCGTTTTAATTAAAAAAATTTCTATGTATGTGGAGGGTAAAAAAATAGGAGGGGTTCAAAAATGTTTTTAATTTAAAACAAAATGTTATTAAATATATTTCTATGTATGGAGGAGGATACAAAAAACAAGTTGACGGGGGGGGGGGAATTTATTTTTTTATTTTTTTAACCTAAAAATATTTCCATTTATGATAGTGACACTACATGAATGAACACTATTTTGTTTTTCTGACACAACACGGGCACATTAATATGAGTTATAAGGTATGTGAACTGGCCTGGAGATAGTTACATATATATAATGTACACCCTTGCAGAGATAGATAAGTATATAGTATGCGCACAGGAGCGGCGATAGGTATATATATATATAGTATGTGCACCGGGGTGGCAATAGGTACGTATATAGTAGTGCATAAGGGTGGGGATAGGTACGTATATAGCATGTGCACAGAGGCGGCAATAAGTACTATATAGCATGCGCACCGGGGCGGCGATCAGTACATATAGCACACGTCCGGGGCTGCGATCAGTACGTATATAGCACGCGATCCGGGGTGGGGTTAGGTACGTATTTAGCATTCGCACCGGAGCCGCGATAGGTACGTATTTAGCATTCGTACCGGGGCGACAACATGTACATATTTAGTATTCGCACTTGGGCAGCGATAGGTACTTATGTAGTATGCACGCCGGGGCGGAAATAGGTACGTATTTAGCATTCGCACCGGAGCGGCAATAAGTATGTATTTAGCATTCAGAAAGGGGGGGGGGCGATAGGTACGTATACAGCATGTGCACATGGGCGGCAAAAATGTACGCATATAGCATGTGTACCGGGGCGGTGATAGGTATGTATTTAGCATTCGCTCCGGGACGGCGATCGGTACGTATATAGCACGCGCACCGGGACGGCGATAGGTACGTATATAGCATGCGCACCGGGGCGGCAGAAAGGTACGTATTTAGCATTCGGACTGGGGCGGCGATATGTACGTATTCAGCATTCGCACCGGGGCGGCGATATGTGCATATTTAGTATTCGCACTGGGGCAGCGATATGTACGTATTAAGCATTCGCACCGGGGCGGCGATATGTGCATATTTAGTATTCACACTGGGGCAGCGAAAGGTACTTATGTAGTTTGCACACCAGGGCGGAAATAGGTACGTATTTAGCATTCGACCCGGGGCGGGGATAGGTACGTATTCAGTATCTGAACAGGGATGCGATAGGTACTTATATGGTATCTGCACCCAGGCGGCGATAGGTACTGATATATTATCTGCACTGGGGCGGCGATAGTCACGTATATAGTATGAACACCGGGGCTGAGATAAGTACCTATATAGAAGGCGCAGACAGGGGTGGTACTTTTTATAGAAATATGTCATACTATTACCCTGGGCAAGGTAGGGGGAATGGTGAGAAAGAAACAGCTTTCGCAAAAGGCAAAATTAGAAATTAGCAGTAAAATGTGGCGATACTGTATTGAAGCATAGCCTTTACAAAAATAGTGACATTTCATGAAAAATGCCAGTATACTGAAATCATTTGCCCTTAATAGGGTTAAGATGAAAATTCATATACACTAAACACTAAATGTTCAAAATCAAAGAAATTCCCAAATTTTGACACCGACCGTCGGAAATTGACTTCCTGCACTGAAGATTGCGTAAGCAGGAAACATCGATGTCTGGAGGTAATAAATAATTAATATTTATTTATAAATATATATATATATATATATATATATATATATATATATATATATATTATTCCAGGCAAAGTAAACATCTACAGGATAGAAATCCAAAAAATTGAAACCTCTCTTATAAAAAATGCTTAATATAAAATAGAGTTTATATATATATGATTATTTTTATTCATATAAACATGTACAAAATCTGCGACACTGGCATGTCGATGTTATCGATCAACAGCTTATATAAACTGAGATCTCATCAGTTAGAATCCGATCTATACCTCAGATTATATTTTGAAAAAAATGAAATGGAGAAGAAAAGAAATGAAAAGGAAATTTAAAATTTGTAAAGTTACGTGGTCAGATTTGAGACTGTAGAAAGTCAAATATAAAATGTAATAAAATAAACTAAAATTTAGTAAAATAAAATATAAGATAGAATATAAAAATATAAATTATAGATTCATTAGGGATAGAGAAGAGTAAATAGGAAGTTAAGTAGGTAGGAAGAAAATTAAAAAAGAAAAGGGGGAAGGGAAGAGAAAGTACAAAAAAACACACAGCTAATGTCTGAATTTTTGGTGGCTGTTGAAAACACGTCGATATCCGGTTGATGTTTCGTTATAACAGCTGTTGATCGATAACATCGAAATGCCAGTGTCGCAGAGTTGGTACATTTCTGTCTAAATAAAAATAATTATATATATATACATATTGATTTATTTATTTATTTATATATATATATATATATATATATAAATATATATATATATATGTCTATATATATGCATATTTATATTTATATATATATATATATATATATATATATATATATATATATATATATATATATATATATATAATATGATCGAATGCTCATACAACAGAACTATTGTGGAAAATGATCATTTTAACATTTAATAATTTTCACATTTATACTATTATACGCGATATTTCTAAAAGTTAAAATAAAGAAGGTTCGCATTTGAATAAACAGCTATTTGCGGAAATTGTATTTTTGCAATAAATAGGGTCGTCCAAGGCTATGGCTGTCCATGACCTAAAATGTAAAATAAAAAAATACATCGCCATTTTAATCACGAAAAATCAAGGCACCTTTCAATGTTCATTATGTTTTCATCACGTATTCATTCGTCAATGCACACGAATTACGCGCGACTTATTTTAATAAAAATATAGTTGAAATATTATTTCAGAGATGTCACATAATGTACTAAATTGTTTAGTTTATAATGATTCTTTCTTTTCAAGATATTTTTGTAAACATAGATGTTCAAGATAAGAACATATCATTAAAAACAGTGTTCAAATATTTAATAAAATACCAGAAAACTCGCCTGAATGAAATTTATTAACTTAAAAAAATACATTTTCGTCTGAGTTAGCGAAGCTGTCTTTTAATAAAATGAACTGCTACATCATGAGTTTTGTATGGAAGGCGACCAAACGGATATTATGTTTTAGAATGTATTGTAGATGAATATTAATTATTTGATATATTTGGATTTTTTTTTACATTGGTAGATTTTTGTTGGTTGTTATTCGAACATAGTTTCGGTCGATTTATCATCCGATCTGTTTCATAGCACAACGGATACCGACGTTGGGTACACTCAGTTCTAAGTGAAAACTTTCGTGCGGTTGAAGGTGCAACCATAGCTACAGGCGATACGAACTAAGAATAAAGTATAAATATGATATTTGCACTTCTATGGTTGACTTAACGAGACTAATCTACTCCGCTGGATTATAATGAAGAACATCTTCAAAAGTCTGTATAGATACCAGTGTTCAACATGAACATTTGTACGTTCAACAAAATCAACCCGAAGAAGAGTGAAGGTTCCATCGGCTGAAACGTTGTAAGAATAACATCCACAATGAGAATATGAGTCCTTATAATCCGGATAATAAAAGATTCAATGGATATTTTTTGCCTAATTTTTTTTGGTATTTTTGGTTTCCGATTTCATAACAGTGTCCATTGATGGGTAACATTTGTCTGTGTAAGCAACTGTATACGGTTGACGAATTCAAAAAATATTATATGAGATCCTGGATTCTGCTTTTTATGATTCTTAAAGCATTTTATTTTTTAATTGTCTACAAACTTTTGACTTGGAATTATATCGATTATATTTAGCAATACATTTCGTCAATTAGCTAGACGTGGTAATCATCGTCATCTTCATTGGATATTTTCATCACTCCTGGCGGAGGAACCATTCCCTGGTTTCTTTCTATCTTATTTTATCCCTGGCTAGGCGTGACCAAGTAAGACCTAGTTAACTATAGAAGTCTTATTTCAAACGGGTGTTTGGCGTTCCTCTAGGTGTTCTCCCATTGCTTCGGGGTCCATTCTGTCGCTCTAAGTGTCGAACTGCTGTCTTCATAACGCGAAAGATGATCTGTCCATCTATATTATGCTGTTGGTATTGTGGTGATGATGTCATTTACTCCAGTTTGATATCTGCTCCAGGTGTTTCATTTTCTATCACGTAAATTGATGCCGAGCATAATGCGTACATTTTTGCATTGTGCCACTCTTAACATTTCTGTCACTGCATTATAAAGTGGCCGTGTTTCTCTACCATATGTCATACTGTGTACTGTGTATCAAATTGCCATGATTAGTGATCTGCTCTTTTCGATCCAACGTAGCATAAACCGATACTTATCCTTGTTTCTGTGCACTCAACCGCGGAATGATAGACAATCCTACCTGATCTGAGAGGCGATACAATGAAGCGAGAACTCTTTTTTTTATTTTGTTTCTCTATGAAGCTACAATGATCAGAACACATATACAGAACCGTTTATATATCGAACACATGACATGCTTCGATTTGGAACAATATCGAAAGTTAATAGAGATTTAGTAACTATACGTTTGTATCTAAAATATCCGCATTTTTAAAACGTTATGGAAAGGGGAGCGAACCTTTTTTTGATGAAAATATAGAGTATTACACTATTTATTTCTTTAAGAGAGAAATACGAAATAATAATAAACGTTCTCACGGTGACGTGGTTGGCAGTGGGAGTAGATCAAAGTGTTAGGGTAATAATCCCTCCAAATTCATATATGTGTGCTCATTATTAGAGAAAATCGATAGATGAATATATATATGACAATGTAAGAATTCGAACAAGTGAACAATTTCCACAATGCCAGAATTCACGAACTGCAAAGATTGATGTATGAAGCTGTGCTTACTACTCTATCAATCACAATGGAGAGGAGAAAATCGGTTTTTATTTACACACATACACACACATCCCGATTTCGAATCTCGCAAGATTCAGCCACGTGTCCGTGGATGATTATATTTTGTAAATATATACACTCTCATTATACGGGTGCACCACACAAGTTTAAGGGGAAAATGTAACCTTCCTAAGTATTTAGGTAATGATTCCCTGTAAATTTATATTTAAATATGGTTTCCACTTAATATTTAAGTTCCTCCTGAAACACGTTTGATGGAACCTCTCCAGAACCTAGATGTGTCTGATATACGTTGTCCACGTCTCTGAAGAATACGGGGGAACAAACAAGACACATGACTCGTACACACAAAGTTGTATTTTGATGTTAATGGTTCTGTTTGACCGCACGCGTCTTTCTAGTCAAACAAAAGCTTTGCTAGCCTTTTCAATTTTTAGAGGTACGAAGAGCGTTCAATAAGTAATGCCCCTGACCCATTTCCCATAGCAGTAGATTAATGAAACTTTGCACAGTTATTAGTCTTTCTCTACATAGAAACCACCAAGAGCTATGCATTTCTCCCATCGTTTGATGCAGCTCTGGACACCGTTTTTGTAGAACACCCCATGTTGATCCTCCAGCTACGTCGTAACTTCAGAAAGTAAGGCTGAATTATCTGGGAAACGCTTTTATCTCAAAAACAACTTAATGGCTGGGAAGAAATGAATGTCAGAGGGTGCAGGGTTAGAAGAGTAAGGGGATGGGGGGGTTCATAGCCACACGTCCGTGCTTCTGATCTGGCGACATGAGAGTTATGGGCCGGAGCGTTGTCCTGCAGAAGGAGGATACCTTTGCTGATCTTGCCCCTCTTGATTTTGATAGCTTCTCTTAATTTGATCAAAAGTGAAGCGTAATAGACTCCTGCAATTGCGGTACCCTTTAACAGGAAATCTGTCATCACTACTCCGTCCTGATCATAGAAGACTGTAAGCATGACCTTGAAAGCGGAGGGCTGCACCCTTGCCTTCTTTGGAGGTGGTGAGTCCAAGTGCTTCCACTGCATTGACTGAGCTTTGGTCTCTAGATCATAGTGATGCACCCACATTTCATCCTGTGTAATCAGTCTTTTGAAAAACTTTGACTCATCTTCTTGGCACATCTACAAATTCATTCTCTTATGCATATGCAAATGGTCATTAATGATAGTTTCCACAAGCCGTGTACTAATCCTGATCTCTTAGGCTATTTGGCGAATAGGAATGCGTCGATCTTCCAAAATGGCAGCCTCAACTTGACGGACAGATGCCTCATCAGTGGCAGAAGAGGGACGACCAGGCCTGGGAGCTGTTTCCCAGACTTCCGGACATGTTTTAATTCACGATGCAAGCGTTTTACAAG
This sequence comes from Sepiola atlantica, assembly GCA_963556195.1. NCBI lineage: Eukaryota > Metazoa > Mollusca > Cephalopoda > Sepiida > Sepiolidae > Sepiola > Sepiola atlantica. The sequence goes on from OY744535.1 coordinate 19,908,408, forward strand.
GTCACATGATGGGGCATCATACCGATAAGTTTCTTTCATTTCATCAAAAGTCTCATTTGGTGTGCGTCTTTTTAAGTACCGGATCACTGCGCGACACTAAACTGTCTCAATTTCACACCTGACTCAGTTCAAACGCATGTAAATCAGAAACCACAATTAGTTCAGAGCTGTTTTCTGCAACAGAACCCATAAAGATATAAATCATTACACATGCAAAGCTTCATCTAGATCAGACAACTGGAAGTGGGTCAGGCGCATTACTTATTGAATACCCCTCGTATCTCAGGGTTGAGGGATTCATCTCGGGAGAAACGGCAACCAAGATATAAAAATGATTTTACTGCACTTAATCTAGGTTCTTCGATGTGGATGTTGTGCTCAACATATTGGAGCCCTGGGGGACTTGTGAGAATTAATTTAGTTTGCTCTAGAATTATGGTTAGTCTAAAAGTTGTACATTCTCGAGAGAAGAAATCCATCATCATCTGCATATCCTCATCGATGTTTGCAATGAAAACTGCATCATCAGCATAAAAAATTGTTTATATATTGTTTTTAAAATTCCTTTTTTCTCCATCTTTTTTGTTCATTTGCGTTTGACCTCTGAGGATCGTAAACGTTCGTGAAACCTGTGAAACCTGTGAAACATATGGATTATTTATGTATTTATTTTATTTTAATACAAAAAAGACCATCAGATAAACTGACAAAATATAAAAGGTATAATTTAACAATTTTTATTTTTAACAATGTTTGCATGAATTTATATATATACATTTATATATATACATATATATATACATATATATACATATATATACATATATATATACATATATATATATATATTTATATATATATATATATATATATATATATATGTATATACATACATACATTCAGACAGTATCGTATGATAGCGTGGGGTAGAGGCGCTGACTGTCAGCTAGACGATTGAGTTTCAATCCCTGTTTGAGGCACTAACTGGTCTAGCCACTCTGAAGAGTTGTGATACAGCAAAACAGTATGTATATGGATGACTATATATATATATATATATATATATATATATATATATATATATATATATATATATTGACAAAATGCCTTGTTTAATTTTAGGACCTATTTTGCGCTCTACTTGTTAAAGTGTTTTTCAGTTTTTCTTTCATAAATGATTCGTTTTCTATAGATAAGCTAATCTGGAATTCAAGCCAAAGGGTTGATGGTACGGTGGCTAAGTGGTTAACGATGCGGAGCGTTGACCTGGGTGTACCAGGTTCGAATTCAACTCGAGACACAGAAAAACTTTTCTTCAAATCCCATACCCGGAGAGGAGGTAAATAAAATAATCAAGCTTGTTGGGAAACCCTTGAGATATGTCAACTTGAGCGAGCGTATCATAAATTAGAACAAAAAACATATATCTCCTGTTAAAAATAAACCCAATATTTTTTCATTACCTGAGCATTTTTATGCGTAACCATCGGAACTCTTGCACGGGCATTGTACGGAAAAATTGAATAACCACTTCAATTTTGTAACACGCCATACGATTAGCTTTACGAAGAAATTGGTTCACAAATAAATTTAATTGGGCATTAAATATGGTTAATATATAATCTCTACAATATAAATAATCTAAGACGCAAGATTGAAAACTTTTAAATAAAATAATCTAATCGAAGAGATGACAACAGTTGGTCAAACTATGACGTGGTGTCAGTTACAGACATACACATTTGTACACTTTTATTGTCATTAAGGGTATGCGAGCACAACAGGGGTTAATGAAAATAAAAGTGTGCAAATTTGGGAATGTCCTTGCTTTTGTACATTTAGTGTATATGAATTTTGATCTTAACCCTATTAAGAGCATATGATTTCAGTATACTGGCATTTTTCATGGAATGTCACTACTTTTGTAAAGGCTATGCCTCAAGACAATGGTATTTTTTAAGGTTTTTTGAAACTCTCTGGAAAACTATGGTAAACTGAAATTAAAATGCCATCAACTAGACCCTAGAACTTATATCTCGTTGTCAAAAATCAGCTAGATCCATCAAATAGTTGATGAGATACAGGGTGGCACACACGTACGTACGTACACACGGATAACACAAAATCACTCCTGACCTTTCTGGATCTCTGGGTTGCCTTGACTAATGATGCTGAAATTCTACACACTTATAGAACCTATCAAATGAAAATGTTGTGCAAAGTTTTAACTAATTTGGTTTATTGGTTTTTTAGTTATGACTGACCAAAGAAATGAGATTTCTAGCATAGGTCGTTTTTTAAGTCTATTAAGGGATAGGGCGCTATCGCGCCTCCCTTGATTAACGTTCGTCTCATTATGACTATTTCCATATATATATATATATATATATATATATATATATATTAATTACACAAAATATATACTAGTTGTTGGATTGCATTATGTTAGAAATAAATAATAATGTTATGTGTTCTATATAGCCGTAATTTACAATTAACTTACAAAGAAACCGATCACTTACTACGTTTTTGTCTATTATCATCCTCTCACAGTGTATGGTGGTTGATCTCGCTCTTATTTAAACGCTTTCTATTACTATCGCTTTTTTCTCTCTTTCTCTCTCTATCTCTCTGTCTTTCTTTATTTCGTCCCCCTCTCTCTATCTCCCTCTACCCTCTCCCTCTGTCTTTCTTTATGTCTCCCCCCTCTCTCTATCTCCCTCTACCCTCTCTCTCCGTCTTTCTTTATTTCTTCCCTTATCTCTCTCTATCTCCCTCTACCCTCTCCCTCTGTCTTTCTTTATTTCTTTCCCCTCTCTCTATCTCCCTCTACCGTCTCTCTCTCTGTCTTTCTTTATTTCTTCCCCTCTCTCTCTATCTCCCTCTACCCTCTCCCTCTGTCTTTCTTTATTTCTTCCCCCTCTCTCTATCTCCCTCTACCGTCTCTCTCTCTGTCTTTCTTTATTTCTTCCCCTCTCTCTCTCTCTCCTTCTACCCTCTTTCTCTGTCTTTCTTTATTTCTTCCCCCTCTCTCTATCTCCCTCTATCTCCCTCTACCTTCTCTCTCTGTTTATTAGCAGTTCAAGAAAAGAAAATATCGCTACAAGTAGTACTACTATATATATATTTTTCATTTTAAATTTTCAAAATTAAACTGATCTCCATTTCTATTTAATTAAGAACAAATCTGAGCAATAGTTTTCGGAGCTATGGATGCATTTATTTTTAGAAAAGTGAGAGTTCTACACTCCTCGGCTGCTCTAAAAATAGATACAACTTAAGACATTAAAGTCTAAAAAGGACTTTAATGTCTTAAGTCTTATACTAAGTTCATTAATTTTGAAATATATGTACATATATTTATAAGTAGTTGTGCTGACTACTTTTAGCTGTTATACTTCTGTGTTCATAATTTCATAAAACAATGTTGTATGGGAAACATCGACAGACGGTTAAATAAAGTGGTGCAATCGATCGACTGGGATAGGTAGATCGATAGATATACACATTTAGACTGCAATGTACCGACTAGCTTATATAGACTGACAATGATAGATGGAGATAAATAAACTCCGTTCATTGGCTGAAATAGGAAATAGGAAGGTCATATACTAAAGCGTAGATTGCGTTCCATAATGAATGAGGTAAGCCGATTGACTGAAATGTGCTCATTGCTTCCTGTGGCGGGATCGAGAGAACTGGAGGTTAATAGAATCACACGTTGTTAATGACAGTGCCAAACTAGTGTTCACTTGAATGCCTGCTCTAATGCTTCCTACACTTTGAATAACAGAAAGACGAGTTGAAGTAAGTATTATACATCGTCGAACAAAAGAGAAAACCAACGATGAAACGAAATTGTGGGACAGGGCGATTAATCTCAAACATGGCTATACTAATTGAAACAGATATATTAGTGTCGAGAATGATAAGGTTTCATCAGAAAATATAGACGTTGGTAGATAGATAAATGATAACAAGTGTATATATATATATATATATATATATATATATATATATATATATATATTTAGAGAGTTTACTCAAATATTTTTTCTTTTTCTTCAAGAGAAGATTCATCACAACGAAAAAATCTTTTATTTTATTATTTATTTATTTTGTAAAGCTATAGTTCCCCACACGTGTTTCGCTACCTAGCAAGGTTCTTTATATATATATATATATATATATATATATATATATATATA
>OY744535.1:19915115-19975115 GCA_963556195.1 Sepiola atlantica
AAAACCCTCTGCGTAACTTTTAGCTCCAATGAACGAAAAATAATTCTGCTCACCGCAGAATCTCACTCGACACTCACCTCCCCTTCTCCTGATTTTCTTCTGTATTTATTAGTAGATTTACCTTCAGTTAATTCCGATCAGAAAAACATGATCCGCTGGCTGACTATTTGTCGTCAAGGCTAATCCACGTATTATTGTGCAGCAACCAGTAGATTTGTTACTTCGAGGTTACGAGTTCAATCCTCACTAGAAAACTAGTAAGCCAAAACTTATTTCCCTTTCTATCTGCAAGCAAGGCAAAGGCGAACCCTCTTACTGCGGGGATGAAGTAAGTCCGGGCCACCTCCACCGCTCGATTCTGGCTCAAGATCATCAATTCCACCACACTTACTTATAAACCTAAGTCTCTCTATCTTGTCATTACGATATGAACAAGACGAACCGACTTCTGCAAACTATCTTCTATTTAACAATACTCACTTTGAACAGCTATGGACGATGGACGAATTGAAACTACTAGAATATTTGAAGAGAGTAACCTGCGTTAGCATGATTTGCGGTGGCTGTAAAAATGTGTAAATCTTAGCTGGAAGTAAGTATTATTTGAATACCTTCAAGGCCGAGAGATGTCAGCTGGAGAATTGCAAAGCATTATTGCAGGCGTTCTTTGTCGGCACAACGAAATTCGTCAAGAAACTGCAAAAGAGAGAGGAGGTCAAGATCCAGTCAAATGATGTGGATGGTGTCGAGAGTGATGAGCGTCGGAGTTGCTTTTATGACGTCATCATTGAACGAAGGTGTTCGATACTCCTCATGCAAGCGCCACACGTGTCAACTACGCTAAAGAACGGCCTTCCGAAGCCAAGAAAAATTCCATCAAAGTCAAGAAATAAGCCGAAGACGCTATTGTCATCATGAACATCATGTGCTCTCACACTGTAATTTTTCGGGTGTTTTGCCGCCATACTTTTTCCGAAATTGACACAGACTCAATTCAGAGTGTCATCTTGAGTTATGTTGTGTCATTTGGCTAGCGCTGATCAGCCTTAATGTAGATCTTGGTGAAATTGGCATGTCTCAAAACATGATTTTCATTTCCGATAGGATTTCTACACATTATAGCTTCAACTGCTTTAACCTTCTTGGGTGTCGTTCATCTTTTTTTCCAACACCAGAAAAAAAAACAACAACAGCTATTACTACTAGTACAACTACTACCTCTTTTGATACAACTTGATGAAGTCAGTTGTGTCGTCACTTAAGTGGTTAAAACTTCAGAATCCATTATTTTTGCCGCCTTTTCTCTCTTTCTCTCTTCTCCAATACAATATTTAGTTTTCTCTCTTCATCTTTCATTCTCTCTCCTCTCTTTCTCTACCCCACCTCTCTCTCTCTCTCTCTCTCTCTCTCTTGATACGATACGATACGATACGATAAACCATCAAATTTCGCGAGAAAGAATGTAAAAAGACTAAAAGGAAAAACAATTAATCACAGAAAGAAATAAAAACAAACCTGAAAGTATATATACATTTTTTTCTGTTGATTAGCAGATATGTGAGGCACAAGTGCCACACAAATTTTCAGAGTCTTAATACTTAATAAACAGACATTGCTATGCAAAATAAGATCAAAAACGCACGTAAAACTCGTAAGATAGATAGATAAATCGATAGGTATATATATTAGAAAGGGTATTTAGACATATTTTTAAACCATTGTTTCGTAATAGTATTTTTTCAACCATAACAATGTGTTGTGTTAAAATAAATAAAATGTTATATTTATTTTAATCTACAAATGAATTTAAAATTTTATTTATTTTAACACCACACATTGTTATGTTTTTTCAAAAAAAAATATAATCATATATACATATATATATATTTATATATTTATATATTTATATACATATATGTATATATACAAAAAAATATAGATAGATAGATAGATAGATAGATAGATAAAGAAACTACTCCCCCGGGGAAGGTTCTATCATTTTTATTCCCTCCATCAATTATCATAACATTTTCTCTATCATCATTTTTCAATGTCTCTATTGATGATTACATAACGCAAACAGAAGTGTTCCATGGTCCTTTGACCTCCTTAACATGAGACGAGTTGTGACTGTTAAATCCCCACATTTAAGCTTTAGTAACTTTATGTTTGGGGATGCGTGAAAAAATACACTTTTCAACATAATGTTTGAGCGCGTAAAGATTTGAAATCGATGCAAAGTCTAAGAAAAAAATTCCGTAAATGACGTCACCAGTCTTTCGAAATTTATTTCGAAATAGATGAGGGTCGATACTTTGTATTATCTGTTTCCTTCGGACTACTGTTCTCATCCTGGATGTTATTCTCACAACGTTTCGGCCGATGTAACCTCCAATCTTCTTCAAGTGCATCTTTTGTATTATTATTGATTATTCGAACTACTGTTCTCATCTTGGATGTTATTCTCACGAGGTACCGGTCAATGTAACCTTTGAACTTCTTGAAGTGTGCCTTGTCGAAATCGGGAGCTTATATGTAGAACTCGGGAATCTGTACTGAATTTCAAACCGGATTCTTTATTGAATCTCGTTATGCCAGTCATGATAGAAAAAGAAGTCTGAAATAAGACTTTATTATATTCTTAGTGAGGATAACATCCAAAATGCCACCAACTGTCAGAATAATAAAAAAAGGCAGACCCCATAAACATTTTCCCAAGAATGGTCGTTATTAGTCTTAATCTATTTATCTTCCTCCCACAAGGTAAGATGTGACACAAGGTCGGGAAATTGGGATTTGAAAAATCAGCGCTCGAGAATTTGAGCGCTCTGGTCATTTAAAAATTGCCTGGGAAGCTCCGTCGTCATTAACTCCTAGAACTGCACAGGACGGACAACCGGCGTAAATCAAGACCCGAAGGCCGTGATTAGTCTGAGATAATTTTAAACCCCACTGAAGCAAAACTATTACATGTACTGGCAAGGAATAATACCAGTCGTTTTTTTAATAACTGTGTTCTTTCTGTATAATAAGGAGTGCGGACTATTTATACTCCAGCGTGTATATTCTCTTTGAAGACTTTCATAGAGTTGTAACTTATACGAAACTCAGCTCTATTATGCACACACTTGTAGAATGACGAAATTTTATTCGTATTTATCTCTTTTCATTTTCACAATCCGTTGACAATTGAAACAGTTTTAAAAGTTTCAACAACTCGAACAACATGTCAGTCAAACAGAAAATAAATTGTTCTGTTTGCCGTGTTTGCGGAAAAGGCGTTAAGAGAAACAATACAAAAAGTTAATGCATATTTCAGGAAGTGAAATCTGTGTCATTTTATGTAGCTTAAAGGTGATTATAAACCCAAACACAAGCAGCTCGTCACGCATGTATTTATGTGCATTATATATATATATATATATATATATATATATATATATATATATATATATATATATACTGTTGAGAATACGAATAGATGTATGTAGATGTGTGAAAGAGATGTTATCATCCTTATAACGTGAATATACATCATATACATCATAGACTTTGAGATGTATAAAACACTCTAAAAGTATATGTATACATATATATATATATATATATATATTATAATATAAAATGAAGTAATAAAATAAGGTGTCAATCAAATTTTATTAGAATTCAAAGTTCATGCAAAGCATCCTTAAGTCCTTAGCTCATGAGTTTTCAAAGATAATTCTTCTCTTCAGAGGACCATTACCGCAGTTATACTACTACAGGCAATAAAATTACGCTTTGAAAATATATAAAATTATATACACAAATATATAAAAATACATAACATCAAACATATCAATCCAAAAACATACTTTTGTTGAATCCATACAGTCCATCCAGGTCAACTTGTATGACCTGGATGGACTGTAGAGTGATCTTACGAAACGGTGTTCGGATCTCGCATATAGCTATTAGTACTGCTTGTTATTAAAGCTACTCGAAAATGTCCAGCCCTTGTGGGAAGGGGGGCTGATAAACAATAATATTTTTTAAAATAAATATTAAATATTTAAATACCTAGAGACATCGATGTTTCATGCTAACGCAATCTTCATGTATATATATATATATGTATATATATATATATATATATATATATATATATATATATATATATATATATATAGTACATGTATTGTATCTGTCTTAATAGATGTCAATCCAATGAAACACCAGTATTTATAAAAAATGCCCACCAACAAGTAGAACTGTTTTTTATAATATTTTTTTTATTAACACAAACATATGTACATACATGTTGCAGTTGTTCCGTCCATGGTAGCCTACTTCGTTAGACCTTTAGAGAAACTTAAATGAGAACTGTCTTACTTCCTTATTCAGTATATTTCCTTGGGTTGAAGGGGATGGGTTCATAATTCAACGCTCAAGCCTCATATTTAATTACATCACACTTTCTTCTCATTTTTATTTTAAACTTTTGATGTCTCAATAAATACTGTATCTATACAACTTTTTATTCCTATCTTTCATCTTATATATATATATATATATATATATATATATATATATATATATATATATATACTTGATAAGTATATATATATACTTGATAATTATATATATATATGTCTAACTTCCTTATTAAGTATATATCCGTGGTTGGGAGGGGATGGGTTCATAATTCAACGCTCAAGCCTCATATTTAATTACATCACACTTTCTTTTTATTTTTATTTACATCACGTTTATATAATGTTGCTGAGTCGACCTCTTATTTACTTTTTATTTTTAATGTGTTTTGCATTTATTACCTATTTAATATTTCTCTTAAAACCTTTTTTCAGTATTTATACTGATATCAAACAAAATATTATAGCAGTTAGCGTATTCAAGCAAGCCTATATACACACACATGTATATATATATATCGTTATACATACACACATATATACAAACATATGTAAACTAAACGCATACGTATATATATACACATACATATCAATTATTCTCACATGCATATACCTAGTTGTACGTACAAATACGCATACAATACATATATGCATACTCATATTGACGCGCAGATACACACATATATGTAAATAATGTACACACATATATACATACGCAAATATGCTTTCATCCTTATAACTATACACACACCTACATACACACCTAAATACATATGTATATATACATATATATACAGACCTATATATACATATATATATATATATATAAATACACATACATATCCATATATATATATATGTGTTGTACATCTAAACATATATATATATATATATATATATATATATATACATCCATCAAGGCAACCATCAAACGTAAATACTTACCGCAGTTATTCATATTAATACGTACACACGTACGTATCGTTACGTTACTTTAATAATATATGGATATACTTTTTTATATCTACCTATTTCTGTAAAAGAAAGCATTTTACCTCATACTTCATAGTATCCTTCCGTTCAAAGGCATTCACCTACTTAACTTTTTTCAGTATACATACCGTTCCTACTTTATACACACGTTCTTGCTAAATCCATAAGCTACCGATATTTATTATGCAAAATTATATAAATACATCTTTTCCAGCGGTCATTATTCTATTTGTGTTTATTTAGCATTAATTCAAGGAACCCACAAAGCAAAAATTACTAAGGTCAACAAACAACATACGATAAATTTAACCAATGCATCACTAAGTATAGGGTAAACAAACATTACGGTTCACTCAAGAAATAAAAAAGTAAAAACTTTGAGAAGTGGTTTGAAAATTACTTTTTGGTGAGAGACAGTGACCTAGAATAAAATGCTGAAATATTAATAAAAAAACATAAACATAAACATTAAAAATAAATATAAAATAAAAATAAAATAAAACAAAATAAAAACAAATGGAACGTAAAAGTTGGGTTAGCAGCAGCGTGATTTCAGATATTAGTGGAGAGCAATTTTTGTAATTTAAAATCTGCTTTGTGTATGCCCCTTGAAATGTCTGCAATTCAGAACAGTTTTCTTGTCTGAAGTTAATTAATGTTTACCTTACAATTTCTAGTTTCTCAACAAGGCATAAGAAACAAGGTGATTTAAGTGATCAGCAGATCCTCGCTTTTCTGGTTATGCTCCTTCTAATTATTGGTTTATTTATCATCTATTAATTCCCAGAACTATCGGGGGAACGAATTGAATAATAGTGTTTGCTCGTAAAATCTATCATAAAAACTCCTAGACGTGCTTCCCATATAAAACTTCGTTTTATCTGGATTTTTTTCTGTGTATAACGCAATTATTATTTAAGTGTCAGTCATCCTTTATTTTACAATTACAATTGTTTGCGGTTCTATCAATGCCAATAGCATTATTTGTGTCGTTCTATTTAAGTAGTTTGGTGTTGTGCTTTTTTATGATTCTCTCGATGTTATCTGTGCAACTATAACTTAATTTTAATGTATTTTGATTTAAAAAATTACGTAATGCGTTACCTGCTTGGAAGTGTTTGTTTATAAGATTCAGGAATTAGCTATCAATTTTTGTTCGTAAAAATAAGATTGAAGGCGCCCTAATTAGGTTGTCCTCCGACCTCGATTTCTAGAATTGTTCGTATATGTTTCTATATTCTTATACTTTATATCAGCGTTTATGTATTCGTTAAGGCAGTTTTATAAATGTGTTTATGGTTGTTAAACGTTGTTTCGTCCGATGAATTGTTACTAATTTTACTCTCTATTTTTTGGAGAACTTTTTATAAACACTTGAGTTTCATTGAATTAACATCTATAGAAACAAATGCAATACAAGTTTAGTTCAGAGAAGTGGTTCATTTTTTACTTAATTGTTGTACCTATTCTCGATAAATGCTGAAGATATAAATTTTAGCTCAGAATAAGGCTTAAAAGGCGAGCAAATCTTTGGAACTATCTGAGTAAGCATCTCAATGTAATTAATCTCACATCGTGTAGGAAAAAAAGAGTAAGCCACACAGATGTATACATAATATATATATATATATATATATATATATATATATATATATATATATATATGAGGGTAAAATGCACGATATATCATAAAAATAAAATATCGTGAAAGACGAGATGTGTCAAAAAAGAGGAACGAAACAAAATAAATTTTAGATAATGGATTTATCATTTTTCCTGCATTCAAATTTATTATTTTTTCGTTTGTCTTTTTTCATATATATATATATATATATATATATATATATATATATATATATATATATATATAGAGAGAGAGAGAGAGAGAGAGAGAGAGAGAGAGAGAGAGAGGGAGAGAGAGAGAGAGAGACATGTTACAAACGGTAAGATGTCTGTTTCATGAAGATGGGGCAGTAGATACATCTGTAAAATGATCACGTTTCAATCTCATCCTGACGCACAACTTTGTCTAACCACACTGAACATCTGTGATATACATGAAACAATCTGCATGTGTATGACTACAGAGTGCGTATTCTTAAAGTATCGCACAATACTGAACAGAAAAAATCCGTCGGTAAAACAATTAATGTATTATCAGACGAAAGTGGGTTAGCTATTGGATAATAATACTCTGTTAGGTAAGTAATGAGAGTTTATTAATAACTTTTTTCTGTTCATTGGTTGCTTATGAAAATTTGTACACATGTACAATTTATCTCAATAGTGCTGGTTACTTAGACTTTGCACGTGATTGTGGTAAGAAGTGGCGAAATTTGAGGAAAAATCAAATCAATCTCCGTGCTGTTGCATGGCAACATGATAATGCACACTGTCATGTTTCACGTGAGACCAGTTCATTTTTCGAAAGTCAAGGAATTGTTATATTGAAGCAGATCCCTGATTCACCTGATCTCAACATATGCGACCGCTGGTTGTTCCATAAACTGAAGACAGAACTACGGAAAACTACATTTCATAATTCCGAGGAGATGAAGATTTAGGCGCTGCGAATGCTAAGAGACATTCCAGAAGATGAATATCATGAGCAAGTAGAAAAATGATGACGTCATTGTGAGCGTGTAATTAATGAACATGCTGGTTATATTACTGATTAATACATTTTTTTTCATGTTAATTTTGATGATATACTTTTTATATTACGACTCTCAGAACTTATCTAACAGAGTATTATATGTATTTTTTAAAATCATTTTATGTATTCTAAAATTTTCCAACTGTATAAAGCTTCATAAATTTGAAATAAAAGTGTTTTTGAATAACGAACATATCTTGATGTGATAATTTTATATTTATAATTTCTCTGCATTGATAGCACAAGTTACTTCCGGCTCTATTTTATCAAAAACTACTAATGATTCTCATTTAAGCGCCAACGTCTTATTTCCATGGACGAATCTGATTCGTGTGTCGCATACGTAGGCATTCTCGACCTTGAATAAGTTATGGCGCTCACGCAATCTAATTGTGTATTGTTCCGGCTTCCCACTTTCTGTTTGTAGCTCAAAGGGTTTCATATGAAACCGGGTCTGCAACTCGAAAGTATCTTGATCCGTTCATTTTACATTTGGCATTTACAGGTACTTCCGGTTTTAGTTAATGTATAATCCATTTCTATTGAAAACTTTATAAATACTGTGTAAATGTGTGCATTTGCCTGGCTTTATATAAAACTAGAAAAATACCCGTCCTGTAACAAGTAAAATTAATTCTCTGAACACAATCGTTTTGTACAGCTTTTATGTCCTTTTAAGAAGATTAAAATTAACGTATTATTTAACTAAACTTGATTCCGAGAATATTTATTCTAATTTACCGTCGAAAATGTCGAAAATGTAAGGCTAAAAAATCAAGGGCCTTATAAACAACGAACTAAAAGTCAGAGAACCTTGCTTGATTGTTATATAATGACTAATTGTGAATATAACTATATTCAAGATTTTATTAGAGGGAGGTTGTTCTATATAATGACCACTCATACAATTTAAAATATTACATAGAAAATAAACCTCTTATGGCGTACTTAAAGTCAATCTCTGTTGGGATATGATTGTTCTATATAAATAGAGAAAGAGTATATTAGATAGTGGGGGCACTGGGAATAAAAGGACTCCCAGAAAGGGAGTAGGAGTAGTAACGGAAGTCGGAAGTGACGTCATGCCGGTAGGAGACTTTTTTCGATCTCCTTTGTTTCAGATTCTCGGCCGACACAGGTGTGAAATACTATCGCTGCTGCCAGCAAGGCAGGCCGGGGGACGGGAACAGTAGCCCGAAATGACTCAAGTAAACTTCTTCCAGTAATATATTTATCTTGTATTTTTTCTCTCTCTACTACTGACTACACACGAGTTCAGTTCTTCTGTTTTGTCTGTTAAATAAAACTGTAAAAATTACCCAATAACAGCACCTGCCTGGTTTTCTATCAACACCGAGTTTAACAGCGCGAGGACTATCCACAGCGACGAAACACAAGATTAACCAGCCAGCAAGACGAAACCTAGGTGCACCCAGCCCAACGATGTAAGCTAGAATGTAACTAAAGATAGCGAGGAAGTGTGAAAATAAAACAAACCACATGTGCAAAAGTACACTCTTACTATTAACTAGAGAGAAACCGGTCGATCATGATAGTGTCCTTTTTGCTTGATTTTCCACTAACTTCCTCAGTTAAACTTTAAATCCCGTTTTTGTTGATCGTGTTCTCTGTGAATTTATGTTCATATCATTGCTGAAGGTTAATTTCATATTGTTTACTCTGGCATGGTTGACACGACTGTTAAGGCCCCTATCGCTGCATGCGATTGATAATGTGTTGACATAGAAGTAGGAGGACCTTCTACTGTGTAACTTCGGCGAATGATCAAACTGCATTTATGCATTCGAGGCGCCCTGAACGGGGAATGCCGATGCATTTTGCTAGGTCAGAGTGCTTCTCTTTTAGAGGCGCTTATTTGACTCTTCCCCCACCTTCCGTCCTTGTGTCACATATTCCTGCGGTGCGAAGGATTTACATAATTGGAACCACACCAGCCCGTCTCTCCTTCTGTAACGCTAGTTTATGAGAGACTTCGGACTGGCCAATACCAGTCGAGGATTCGTTCTCGACATTCATTCCGGCAGGAATTGGGCCATTTCGGTGGCCTTTTTTCTGTAGGGCTTAGGTATTAGATCCTAGGTAGTCCTAGTGTTGGATAATGACCCTATGGGAATAGACGTATCTGTTGGTAGTCGTTAGTTTGACTTGCACGAATTAGCGCGGGTGCAGTCGAGTGCAGAATAGGGCCTGTTCTCACAGTCAGAGCTAACAGACGTGACAAGGTCACCGTGTGACGAGATCCCAGATCAAGGGTCAGTGTGCACTTGCAAGAGGCTCTGTGATGCCACAGGCCCTTGCGTGGGAAACAGAGGGATCCGTGACGTCACTCGTTCTTCGTGAGAAGCGAGTTTCGTCAGTCTGGGTTTTGGAGGCAAACCGATTAGACGTGATTGTTAAAATGTATAGTACAACAGATAAGGGAAATATTTCCCTAAGAAAATTCAAGGGCTATGCAGCACTAGAAGGTCATCCCTCCCAGGCATTTCCTTCCCTCTTTTATGTGGAGTAAGCTTATTGCTTACTATCTGAGGCGCCTTGAGCGGAGAATGCCGACAGAGCTGTCCAGTCAATTTTTTATAGGCAAAAGTTCTCCTTCTATATGTGCGCTGGCTTCCGGCCTTATGCCACATATTCATGCGGTGGGAAGAGATTCAATATTGGAACTACACCAGCCTATACTGGCAGTCAAGACTGACGTACACCCACTCTTGTTCTCGTTTGTATTGCACTTCCGGCTCTGTAACACTGTGGATGTCTTCAGATGCCGAAGAGCACACTACTCAAACAGCTTCTTTTCCTCGTTTGTCTGGCCTTTGGAATTCCCTCCTTACTCCCTCCTTCCTTGACTATACCGACATTCAGAATTTAAAAATTAATGTGAACAAGCATCTCGCTGGACAGTTCCCAATTTAGGATGACCCCAAAAACGTTCACATAATACTCAGTAGTGTTTTACGTCCACAATGGCAGCATTCGTGGTTTGGAGTGAACTTCTCATCAAATATACATTAAAGCCAAGAATGATGACTGAGAGTATTTCGCGATCCTCTGAGAGAACGTGTGTCTTTTGTGAAATATAACAAAAGATATACAAAAAGATGGGTGGGCAAAAGATCTTTGAGAGGAAAGTTTACAATATGAATTATAATGAAAAGTTAAAGAAGAAAACGAATATTGATTTACTTCTCTCCAGGAGTTAGGCACAAGGCTAGTTTTTATCTTACTCCCACAAGTAAGATGTGACCCAAGGTCGGGTCGGGAAAGTGGGGTTTTAAAATTGTCTGGGCAGCCCCGTCGGCATTCCCCGGTAGGGGCGCCCCAGGCAGTAAGCAATAAACTTACTCCTCCCCAAAGAGGGGAGGCGAAGCCTGGGAGGGTGGACCTCCTAGAACTGCACAGGACAGACCCATAGACCGGCGTAAATCAAGCCCCGAAGGCCAAGACAATACCAGTCTATGGGATGCAGTATCCATCGGAACAGATACTACACTTTGATCTTAGCCAAAAGGCCAAGAACGCAATAAGAGTAGGATGAATATACGAAAAGGAAGAAGTAAAAAAACACAAAATAAAAGAAGAAGAGAGCAAAGTAAAAAAAATACGTTGGCGAT
Organism: Sepiola atlantica; assembly: GCA_963556195.1. Classification (NCBI taxonomy): domain Eukaryota; kingdom Metazoa; phylum Mollusca; class Cephalopoda; order Sepiida; family Sepiolidae; genus Sepiola; species Sepiola atlantica. The sequence goes on from OY744535.1 coordinate 19,926,809, forward strand.
GAAATAAAAATAACAAGAAAAATCGTAAAAAAGAAGAGTCGACATGAAAGATTAATAATAAAACGCAGACATAAATAAATGAATTCTAAATACTAGGGGAAAAAGAATAAATAAATATCAAGAATAAAACGAAAGATGAAGAATGATAGAGAGGAAAAAAAAAACAGAGAGAAAAAATGAACAAGAAAGACATAAATTTAAAGAAAAAACATACAACAAAAATAATTAAAAAAAGAAAAAGAAAAAAAAACACGAAAAGAATTGAGAAAAAAAATAGTGTGAACAACCAGAAGAAATAAAAATCGAAAAGAACGAGTGAGTGTTTAACGCAAGATAAGGAGAAAGAAAAAGAGTAAGAAGAAAAAGAGTGAGAAGAAAAAGAAGAAGAAGAAAAAGAAGAAGAAGAAGAAAAAGAAGAAAAAGAAAAATAAGTAGGAGAAGAAAAAAAGAATGAGAAGAAAAAGAATAAGAAAAGGAAGAAAAAGAAAAAGAAGAAAAAGAAAAAAGAAGAAGAAAAGAAAAAGAAAACGAATTATGAGAAGAAAAAGAAGAAGAAGGAATAGAAGAAAAGGATAAGAAGAAAAAGAAGATGAAAAGAAAAAGAAAAAGAAGGAGAAAAAATAAGAAGTATGAGAAGAAGAAGAAGAAGAAAAATAAAGGAACAATAAAGAAAAATCGAAGATAAAGAGATGCAAAAAATACGAAAGATAATAAAAGGGGTGGAATATCCTAAGAAGAAGTAGATGAAATAAAGAAACGAAGAATAAATAAAAAGTAGAAAAGGAAGAAGAAAAATAGTAATAAGAATAAGAGGAAGAAGAAGAAGAAGGATAATGAGAATAAAAATAGAAAACCCGATAAAGGAGAGGAAAAAAGAAAAATGAAAATAAAGAAGAAGGAACAAAGTAGAATAACAACAAAGGAAGGAACAAAGTAGAATAATAACAAAGGAAGGAAAAAGGTAGAATAACAACAAAGGAAGGAACAAAGTAGAATAACAACAAAGGAAGGAACAAAGTAGAATAACAACAAAGGAAGGAAAAAAGTAGAATAACAACAAAAGAAGGAACAAAGTAGAATAACAACAAAGGAAGGAACAAAGTAGAATAACAACAAAGGAAGGTACAAAGTAGAATAACAAGAAAGGAAGGAAAAAAGTAGAATAACAAGAAAGGAAGGAAAAAAGTAGAATAACAACAAAGGAAGGAAAAAAGTAGAATAACAACAAAGGAAGGAAAAATGTAGAATAACAACAAAGGAAGGAAAAAAGTAAAATAACAACGAAGGAAGGAACAAAGTAGAATAACAACAAAGGAAGGAAAAAAGTAGAATAACAACAAAGGAAGGAACAAAGTAGAATAATAAAAAAGGAAGGAACAAAGTAGAATAACAACAAAGGAAGGAACAAAGTAGAATAACAGCAAAGGAAGGAAAAAAGTAGAATAACAACAAAGGAAGGAGCAAAGTAGAATAACAACAAAGGAAGGAACAAAGTAGAATAACAACAAAGGAAGGAACAAAGTAGAATAATAAAAAAGGAAGAAAGAAAGTAAAATAACAACAAAGGAAGGAACAAAGTAGAATAACAACAAAGGAAGGAACAAAGTAGAATAACAACAAAGGAAGGAAAAAAGTAGAAAAACAACGAAGGAAGGAACAAAGTAGAATAACAACAAAGGAAGGAAAAAAGTAGAATAACAACAAAGGAAGGAACAAAGTAGAATAACAACAAAGGAAGGTAAAAAGTAGAATAACAACAAAGGAAGGAACAAAGTAGAATAAAACCATAGGAAGGAACAAAGTAGAATAATAACAAAGGAAGGAACAAAGTAGAATAACAACAAAGGAAGGAACAAAGTAGAAACGCATAAAACACAAAATGAAAGGGAAAAATCAAAAACAGGTAAAACAAAATAAAATAATTAGAAAAATAACAGGAAAAAAGAGACGAGAAACAAATAGAGGAAATAGAGAATTAAAGACATTCTATACAAATAAAATCAAATAGAAATAAGATAAATTGTTGAGTTATTCGTCTGTAACGTTGGTGGATTAAACTTGCTACAAGATTGCAACGTTCATGATCAATACGTGTTATAAAGCGTTTCAAATACTAAGTAAGTTGTAATAATGAAAATGCGTATGAATCAAGATGTTGCGTTTGGACATGGTATTAAAAGACGGAACGCCTAGTTAATCGAATAAATATCGAAAAATATAGAAAAACATATATTTTAAGTTGATGCAGTCATAATCTTTTTCGGCATCAGTAATGTATAACTTAATCTTACCAATAACAAAATCAACAGGACATCTTCAACCGTAGTAGACACAATGGGTAATATATTTGTTATAGTTCCTTTAACCTAGCCAGTCACTGTATGGAATCCTCTTTGACTATAAATAGAGTCGTCATCACCGAGCAGTATAAGTTAAAAAGCAGCTTCTGACAACCCATTACTTCTTTACTTTCTTTTACCTTTCTTGGTCTTTTGGCTAAGATCAAAGTGTAGTATATGTTCCGATTGATACTGCACCCCATACTGGTGTTGTCTTGGCCTTCGGGTCTTGATTTACGACGGTCAATGGGTCTGTCCTGTGCAGTTCTTGGAGGTCCACCTTCCCAGGCTTTGCCTCCTCTCTTTGGGGAGGAGTAAGTTTATTGTTTACTGCCTGAGGCGCCTCTACCGGGGAATGCCGACGGGGCTGCCCAGGCAATTTTTAAACCCCACTTTCCCGACCCGACCTTGGGTCACATCTTACTTGTGGGAGTAAGACAAAAACTGGCCTTGTGCCTAACTCCTGGAGAGGAGTAAATCAATACCTTCTGTTCGTGCCATTTAATGTGGCCATTTAAAGGCACACCAATATTATAACACACATAAGCAGAAGAATAAAAGGGCACAAACGCTTGTTCACCTCTCCTTATGGCAATTAAATGTTTTGGATAAGTGGAATCTTATTAAGAGACATATTTATGATTACCGGTATCCCCTGAAAATGAGATATATCAATGAAGATCAGCACACACAAGGATACAAACATATAAAATGTGGCTCTATCTTAGATGTAAGTACTATTTAGTTTCTATGCGTCACTTACTATCATATAAGGCGGCAAATCTTGTGTAAAACTTTAGGCGTTGACCACAGTTTTAAAACGGTATCGTTAAGTTATTGAGAAGTTCTGCAATGTACGGATGGTTTTGTCAAGATAATTTTATCTATTTTACGATTGATTCGATTTATACCAGTCATGCAAAGGATCTGAAAACATAAAACCCTTATTATTCATACAAATTCAAGCAGACAACTATTTTTTTAACAATGGGAGACATAGTAAATCTTGCATTATTGCATAATAACACAACATATATACTGCTTCTAAAGTAACGTTTGTTTCAAATTTGAATTTTCTATAATGTAGGTCATTTCGATTCCGATGTTGATCAGAACTTACTCAGACGTGTTCGATAAACAGGAACAAAAGAAGACCGATCTCTATCGGAATCTTACTGTCAATTATATCGATATTGTGTTTTTCCATATTTAACAATGGTGAATAGAACAAAGGTGACCTATTTCTGTGAAGGCATAAACACATGAAACTTTATCGCTCATATTGTATACGTTGTTCTTCTTTATTAGGGGCCATTTTAATATCCTCTGTTCATGTTATGAATAATAAAATTGAAATGTTTATCACGTTTGAAAAAAGGTGTCAGATATGTCCGTTTCATTAGAAGTATATATATATATATATATATATATAGCACAGTAGACATCCACAGGTACAATACACATCCACAAGATGTATATCTACAGAATTTCAACTGGACTTATAAAAAAGTGCTCAATATTAAATAGAGCTATTTATATATATTTTATTATTAATACAGACATGTACAAGAAGCCGCTACACTTGCATGTCAATATAATCGATCAATAGTTATTAGAAACTAACATGCCATCAAGTGGAAAATGTCTGATTCTTCACTGAGATGCTCATATTCTTTCCCAATATCTACATCTGAATGAAGGATCAGACTTTTTTCCCACCTTATGAGATCTAATAACTATTGATCGATAACATCGACTTGCCATTGTAGCGGCTTTGTGCATATATATATATATATATATATATATATATATATATATATATATATATATATATATATATATATGTAAAAATAAAAATGGAATAAAGAATAAGCAATTCAACAACAATATATCGGTGGAACTTTACAACATGAGTTTTTGAGTTTATTTTTGTTAGTTGTGTAATTGCTTATTCTTTATTCCATTTTTATTTTTACATATTGTCTGAAACATTGTTTCTTTTTTCCCATATATATATATATATATATATATATATATGTGTGTGTGTGTGTGTTTCATTGAACAGAAGTGCTTGCTTCTTTTTATTCGTTTTCCGATCCATTTTTCTAGTCGTCGAACGACCAATTTGTTCATTCGCACAAATAAACCTGGCATCAACCATTCTCGTTATAAGGGGGGGGCGAAGGTATCTTAAAATGTTGCTGAAATGTTTAACAGAACATCCTCTTAGTGGATTCACCAGTGTTATCTTGTTTACTCATTCATCCGCCTGAAGACGACCGATATCGGTCGAAAACGTTTGCCAAAAATATGGGGATTTCTTAAACACCATGGATAACAACACCAAATCGGTCGTTCGACGACTGGAAATAATGGATCAGAAAATGAATAAACAGAAGCTAGTACTCTCGTTTAGTGAAACGTGTATAAATGGAAAGAATGCTGCCTATATATATATATATATATATATATATATATATATATATATATATATACACTACAAGAATAACCCATTAATGACAAATAAAATTAATTACCCGAAAGGAACAGATTCGCAACAGTTGTATGCGAATCAAATCACGAAGAGTTAATCATGATATAATGATACTAAACCGTATGTCTATAATCCTTATTTCAATTGTGAACAATTTTTTTACATTATTGTGATTTGGGAAATTTCTAATATATGTGTTTCTGCTTTAGGGGTCTAAATAATTATTATTCAAAAAATCTCGGTTACCTTATGTCTAATGTCTACGTAGCTAATTCAATGCAAATTTGAAAGATTGTAATTTCAAATGGAAGGTTATTCCTATAGTAAACCTTTTTAAATATTTTAAAATATCAAGAAAAACTGCAATTTATGTTTATTGATCAATTAATGTCTCATGCTTATAGATAACATTTCGGAAAAAAACGGAGATATCTAAATGTTTACAAAGGGCTTTCACCCCTAATTTTACTTCTTTTTAATAAAAACTATTTTAAGATAAATATCGTCCACATTTGCAACTTGTTCGACTAGTTACTGTGTTCAAAAATCAATAATCACCAACTAATAGTTACAGAGATAATGACGTATACACAAATATATCAATATAAACATACCTAACTTTATAAAGGTGGATGATATATGTATATACGGTGATTAGATAATCGATGTCATAATTTTGGAATTATTTTCTATATATATACGTAAAAAATCTTTGTTTCAGAGTTATAAGACTGGTGATACCAGATCAGGCTGCCCTGTGGCTCCCTGAGACGAAATTCACCTACATTGACGTTTTTTTTTTTTTTTTTTTTTTTTTTTTTGTAAAACTTAATTATGTTCTACAAAACCAAAAACAAAAACAACAGCCCCTCTCCCTTTCTCCCTCCCCTTTTTTTATTTTTATTTTTCCTACCCTACTCCCGGTCCTGGATATGACCTTAAACTACATCCGATGGTGAGATCCGGCTTACGGACTTTGGGGAATGTGGAGCCTCCTCTTAATTACCATTGCTCCCAGGTCCACCCTGACCCGGAGTGTTAGTACCTGTTAGGGTCCCAACTATGGGTTAAATAGAAACAGATATTAAAAGGGGAAAGAAACAAAAAAGAGAAGAAAACAAGACCAGATTCGGCATTAAATAACCCAAAAAGGGTTGATATGCCGTAAAACAAAACTACCAAACCAAAAACCCTGATTAAACATTTGAAGATATAAAGAACTTGAAGCATAAAAACGTTCACTATAATGACCAGATTGGGCATTAAATAACCCAAAAAGGGTTGATATGCCGTAAAACAAAACTACCAAACCAAACCAGAGTTATAAGCAATGGAAACAGTCTGCAGTATTCAAAGCCCCGGTCTTCGTTTACACTCTACGTGATGGGCTACCGATTGTAAGCCTACAATGGTGTGACAGAATAAAACATGAAATAACATTAGCTAATTTATTTTCTTTTATACATTATTGCAGCTAGCAGGCGAGGGCAGAAAGAGGGAAACTCCGGCTGCCACAACACTACTATGAGTACATAGAGACTACAAGATAATTTGTTCGAAGAATTTGATCACGTAGAAACGTTGTGGGTCTGAGAGAACTCGACACTATTTTACAAACCAAATATAGAGAAATGTAAGAAAATGACACGAGTATTGTTTAAATGAAGAAGCAAAACAAAGTAATGTTTTTTTTTATTGGTTTGAGAGACGATAATTTTCTGGTGTTTTATGTTTATGGGATGGAAACGTACAATTCGGGGAGTTTGGCAATGAAAGCCACGATAGGTGCGAAGAGTGCATCTTCTGTTGAACTGCAGATCAGCGTAATGCACTCGAGGACATACAAAAGCCGGCACGTGAAATAATCAATTCTGCACGCATGCAAAGCTTCTAGGAAATGGGTGCATTCCCCATCTGCATACAAATATTGGATAGAATCGACTGAAATGTGCGCACAGAACTCAATGTTCAGAATAAACTTTCAGGGAAAGCAGGCGATGCCAAGGGATTCAAACATATGTACACTAAAGAAAAATTGATTGATGAAATCTAATTTATATACATAAAAGAAGGACAGCACTAAACTGGCTCGGGCACCCTTGAGCAAGATGTTTGTACATGTCCATCCAACCCCATCTAATTACCGCAAAATTCATATTTCTCAGCATTTTATACTTTTTCATTATGTTATTTTTCTAATGTATATTTTACGTCCTTAACGAAGCACCTAGTCAAACTATGTTAATTCCAATCGAGTCAAAGCACGACCGGCATTTAAGACTAATTTGGTAATTTTGGCTAAGATCAAAGTGTAGTATCTGTTCCGATGGTTACTGCACCTAATACAGGGGTTGTCTTGGCCTTCGGGTCTTGATTTACGCCGGTCTATGGGTCTGTCCTGTGCAGTTCTGGGAGGTCCACCATCCCAGGCTTTGCCTCCCCTCTTTGGGAAGGAGTAAATTTATTTCTTACTGCCTGAGGCGCCCCTGCCGGGGAATGCCGACGGGGCTGCCGAGGCAATTTTTAAACCCCACTTTCCCGACCCGACCTTGGGTCACAATTTACTTGTGGGAGTAAGATAAAAACTGGCCTTGTGCCTAACTCCTGGAGAGGGGTAAATTAATACTCTATTATATCATATTATTTTCAGAGCCACTCTGGTACGTAGTACCTCTTAAGGTCTTATTTATGTGTTCAATAGCATATGTCCATAGAATAACATGAATGGGTGGTTTCAATTCAGGAACATTCAGGAGTGGGTCGTCACACTATAATTGTTATCATTCTCAGGTCAACAATAATCCCGCGTGTCAAATCCTGTCAACATTCTATCAATGTATTGATTTATTTAATCTATGAGTATTTGGATATAGTAAGAACTTAAACATCACACACTTTACCAAAAATTCTGAATTCGGCATTACATGACACCTGAAATCATTGATGTACAGCAAAACACAACAAACAAAGAAATCCATCGAAAAAGCCAGAAACAATCCCACACTTTTCTTATGAATAAAAATATTTCTCGTCCATAACATACAGACTTCGATATAGTAAATTATATAGTATCTCTAGTTTGTAACTTTGTTGATACTGAAACATTTATTCTATTTCATGTGCCATTAGAAAATGGAGAGTTTATATTTGTATAACATTTTTAAACGAAACTGTTTCTCATTGGTCAAATGATGATGTTGCTGTGCGCCAACGTATGTCGCTCAATTCATGAAAAATTAGAATAGTTTATTCAAATCTATAGAGAGCACACAGACCTTTACTAAATGCTTTAATAAACACCATGTTTATATATATGTATGCATTCATACATACATGTATATGCACATTTTTATAAGGGAAATAATGCACAACAATTTTATGAGAGTTGTCTCCCTTTTTTGTAAATTAAGAAATCGTTAATCAAATAAATTTTTGATTTAAATAATAACAATTGACTAAAATCATAACAGCACATTAAATTATTTAAAAAGTAAGTAGATAATGATAACATTTACAAATAAATACAACAAGAACTACTTCATCAGTTAAAATAATTTATGTTGTTTGTTACATTTGCGGCGGGATACAAACAATATGGCCGTAGTATCAAGTAAAACATATTTACCAGTTAATTATAAAATTAAAATTTACAAAAAGAATTATAAAATTAAAATTTACAAAAAAAAATATGAAATTAAAATTCACAAAAACAATTATAAAATTAAAATTTACAAAAAAAATTATGAAAGTAAAATTTACAAAAAAAATTATTTAAAGAATAAATAATACTGTAAGAATAAAAAAAAAAAATAATAGTATATTCGAGGCTTGTATAAAACGTATCCGACCTTAGGCCAGAAAACTGTGATAGGTCGGACTCTAAGCCCATTCAAAGTAGCTCGTTGTGCTTGCACACACTTAACCGACCGATCCATCCACTGCCAGAAAAAACCTCTGGAAGTCTTACGCCATCCTGTTGAAACCAGTAAAAAAACATCTCTATAAGAGTCGAAGTTCATCAGCTGGTATTTATGTAATGCTTACATTTATAACATAACTAAAACAATATACGTGTCAGAACGGGTAAAATAAACTCACAACCATTTTCCGTCTACCCGAGGTTCTCCAAAACCTCTTAACAGCACTTCGTATTTAGCAACCAGAGATACACATTTTTGAATTAAAATAAAATAACATTTGTTGCACATTCACAAGTCATATTCCGTGCACATGTATCCACATAAAACTTTAAAAATCATGATTGAATGTTATTTTACTAAGTTCTGCAATTCTTTGAACAACTCAGACTTTTTTTTTAAATTACAAGAATTTTTTTTTTTTTACATATTTGTGAAGAAACTAAAAGTTGTAAAAAAAGCTATCCTAATCCGAGAATTTATTTTACCCGTCCTGACACGCATATTTATCTAGTTATGTTATAAATGTAACCATGACATAGATACCAGCTGATGAAGATCGACTCTTACACAGATATTTTTTTCACGAAGCTAAAATAAACCTTCCGGATATATAACAATCTGTCTCCTGATAAGGTTTGCCACACCTGTAATTGGTGTTTCCAATTAATCGGACATTGGGTTGATATATGAGTCAGCCACAATCAGATAAGAGGCGAACTTACCTTTTCCCCAACAAAAACAAAACGAACAAAAACGTTACTGGAACGATGCGAGCAAAAACAACGAAGCCGGCTTATTGATGAGTTTGCGCTGTTGATCAACCGTAACATCACGTCAAGATTAACATGAACAATTTCCTGCATAACGATCCGATCCGTCCCAGCGGGCTGGAGGCTAATTTATAACGACAGGCATATTGACAAATCAGTAGGGAACGAGTTTTATGACGAAAACTGTCATTCATCATTGTCGCGCAAGAAAAAGTAATTCTTCTACCAACAAAGTGGCAAGCTATATTATATACTCTGTGTTCTCTATACACGGGTTATGTGTTCTTATAGAATACGGTGTGTTCTCCATACACGAGTTATGTGTTCTTATAGTATACTCTGTGTTCTCTATACACGAGTTATGTGTTCTTATAGTATACTCTGTGTTCTCTATACACGAGTTATGTGTTCTTATAGTATACTCTGTGTTCTCTATACACGAGGTATGTGTTCTTATAGTATACTCTGTGTTCTCTATACACGAGTTATGTGTTCTTATAGTATACTCTGTGTTCTCTATACACGAGTTATGTGTTCTTATAGAATACTCTGTGTTCTCCATACACGTGTTATGTGTTCTTATAGTATACTCTGTGTTCTCTATACACGAGTTATGTGTTCTTATAGTATACTCTATGTTCTCTATACACGAGTTATGTGTTCTTATAGTATACTCTATGTTCTCTATGCACGAGTTATGTGTTCTTATAGTATACTCTGTGTTCTCTATACACGAGTTATGTGTTCTTATAGAATACTCTGTGTTCTCCATACACGTGTTATGTGTTCTTATAGAATACTCTGTGTTCTCTATACACGAGTTATGTGTTCTTATAGAATACTCTGTGTTCTCTATACACGTGTTATGTGTTCTTATAGTATACTCTGTGTTCTCTATACACGAGTTATGTGTTCTTATAGTATACTCTGTGTTCTCTATACACGAGTTATGTGTTCTTATAGTATACTCTATGTTCTCTATACACGAGTTATGTGTTCTTATAGTATACTCTGTGTTCTCTATACACGTGTTATGTGTTCTTATAGTATACTCTGTGTTCTCTATACACGAGTTATGTGTTCTTATAGTATACTCTATGTTCTCTATACACGAGTTATGTGTTCTTATAGTATACTCTGTGTTCTCTATACACGAGTTATGTGTTCTTATAGTATACTCTATGTTCTCTATACACGTGTTATGTGTTCTTATAGTATACTCTGTGTTCTCTATACACGAGTTATGTGTTCTTATAGTATACTCTGTGTTCTCTATACACGAGTTATGTGTTCTTATAGTATACTCTATGTTCTCTATACACGAGTTATGTGTTCTTATAGTATACTCTGTGTTCTCTATACACGTGTTATGTGTTCTTATAGTATACTCTGTGTTCTCTATACACGAGTTATGTGTTCTTATAGTATACTCTATGTTCTCTATACACGAGTTATGTGTTCTTATAGTATACTCTATGTTCTCTATACACGAGTTATGTGTTCTTATAGAATACTCTATGTTCTCTATACACGTGTTATGTGTTCTTATAGTATACTCTGTGTTCTCTATACACGAGTTATGTGTTCTTATAGTATACTCTGTGTTCTCTATACACGAGTTATGTGTTCTTATAGTATACTCTATGTTCTCTATACACGAGTTATGTGTTCTTATAGTATACTCTGTGTTCTCTATACACGAGTTATGTGTTCTTATAGTATACTCTATGTTCTCTATACACGAGTTATGTGTTCTTATAGTATACTCTGTGTTCTCTATACACGTGTTATGTGTTCTTATAGTATACTCTATGTTCTCTATACACGAGTTATGTGTTCTTATAGTATACTCTGTGTTCTCTATACACGAGTTATGTGTTCTTATAGAATACTCTGTGTTCTCTATACACGTGTTATGTGTTCTGATAGTATACTCTGTGTTCTCTATACACGAGTTATGTGTTCTTATAGAATACTCTGTGTTCTCCATACACGTGTTATGTGTTCTTATAGTATACTCTGTGTTCTCTATACACGAGGTATGTGTTCTTATAGTATACTCTATGTTCTCTATGCACGAGTTATGTGTTCTTATAGTATACTCTGTGTTCTCTATACACGAGTTATGTGTTCTTATAGAATACTCTGTGTTCTCCATACACGTGTTATGTGTTCTTATAGTATACTCTGTGTTCTCTATACACGAGGTATGTGTTCTTATAGTATACTCTATGTTCTCTATGCACGAGTTATGTGTTCTTATAGTATACTCTGTGTTCTCTATACACGAGTTATGTATTCTTATAGAATACGGTGTGTTCTCTATACACGAGTTATGTATTCTTATAGAATACGGTGTGTTCTCTATACACGAGTTATGTATTCTCATAAAATACTCTGTGTTTTCTATACACGAGTTATATATTCTCATAGAATACGGTGTGTGCATATAATAAGTAACGCTGAGTGTCGCGAAATAAACGGAATAACTAGTTTTTTTTACAGCGTATAAAAACTTTCCAGCTATTAATTCCGGATTTTACGTCGTTTGCTAAATGTTACATTTTAATTTGATAACTAACAACAATATATGCTCCATCTGGTCACCTAATTTAGCTTGGCTGGGAGGATGCCATGATGACATAACTACATACACTGAGTCTCAACGGGGGAGGTGATGCCTGATAGGATGATACCATTACAGCATAACACTGGGAGGATCTTCCCTATAAAAAGGGAAGTAACAACACTCATTTCACTTATTTGTTCGCAGAACGATTTCCTGTAAACACTAATAATCTTTTATGCGTTAGATAATAATTATACAGAAAAAGAAACAGATTTTATTATTGAGATTTCTTTTCGTAAAAACATAATTATTCAAATGTTTTAATTTAAGAATACGTTTTTTAGAATCGTAAAGATTTCAGTTTGCCTATTTCGAAGATGTTCTTGTTAATCGACAACGGTTGTGTAATCACGAATTATACATCTTCATACGCGTGATGGCCTGCTTATACAAGTTTTAAAAAAGAGTCAAAGACATCACGATTTAATGATATCGCTAGCGGCGTATCGTCTACCAATGTCAGAACAATTACAGATGCATGCCATTTAAATGGAACAAAGACGTAAAAAACATTGATTGTTACCTGAAATCGTACATATATAATAAAAATATACATAGATACATATAGGTAGAGTGTCCCCTATGTGTGCGACCAGTATAGCTTCATGAACGGTAGCTGTATTTTAAAGTCTGCTTCGTCTGCGCTTTAGTCTAAGAATTGGTAAATGTTTTCTTTTCTAAAAAAAGTACCTTTGAATCCACTTAATTTTATATTTCATCCCCATAACTATATTCTCGGTACTTACTAATTTCAGTTCGATCCAAACACCCTTGAATAAATACAATAGATCATTAACTGGGATCGCTTTTTCATATTAGACCGTTTGTTTGCGTACTTCATATCAATAACTACGCCGATCAGCAATTATGTGGTTAATAAAAAATACTTTGCGAAGTTATTTTTTTCAGATTGCTAAAACACAGAAATACACAATTTTCTTCTCGTACAACATTTTTAGAATATACATTACAAAACGTGCCCTACAATTATTTATTTTACATCATACTAAATAAGCATTATATACTATTTATTTATTTCGATTGTTACGGATGAGTTTTCTTACTTGATCCACTTAATATGTTAACAGCGATGAGTGTTATTTTTTTAATTAGAACTTAATCGCTCTACGCCTGAGCCTTCCTCTGCCGCAATTCGAACGAGCAAATACCTGTTCTTAGCAGTCAGTTACCATATCAACTAGGACTCACTTTGTCATATAGTAACACGAGAAGGTAGTTAGGTTACTATAGAAAACTACATTAAGTCGTGGGTGTTTTATTAGTGATATATGAACGTTTAATATTCATTTTAATACATGGAATTGTTAACTATAATGCATTACAATTTAATTTATATTTTATTTATAATTGAACTACTGATTATGTAGTTGCAAACACTATTCGTTTACTGTTTCAATTAGACGCTTATGTTTTTAAAAATAAATTTCTAAAATCATCTTCTTTTACAGATAGTTTTATTCCCATAAGATATTACCATGCTTCCAGTGTGTGTGTTCAGACACTACTATTTACAAACAAATATTTAGATCGAGTAAATTACGTATAAAGTTTTAATATCTATAAGCGGGTAGTACTTGGGTGTTTCGTTTTTCGCGGACAAAGCCAGTAAAAATTCTCACGAGTACTATAATATAAATGTAATCTTTCGCTCTTTGTTCGAGTCTGCAATTAAAATCGAATACAAGGTTCTAAAGAATAATTAAACACCTTTAACGAGTAACAACCGAACAACCATAAATAAAAAAGAAGGCGTTTTAATTTATTTTTTTTTATTCATGGCTCGATTACTGAAGAGGTTTTTACAATTATATCGTATGGTATTCGTTTGCACCGGAGATACCTATACTGCAAAGAAGATATTTTATTTAATTTAATTTTATATTATTTACAAGTTTTAATTTTTAAAAGTATATAAAAAGATTAAAATGCAATAAATAGAATAGAAATATGATGTTCATAATTTAGTGTGCGTGTATACAGGAATTTCCATGTATCTCTCACATCCAAAAGGAATTCAAATATGGGCATGCCTGGGTTAGGAAATTAGTCTATCGAGAACTGCGTCAAGAGCTACGCTTTGAACACAGGTACACCGGATTTAAGATGAACACATCAAATGCATAAAAATACATTTTGCGAATTGAAATAGAAACAGATAAGCACATCCAATTAGTATAATAGTAAATAAGGGTCTAACACCTGCCAAATACAGACAGACCTCATCGCTTAGTTATGTACCAGAATAAAATGTAAATAAGGTAATTATTATTTAATTGCATGTAAAAACTTATATCGAAATATGTGAGTTTTTGCTATCCCTATCATTATTTAAAAGAATATGTTGAGATGACTTTTTTTAGCTTCTCACATTTCCCGAGGAGAGGAATTAATGTGTCTATGTTATCTTTACACATCGACAGAAACATGTGTCTGACAAACTTTCTGATTGCTTTCCTTCAGTTCCGTACACTCTGTCGTCATGCTAGATCCGGAGAAAGAAATTTCTTGCAAAGTCAGAACCTTAAAATAAGCAACGAGTACACCGTCTGCGATTCATTCTTACAAAGAAGGTTTCGGACTCTGCTGAACTGACTCTCTCGTGCAATCAATCAACTCAGTTGTATGGTTCCCGGGCCGTTCTGAATGGCTTATACGGTTGTAATTGTCTGCATTGAACCTATTTTCTGTCCAATAATTCTTGAAGTAGTGCATCCAGTTCTTAACGCTGATCTTGAAGTGAACTTATTCAGATTCAAGTTGATGCATAAAATGGCATCGAACTGTCTTGTGTTCTTTTCATACAGGTTATTCTTTACTGAAGCTCTGATTGAGATCTGCTTGTATTACACAGTTATTACTTACGTCATTTTCTTGTGTTCTTTTCATACAGGTTATTCTTTACTGTAGCTCTGATTGAGATCTGCTTGTATTACACAGTTATTACTTACATCATTTTCTTGTGTTCTTTTCATACAGGTTATTCTTTACTGAAGCTCTGATTGAGATCTGCTTGTATTACACAGTTATTACTTACGTCATTTTCTTGTGTTCTTTTCATACAGGTTATTCTTTACTGAAGCTCTGATTGAGATCTGCTTGTATTACACAGTTATTACTTACGTCATTTTCTTGTGTTCTTTTCATACAGGTTATTCTTTACTGAAGCTCTGATTGAGATCTGCTTGTATTACACAGTTATTGCTTACATCATTTTCTTGTGCTTTTCATACAGGTTATTCTTTACTGAAGCTCTGATTGAGATCTGCTTGTATTACACAGTTATTACTTACGTCATTTTATTGTGTTCTTTTCATACAGGTTATTCTTTACTGAAGCTCTGATTGAGATCTGCTTGTATTACACAGTTATTACTTACGTCATTTTCTTGTGTTCTTTTCATACAGGTTATTCATTTACTGAAGCTCTGATTGAGATCTGCTTGTATTACACAGTTATTACTTACATCATTTTCTTGTGTTCTTTTCATGCAGGTTATTCTTTACTCAAGCTCTGATTGAGTCTGCTTGTATTACACAGTTATTACTTACGTCATTTTCCTGTGTTCTTTTCATACAGGTTATTCTTTACTGAAGCTCTGATTGAGATCTGCTTATATTACACGGTTATTACTTACGTCATTTTCTTGTGTTCTTTTCATGCAGGTTATTCTTTACTGAAGCTCTGATTGAGATCTGCTTGTATTACACAGTTATTACTTACGTCATTTTCTTGTGTTCTTTTCATACAGGTTATTCTTTACTGAAGCTCTGATTGAGATCTGCTTGTATTAAACAGTTATTGCTTACGTCATTTTCTTGTGTTCTTTTCATACAGGTTATTCTTTACTGAAGCTCTGATTGAGATCTGCTTGTATTACACAGTTATTACTTACGTCATTTTCTTGTGTTCTTTTCATACAGGTTATTCTTTACTGAAGCTCTGATTGAGATCTGCTTGTATTACACAGTTATTACTTACGTCATTTTCTTGTGTTCTTTTTATGCAGGTTATTCTTTACTGAAGCTCTGATTGAGATCTGCTTATATTACACAGTTATTACTTACGTCATTTTCTTGTGTTCTTTTCATACAGGTTATTCATTTACTGAAGCTCTGATTGAGATCTGCTTGTATTACACAGTTATTACTTCCGTCATTTTCTTGTGTTCTTTTCATACAGGTTATTCTTTACTGAAGCTCTGATTGAGATCTGCTTGTATTACACAGTTATTCATTACGTCATTTTCTTGTGTTCTTTTCATACAGGTTATTCTTTACTGAAGCTCTGATTGAGATCTGCTTGTATTACACAGTTATTACTTACGTCATTTTCTTGTGTTCTTTTCATACAGGTTATTCTTTACTGAAGCTCTGATTGAGATCTGCTTGTATTACACAGTTATTACTTACATCATTTTCTTGTGCTTTTAATACAGGTTATTCTTTACTGAAGCTCTGATTGAAATCTGCTTGTATTACACAGTTATTACTTACGTCATTTTCTTGTGTTCTTTTGATACAGGTTATTCTTTACTGAAGCTCTCATTGAGATCTGCTTGTATTACACAGTTATTACTTACGTCATTTTCTTGTGTTCTTTTCATACAGGTTATTCTTTACTGAAGCTCTGATTGAGATCTGCTTGTATTACACAGTTATTACTTACGTCATTTTCTTGTGTTCTTTTCATACAGGTTATTCTTTACTGAAGCTCTGATTGAGATCTGCTTGTATTACACAGTTATTACTTACATCATTTTCTTGTGCTTTTCATAAAGGTTATTCTTTACTGAAGCTCTGATTGAGATCTGCTTGTATTACACAGTTATTACTTACGTCATTTTCTTGTGTTCTTTTCATACAGGTTATTCTTTACTGAAGCTCTGATTGAGATCTGCTTGTATTACACAGTTATTACTTACATCATTTTCTTGTGCTTTTCATACAGGTTATTCTTTACTGAAGCTCTGATTGAGATCTGCTTGTATTACACAGTTATTACTTACGTCATTTTCTTGTGTTCTTTTCATACAGGTTATTCTTTACTGAAGCTCTGATTGAGATCTGCTTGTATTACACAGTTATTACTTACATCATTTTCTTGTGTTCTTTTCATACAGGTTATTCTTTAATTAAGCTCTGATTGAGATCTGCTTATATTACACAGTTATTACTTACATCATTTTCTTGTGCTTTTCATACATGTTATTCATTACTGAAGCTCTGATTGAGATCTGCTTGTATTACACAGTTATTACTTACGTCATTTTCTTGTGTTCTTTTCATACAGGTTATTCTTTACTGAAGCTCTGATTGAGATCTGCTTGTATTACACAGTTATTACTTACGTCATTTTCTTGTGTTCTTTTCATACAGGTTATTCTTTACTGAAGCTCTGATTGAGATCTGCTTGTATTACACAGTTATTACTTACGTCATTTTCTTGTGTTCTTTTCATGCAGGTTATTCTTTACTGAAGCTCTGATTGAGATCTGCTTATATTACACAGTTATTACTTACGTCATTTTATTGTGTTCTTTTCATGCAGGTTATTCTTTACTGAAGCTCTGATTGAGATCTGCTTATATTACACAGTTATTACTTACGTCATTTTATTGTGTTCTTTTCATGCAGGTTATTCTTTACTGAAGCTCTTATTGAGATCTGCTTGTATTACACAGTTATTACTTACGTCATTTTCTTGTGTTCTTTTCATACAGGTTATTCTTTACTGAAGCTCTGATTGAGATCTGCTTGTATTACAAAGTTATTACTTACGTCATTTTCTTGTGTTCTTTTCATACAGGTTATTCTTTACTGAAGCTCTGATTGAGATCTGCTTGTATTACACAGTTATTACTTACATCATTTTCTTGTGCTTTTCATACAGGTTATTCTTTACTGAAGCTTTGATTGAGATCTGCTTGTATTACACAGTTATTACTTACGTCATTTTCTTGTGTTCTTTTCATACAGGTTATTCTTTACTGAAGCTCTGATTGAGATCTGCTTGTATTACACAGTTATTCATTACGTAATTTTCTTGTGTTCTTTTCATACAGGTTATTCTTTACTGAAGCTCTGATTGAGATCTGCTTGTATTACACAGTTATTACTTACGTCATTTTCTTGTGTTCTTTTCATACAGGTTATTCTTTACTGAAGCTCTGATTGAGATCTGCTTGTATTACACAGTTATTACTTACATCATTTTCTTGTGCTTTTAATACAGGTTATTCTTTACTGAAGCTCTGATTGAAATCTGCTTGTATTACACAGTTATTACTTACGTCATTTTCTTGTGTTCTTTTGATACAGGTTATTCTTTACTGAAGCTCTCATTGAGATCTGCTTGTATTACACAGTTATTACTTACGTCATTTTCTTGTGTTCTTTTCATACAGGTTATTCTTTACTGAAGCTCTGATTGAGATCTGCTTGTATTACACAGTTATTACTTACGTCATTTTCTTGTGTTCTTTTCATACAGGTTATTCTTTACTGAAGCTCTGATTGAGATCTGCTTGTATTACACAGTTATTACTTACATCATTTTCTTGTGCTTTTCATAAAGGTTATTCTTTACTGAAGCTCTGATTGAGATCTGCTTGTATTACACAGTTATTACTTACGTCATTTTCTTGTGTTCTTTTCATACAGGTTATTCTTTACTGAAGCTCTGATTGAGATCTGCTTGTATTACACAGTTATTACTTACATCATTTTCTTGTGCTTTTCATACAGGTTGTTCTTTACTGAAGCTCTGATTGAGATCTGCTTGTATTACACAGTTATTACTTACGTCATTTTCTTGTGTTCTTTTCATACAGGTTATTCTTTACTGAAGCTCTGATTGAGATCTGCTTGTATTACACAGTTATTACTTACATCATTTTCTTGTGTTCTTTTCATACAGGTTATTCTTTAATTAAGCTCTGATTGAGATCTGCTTATATTACACAGTTATTACTTACATCATTTTCTTGTGCTTTTCATACATGTTATTCATTACTGAAGCTCTGATTGAGATCTGCTTGTATTACACAGTTATTACTTACGTCATTTTCTTGTGTTCTTTTGATACAGGTTATTCTTTACTGAAGCTCTGATTGAGATCTGCTTGTATTACACAGTTATTACTTACGTCATTTTCTTGTGTTCTTTTCATACAGGTTATTCTTTACTGAAGCTCTGATTGAGATCTGCTTGTATTACACAGTTATTACTTACGTCATTTTCTTGTGTTCTTTTCATGCAGGTTATTCTTTACTGAAGCTCTGATTGAGATCTGCTTATATTACACAGTTATTACTTACGTCATTTTATTGTGTTCTTTTCATGCAGGTTATTCTTTACTGAAGCTCTGATTGAGATCTGCTTATATTACACAGTTATTACTTACGTCATTTTATTGTGTTCTTTTCATGCAGGTTATTCTTTACTGAAGCTCTTATTGAGATCTGCTTGTATTACACAGTTATTACTTACGTCATTTTCTTGTGTTCTTTTCATACAGGTTATTCTTTACTGAAGCTCTGATTGAGATCTGCTTGTATTACAAAGTTATTTCTTACGTCATTTTCTTGTGTTCTTTTCATACAGGTTATTCTTTACTGAAGCTCTGATTGAGATCTGCTTGTATTACACAGTTATTACTTACATCATTTTCTTGTGCTTTTCATACAGGTTATTCTTTACTGAAGCTTTGATTGAGATCTGCTTGTATTACACAGTTATTACTTACGTCATTTTCTTGTGTTCTTTTCATACAGGTTATTCTTTACTGAAGCTCTGATTGAGATCTGCTTATATTACACAGTTATTACTTACGTCATTTTCTTGTGTTCTTTTCATACAGGTTATTCATTTACTGAAGCTCTGATTGAGATCTGCTTGTATTACACAGTTATTGCTTACGTCATTTTCTTGCGTTCTTTTCATACAGGTTATTCTTTATTGAAGCTCTGATTCAGATCTGTTTGTATTACACAGTTATTACTTACATCATTTTCTTGTGTTCTTTTCATGCAGGTTATTCTTTACTCAAGCTCTGATTGAGTCTGCTTGTATTACACAGTTATTACTTACGTCATTTTCCTGTGTTCTTTTCATACAGGTTATTCTTTACTGAAGCTCTGATTGAGATCTGCTTATATTACACGGTTATTACTTACGTCATTTTCTTGTGTTCTTTTCATGCAGGTTATTCTTTACTGAAGCTCTGATTGAGATCTGCTTGTATTACACAGTTATTACTTACGTCATTTTCTTGTGTTCTTTTCATACAGGTTATTCTTTACTGAAGCTCTGATTGAGATCTGCTTGTATTAAACAGTTATTGCTTACGTCATTTTCTTGTGTTCTTTTCATACAGGTTATTCTTTACTGAAGCTCTGATTGAGATCTGCTTGTATTACACAGTTATTACTTACGTCATTTTCTTGTGTTCTTTTCATACAGGTTATTCTTTACTGAAGCTCTGATTGAGATCTGCTTGTATTACACAGTTATTACTTACGTCATTTTCTTGTGTTCTTTTTATGCAGGTTATTCTTTACTGAAGCTCTGATTGAGATCTGCTTATATTACACAGTTATTACTTACGTCATTTTCTTGTGTTCTTTTCATACAGGTTATTCATTTACTGAAGCTCTGATTGAGATCTGCTTGTATTACACAGTTATTACTTCCGTCATTTTCTTGTGTTCTTTTCATACAGGTTATTCTTTACTGAAGCTCTGATTGAGATCTGCTTGTATTACACAGTTATTCATTACGTCATTTTCTTGTGTTCTTTTCATACAGGTTATTCTTTACTGAAGCTCTGATTGAGATCTGCTTGTATTACACAGTTATTACTTACGTCATTTTCTTGTGTTCTTTTCATACAGGTTATTCTTTACTGAAGCTCTGATTGAGATCTGCTTGTATTACACAGTTATTACTTACATCATTTTCTTGTGCTTTTAATACAGGTTATTCTTTACTGAAGCTCTGATTGAAATCTGCTTGTATTACACAGTTATTACTTACGTCATTTTCTTGTGTTCTTTTGATACAGGTTATTCTTTACTGAAGCTCTCATTGAGATCTGCTTGTATTACACAGTTATTACTTACGTCATTTTCTTGTGTTCTTTTCATACAGGTTATTCTTTACTGAAGCTCTGATTGAGATCTGCTTGTATTACACAGTTATTACTTACGTCATTTTCTTGTGTTCTTTTCATACAGGTTATTCTTTACTGAAGCTCTGATTGAGATCTGCTTGTATTACACAGTTATTACTTACATCATTTTCTTGTGCTTTTCATAAAGGTTATTCTTTACTGAAGCTCTGATTGAGATCTGCTTGTATTACACAGTTATTACTTACGTCATTTTCTTGTGTTCTTTTCATACAGGTTATTCTTTACTGAAGCTCTGATTGAGATCTGCTTGTATTACACAGTTATTACTTACATCATTTTCTTGTGCTTTTCATACAGGTTATTCTTTACTGAAGCTCTGATTGAGATCTGCTTGTATTACACAGTTATTACTTACGTCATTTTCTTGTGTTCTTTTCATACAGGTTATTCTTTACTGAAGCTCTGATTGAGATCTGCTTGTATTACACAGTTATTACTTACATCATTTTCTTGTGTTCTTTTCATACAGGTTATTCTTTAATTAAGCTCTGATTGAGATCTGCTTATATTACACAGTTATTACTTACATCATTTTCTTGTGCTTTTCATACATGTTATTCATTACTGAAGCTCTGATTGAGATCTGCTTGTATTACACAGTTATTACTTACGTCATTTTCTTGTGTTCTTTTCATACAGGTTATTCTTTACTGAAGCTCTGATTGAGATCTGCTTGTATTACACAGTTATTACTTACGTCATTTTCTTGTGTTCTTTTCATACAGGTTATTCTTTACTGAAGCTCTGATTGAGATCTGCTTGTATTACACAGTTATTACTTACGTCATTTTCTTGTGTTCTTTTCATGCAGGTTATTCTTTACTGAAGCTCTGATTGAGATCTGCTTATATTACACAGTTATTACTTACGTCATTTTATTGTGTTCTTTTCATGCAGGTTATTCTTTACTGAAGCTCTGATTGAGATCTGCTTATATTACACAGTTATTACTTACGTCATTTTATTGTGTTCTTTTCATGCAGGTTATTCTTTACTGAAGCTCTTATTGAGATCTGCTTGTATTACACAGTTATTACTTACGTCATTTTCTTGTGTTCTTTTCATACAGGTTATTCTTTACTGAAGCTCTGATTGAGATCTGCTTGTATTACAAAGTTATTACTTACGTCATTTTCTTGTGTTCTTTTCATACAGGTTATTCTTTACTGAAGCTCTGATTGAGATCTGCTTGTATTACACAGTTATTACTTACATCATTTTCTTGTGCTTTTCATACAGGTTATTCTTTACTGAAGCTTTGATTGAGATCTGCTTGTATTACACAGTTATTACTTACGTCATTTTCTTGTGTTCTTTTCATACAGGTTATTCTTTACTGAAGCTCTGATTGAGATCTGCTTGTATTACACAGTTATTCATTACGTAATTTTCTTGTGTTCTTTTCATACAGGTTATTCTTTACTGAAGCTCTGATTGAGATCTGCTTGTATTACACAGTTATTACTTACGTCATTTTCTTGTGTTCTTTTCATACAGGTTATTCTTTACTGAAGCTCTGATTGAGATCTGCTTGTATTACACAGTTATTACTTACATCATTTTCTTGTGCTTTTAATACAGGTTATTCTTTACTGAAGCTCTGATTGAAATCTGCTTGTATTACACAGTTATTACTTACGTCATTTTCTTGTGTTCTTTTGATACAGGTTATTCTTTACTGAAGCTCTCATTGAGATCTGCTTGTATTACACAGTTATTACTTACGTCATTTTCTTGTGTTCTTTTCATACAGGTTATTCTTTACTGAAGCTCTGATTGAGATCTGCTTGTATTACACAGTTATTACTTACGTCATTTTCTTGTGTTCTTTTCATACAGGTTATTCTTTACTGAAGCTCTGATTGAGATCTGCTTGTATTACACAGTTATTACTTACATCATTTTCTTGTGCTTTTCATAAAGGTTATTCTTTACTGAAGCTCTGATTGAGATCTGCTTGTATTACACAGTTATTACTTACGTCATTTTCTTGTGTTCTTTTCATACAGGTTATTCTTTACTGAAGCTCTGATTGAGATCTGCTTGTATTACACAGTTATTACTTACATCATTTTCTTGTGCTTTTCATACAGGTTGTTCTTTACTGAAGCTCTGATTGAGATCTGCTTGTATTACACAGTTATTACTTACGTCATTTTCTTGTGTTCTTTTCATACAGGTTATTCTTTACTGAAGCTCTGATTGAGATCTGCTTGTATTACACAGTTATTACTTACATCATTTTCTTGTGTTCTTTTCATACAGGTTATTCTTTAATTAAGCTCTGATTGAGATCTGCTTATATTACACAGTTATTACTTACATCATTTTCTTGTGCTTTTCATACATGTTATTCATTACTGAAGCTCTGATTGAGATCTGCTTGTATTACACAGTTATTACTTACGTCATTTTCTTGTGTTCTTTTGATACAGGTTATTCTTTACTGAAGCTCTGATTGAGATCTGCTTGTATTACACAGTTATTACTTACGTCATTTTCTTGTGTTCTTTTCATACAGGTTATTCTTTACTGAAGCTCTGATTGAGATCTGCTTGTATTACACAGTTATTACTTACGTCATTTTCTTGTGTTCTTTTCATGCAGGTTATTCTTTACTGAAGCTCTGATTGAGATCTGCTTATATTACACAGTTATTACTTACGTCATTTTATTGTGTTCTTTTCATGCAGGTTATTCTTTACTGAAGCTCTGATTGAGATCTGCTTATATTACACAGTTATTACTTACGTCATTTTATTGTGTTCTTTTCATGCAGGTTATTCTTTACTGAAGCTCTTATTGAGATCTGCTTGTATTACACAGTTATTACTTACGTCATTTTCTTGTGTTCTTTTCATACAGGTTATTCTTTACTGAAGCTCTGATTGAGATCTGCTTGTATTACAAAGTTATTTCTTACGTCATTTTCTTGTGTTCTTTTCATACAGGTTATTCTTTACTGAAGCTCTGATTGAGATCTGCTTGTATTACACAGTTATTACTTACATCATTTTCTTGTGCTTTTCATACAGGTTATTCTTTACTGAAGCTTTGATTGAGATCTGCTTGTATTACACAGTTATTACTTACGTCATTTTCTTGTGTTCTTTTCATACAGGTTATTCTTTACTGAAGCTCTGATTGAGATCTGCTTATATTACACAGTTATTACTTACGTCATTTTCTTGTGTTCTTTTCATACAGGTTATTCATTTACTGAAGCTCTGATTGAGATCTGCTTGTATTACACAGTTATTACTTACGTCATTTTCTTGTGTTCTTTTCATACAGGTTATTCTTTACTGAAGCTCTGATTGAGATCTGCTTGTATTACACAGTTATTCATTACGTCATTTTCTTGTGTTCTTTTCATACAGGTTATTCTTTACTGAAGCTCTGATTGAGATCTGCTTGTATTACACAGTTATTACTTACGTCATTTTCTTGTGTTCTTTTCATACAGGTTATTCTTTACTGAAGCTCTGATTGAGATCTGCTTGTATTACACAGTTATTACTTACATCATTTTCTTGTGCTTTTAATAAAGGTTATTCTTTACTGAAGCTCTGATTGAAATCTGCTTGTATTACACAGTTATTACTTACGTCATTTTCTTGTGTTCTTTTGATACAGGTTATTCTTTACTGAAGCTCTCATTGAGATCTGCTTGTATTACACAGTTATTACTTACGTCATTTTCTTGTGTTCTTTTCATACAGGTTATTCTTTACTGAAGCTCTGATTGAGATCTGCTTGTATTACACAGTTATTACTTACGTCATTTTCTTGTGTTCTTTTCATACAGGTTATTCTTTACTGAAGCTCTGATTGTGATCTGCTTGTATTACACAGTTATTACTTACATCATTTTCTTGTGCTTTTCATAAAGGTTATTCTTTACTGAAGCTCTGATTGAGATCTGCTTGTATTACACAGTTATTACTTACGTCATTTTCTTGTGTTCTTTTCATACAGGTTATTCTTTACTGAAGCTCTGATTGAGATCTGCTTGTATTACACAGTTATTACTTACATCATTTTCTTGTGCTTTTCATACAGGTTATTCTTTACTGAAGCTCTGATTGAGATCTGCTTGTATTACACAGTTATTACTTACGTCATTTTCTTGTGTTCTTTTCATACAGGTTATTCTTTACTGAAGCTCTGATTGAGATCTGCTTGTATTACACAGTTATTACTTACATCATTTTCTTGTGTTCTTTTCATACAGGTTATTCTTTAATTAAGCTCTGATTGAGATCTGCTTATATTACACAGTTATTACTTACATCATTTTCTTGTGCTTTTCATACATGTTATTCATTACTGAAGCTCTGATTGAGATCTGCTTGTATTACACAGTTATTACTTACGTCATTTTCTTGTGTTCTTTTCATACAGGTTATTCTTTACTGAAGCTCTGATTGAGATCTGCTTGTATTACACAGTTATTACTTACGTCATTTTCTTGTGTTCTTTTCATACAGGTTATTCTTTACTGAAGCTCTGATTGAGATCTGCTTGTATTACACAGTTATTACTTACGTCATTTTCTTGTGTTCTTTTCATGCAGGTTATTCTTTACTGAAGCTCTGATTTAGATCTGCTTATATTACACAGTTATTACTTACGTCATTTTATTGTGTTCTTTTCATGCAGGTTATTCTTTACTGAAGCTCTGATTGAGATCTGCTTATATTACACAGTTATTACTTACGTCATTTTATTGTGTTCTTTTCATGCAGGTTATTCTTTACTGAAGCTCTTATTGAGATCTGCTTGTATTACACAGTTATTACTTACGTCATTTTCTTGTGTTCTTTTCATACAGGTTATTCTTTACTGAAGCTCTGATTGAGATCTGCTTGTATTACAAAGTTATTACTTACGTCATTTTCTTGTGTTATTTTCATACAGGTTATTCTTTACTGAAGCTCTGATTGAGATCTGCTTGTATTACACAGTTATTACTTACATCATTTTCTTGTGCTTTTCATACAGGTTATTCTTTACTGAAGCTTTGATTGAGATCTGCTTGTATTACACAGTTATTACTTACGTCATTTTCTTGTGTTCTTTTCATACAGGTTATTCTTTACTGAAGCTCTGATTGAGATCTGCTTGTATTACACAGTTATTACTTACGTCATTTTCTTGTGTTCTTTTCATACAGGTTATTCTTTACTGAAGCTCTCATTGAGATCTGCTTGTATTACACAGTTATTACTTACGTCATTTTCTTGTGTTCTGTTCATACAGGTTATTTTTTACTGAAGCTCTGATTGAGATCTGCTTGTATTACACAGTTATTACTTACGTCATTTTCTTGTGTTCTTTTCATACAGGTTATTCTTTACTGAAGCTCTGATTGAGATCTGCTTGTATTACACAGTTATTACTTACATCATTTTCTTGTGCTTTTCATACAGGTTATTCTTTACTGAAGCTCTGATTGAGATCTGCTTGTATTACACAGTTATTACTTACGTCATTTTCTTGTGTTCTTTTCATACAGGTTATTCTTTACTGAAGCTCTGATTGAGATCTGCTTGTATTACACGGTTATTACTTACATCATTTTCTTGTGCTTTTCATACAGGTTATTCTTTACTGAAGCTCTGATTGAGATCTGCTTGTATTACACAGTTATTACTTACGTCATTTTCTTGTGTTCTTTTCATACAGGTTATTATTTACTGAAGCTCTGATTGAGATCTGCTTATATTACACAGTTATTACTTACATCATTTTCTTCTGCTTTTCATACAGGTTATTCTTTACTGAAGCTCTGATTGAGTTCTGCTTGTATTACACAGTTATTACTTACGTCATTTTCTTGTGTTCTTTTCATACAGGTTATTCTTTACTGAAGCTCTGATTGAGATCTGCTTGTATTACACAGTTATTACTTACGTCATTTTCTTGTGTTCTTTTCATGCAGGTTATTCTTTACTGAAGCTCTGATTGAGATCTGCTTGTATTACACAGTTATTACTTACGTCATTTTCTTGCGTTCTTTTCATACAGGTTATTCTTTACTGAAGCTCTGATTGAGATCTGCTTATATTACACGGTTATTACTTACGTCATTTTATTGTGTTCTTTTCATGCAGGTTATTCTTTACTGAAGCTCTGATTGAGATCCGCTTGTATTACACAGTTATTACTTACGTCATTTTCTTGTGTTCTTTTCATACAGGTTATTCTTTACTGAAGCTCTGATTGAGATCTGCTTGTATTACACAGTTATTGCTTACGTCATTTTTTTGTGTTCTTTTCATACAGGTTATTCTTTACTGAAGCTCTGATTGAGATCTGCTTGTATTACACAGTTATTACTTACATCATTTTCTTGTGCTTTTCATACAGGTTATTCTTTACTGAAGCTCTGATTGAGATCTGCTTGTATTACACAGTTATTACTTACGTCATTTTCTTGTGTTCTTTTCATGCAGTTTATTCTTTACTGAAGCTCTGATTGAGATCTGCTTGTATTACACAGTTATTACTTACGTCATTTTATTGTGTTCTTTTCATGCAGGTTATTCTTTACTGAAGCTCTGATTGAGATCTGCTTATATTACACAGTTATTACTTACGTCATTTTATTGTGTTCTTTTCATGCAGGTTATTCTTTACTGAAGCTCTTATTGAGATCTGCTTGTATTACACAGTTATTACTTACGTCATTTTCTTGTGTTCTTTTCATACAGGTTATTCTTTACTGAAGCTTTGATTGAGATCTGCTTGTATTACACAGTTATTACTTACGTCATTTTCTTGTGTTCTTTTCATACAGGTTATTCTTTAATTAAGCTCTGATTGAGATCTGCTTATATTACACAGTCATTACTTACATCATTTTCTTGTGCTTTTCATACATGTTATTCTTTACTGAAGCTCTCATTGAGATCTGCTTGTATTACACAGTTATTACTTACGTCATTTTCTTGTGTTCTTTTCATGCAGGTTATTCTTTACTGAAGCTCTGATTGAGATCTGCTTATATTACACAGTTATTACTTACGTCATTTTATTGTGTTCTTTTCATGCAGGTTATTCTTTACTGAAGCTCTGATTGAGATCTGCTTATATTACACAGTTATTACTTACGTCATTTTATTGTGTTCTTTTCATGCAGGTTATTCTTTACTGAAGCTTTTATTGAGATCTGCTTGTATTACACAGTTATTACTTACGTCATTTTCTTGTGTTCTTTTCATACAGGTTATTCTTTACTGAAGCTCTGATTGAGATCTGCTTGTATTACACAGTTATTACTTACGTCATTTTCTTGTGTTCTTTTCATACAGGTTATTCTTTACTGAAGCTCTGATTGAGATCTGCTTGTATTACACAGTTATTACTTACATCATTTTCTTGTGCTTTTCATACAGGTTATTCTTTACTGAAGCTCTGATTGAGATCTGCTTGTATTACACAGTTATTACTTACGTCATTTTCTTGTGTTCTTTTCATACAGGTTATTCTTTACTGAAGCTCTGATTGAGATCTGCTTGTATTACACAGTTATTACTTACGTCATTTTCTTGTGTTCTTTTCATACAGGTTATTCTTTACTGAAGCTCTCATTGAGATCTGCTTGTATTACACAGTTATTACTTACGTCATTTTCTTGTGTTCTTTTCATACAGGTTTTTCTTTACTGAAGCTCTTATTGAGATCTGTTTGTATTACACAGTTATTACTTACGTCATTTTCTTGTGTTCTTTTCATACAAGTTATTCTTTACTGAAGCTCTCATTGAGATCTGCTTGTATTACACAGTTATTACTTACATCATTTTCTTGTGCTTTTCATACAGGTTATTCTTTACTGAAGCTCTGATTGAGATCTGCTTGTATTACACAGTTATTACTTACGTCATTTTCTTGTGTTCTTTTCATACAGGTTATTTTTTACTGAAGCTCTGATTGAGATCTGCTTGTATTACACAGTTATTACTTACATCATTTTCTTGTGCTTTTAAAACAGGTTATTCTTTACTGAAGCTCTGATTGAGATCTGCTTGTATTACACAGTTATTACTTACGTCATTTTCTTGTGTTCTTTTCATACAGGTTATTCTTTACTGAAGCTCTGATTGAGATCTGCTTGTATTACACAGTTATTACTTACATCATTTTCTTGTGTTCTTTTCATACAGGTTATTCTTTACTGAAGCTCTGATTGAGATCTGCTTATATTACACAGTTATTACTTACATCATTTTCTTCTGCTTTTCATACAGGTTATTCTTTACTGAAGCTCTGATTGAGATCTGCTTGTATTACACAGTTATTACTTACGTCATTTTCTTGTGTTCTTTTCATACAGGTTATTCTTTACTGAAGCTCTGATTGAGATCTGCTTGTATTACACAGTTATTACTTACGTCATTTTTTTGTGTTCTTTTCATACAGGTTATTCTTTACTGAAGCTCTCATTGAGATCTGCTTGTATTACACAGTTATTACTTACGTCATTTTCTTGTGTTCTTTTCATACAGGTTATTCTTTACTGAAGCTCTTATTGAGATCTGCTTGTATTACACAGTTATTACTTACGTCATTTTCTTGTGTTCTTTTCATACAGGTTATTCTTGACTGAACCTCTGATTGAGATCTGCTTGTATTACACAGTTATTACTTACGTCATTTTCTTGTGTTCTTTTCCTAAAGGTTATTCTTTACTGAAGCTCTGATTGAGATCGGCTTGTATTACACAGTTATTACTTACGTCATTTTCTGCAAAATCAGGGTGATTAAGGACTTCATAAACATATATGAAACAAAGTGTGTGTGGCATGTTTTATTATTTTTATCGTAGATTTCACTCAGCTGATCAGATAATAGCTGCAGAACACATATGTAAATATGCATAAATTCCTAGTGAACAGAATAGAACATGAAACATACGTTAATATCAATAACTCTAGGACAACTAGAAACCATTCAGGCTTAAACATTATAAAAACATTCATTTTGAGTCAGAACTAATCTAGGCTCACGTGGATTCTGCAATTCGTGTGTATGTTATCTAAAACATTGTGCAATTGTTGCGAACACTTGCAATGATTACATTGACTGATTACATGCTGTGGTATTATCATCATACAAGATATAACATAACCTTATCACAATGTTTATAAAGTTAGGTATGTTTATATTTTTATATATTTGTACGTAAAGGATTCCCTCGTAAGCTAATTAACCGATCCTTTTTAATGCTGTAACACGACCATTACCCCCAAGTGGTCGTAATGTTGTCCATATTTAGTTTACTTTTTTTATACAAAGGTGGTAAAAAGATAACTCCGATTTTTGTGAAATTTTAACATGATAGGTTAAGAAAGATTTTCTTAAATTTCAGGGTGTTTTTTGTATTTTAAACGTGTTTAGGTAGGCCTAATATCGGCATAACCTCCTATTTGAAAATGTAAATATATCAGATGTGCAGTGAAGTGTATCCATAGTACTTCGACACTATTTCTTTAAATTTCATTTTTTCTGTTGGGACCGCTTAGCTTTTGACTTTACACATTTTAGAATCAAAATAATGTAATGGATTTTATAAGAATTAGAATAAGGATTCTAGACATAAGGTTTTGTATCATCTTCATTGTAAATTTTTAAGGCGACAATAAAGTGTTGCAAAACTGTTCTGTTCGGAGAATTCATTCCATCCGTATGAAGACAAGTGTTTTTTTTAAGTGTTTGTATTAAAAACGACCCTAACTCTAACCCTGACCCTGACCCTGACCCTGACCCTAACCCTAATCCTGACCCTGACCCTAATCCTAACCCTGCCCCTAACCCTAACCCTCA
Source organism: Sepiola atlantica (assembly GCA_963556195.1). Classification (NCBI taxonomy): domain Eukaryota; kingdom Metazoa; phylum Mollusca; class Cephalopoda; order Sepiida; family Sepiolidae; genus Sepiola; species Sepiola atlantica. The sequence goes on from OY744535.1 coordinate 19,958,001, forward strand.
CTCTGACCCTGACCCTAACCCTAACCCTGATCCTAACCCTGACCCTAACCCTAACCCTAACCTTAATCCTAACCCTGACCCTAACCCTGACCCTGACCCTGACCCTAACACTAACCCTAACCCTAACCCTGTCCCTGACCCTGACCCTGACCCTAACCCTAACCCTGATCCTAACCCTGACCCTAACCCTAACCCTAACCCTGATCCTAACCCTGATCCTAACCCTGACCCTAACCCTAACCCTGACCCTGACCCTAACCCTAACCCTGGTCCTAACCCTAACCCTAACCCTGACCCTAACCCTAACCCTAACCCTGTCCCTGACCCTGACCCTGACCCTGACCCTGACCCTGACCCTAACCCTAACCCTGATCCTAACCCTAACCCCAACCCTAACCCTAACCCTGACCCTGATCGTAACCCTGACCCTTACCCTGATCCTAACCCTGACCCTGACCCTGACCCTGACCCTGACCCTAACCCTAACCCATAATTTCTTTTCGTGCTTCATCCTTAATTAATACAACTCGATTGAGAGATTCAGTAGTTATAACATAATTAGTGTTAAGCTGGTTTTAATGAGCGAATTAAGAAAGAAAAGATCTATATTTCTTTACTTCGTCTCCGAATGTGTTTTGTAATAGTTCTTATTCCTTCCCTTGTTGCTGTGATTCATTAGATTAACCATTTACATAAACAGGTTAACGCAATTACATACACAATCAATATCTCGAGTCGGCATTTGACGTTTAACCTACGTAAATATTTAGTGTTCTCAATAAGAAACGCAAAAGAAATTCATTGTGCATTATGCAAAAGTTTCCTCTGTCTTCCTTTCCCTCTTACTGTTTACATATATCTAGAAACTATACGTTTCACATTAAATTCTTACTCGGGCTTTTTACCCGACGATGAACTTAAAACACCCAGCTACAAGACCATAAAAGATATGCAGAATGGTTTTACACAGTAAACATGCTAAAATTGCTTTTATAAAAAAAAAGGGAAATACATATTAGTATTATTAACGTGTACTTTTCAGTTTTTAGTTTACAGACAACCATAGTGTGTAACATTATGAATGTAAAATTGTTTCATGAGAATGTCTGTATGATGGCAATAGCATCTTAGAAGTGATCGTTAAAAAATTAATGCTACTGATTAGAAATACAAACATGTCTTTGCTTTGAGGCTGTCTATAAATGTTCATTGTTTAGAAATCGACAAAGACATAAATATATGCATATATACACGTATACAAGGTCTGTCTAAAAAGTATCCGACCTTAGGCCAGAAAAAAATATGTTAAATGCGTGACGGGGTTTGGTAACCTAATCGCCTTCAAAGTAGGCCGCCTTTTTCTTGCACACACATCGCCCAGCGATCCATCCACTGCCGGATCCCCTTTAGAAAAGTCTTCTTTTGGAATGGTCTTCATCTCCGCCGTCGCGTTAGATTCAATAGGTGTTTGGAGAAGATGCGATGGGTGTAACACAAATAAAAGAGTGGTTCAACCGATTCAAAAATGGGCGCACATAAGCAAAGAGTGACCAGCGTTCTGGCAGGCACCAAACTGCTCGGAGTGCAGCTGTTGTGTAGAGGGAGCGAAAAAAAAAGAGATAATGCGGAACGCACCACTCCAAAAAAAGACTTCCAGAGTTGTGTCCGGCAGTGGATGGATCGGTGGGCTAAGTGTGTGCAAACACAAGGGGCCAACTTTGAAGAGGATTACGTCCCAACGCCTTCACGTATTTGAAATATTTTTTCGGGCCTAAGGTCGAATACTTTTTAGACAGACCTCATATATATATATATATATATATATATATATATATATATATATATATATATATATATATATATATATTTAGACAGGCCTCATATATATATATATATATATATATATATAAATATATATTTAGAAAGGCCTTGTATGTATATATATATATATATATATATATATATATATATATATATATATATATATATAATGGTGCGTATTCTCTCCTTGTGATCCGACATTGTCTGGAGGCTGAAATGAAGTATTCCATCAGTAAACAGCCGAGTAAATATATATATATATATATATATATATATATATATATATATATATATATATATATATATATACCAGCCAACAAAGTAAGCTGTTTCTTCCAAACAACTATATTTTCTGTTATCAGGTCGCTTCAGAGCGAGTTTCTGCTACTGTTCCGGAGGCTAGTTTCATTATATATATATATATATATATATATATATATATATATATATATATATATATATATATATATATATATATATATATATATATATATATAATCGGTTGCGTGTCAAGTGACATTGAATCTATCCAAGGGCATAGCAGATTCAAACTGTGTATATAGAACGTCCACTCAGTCAAATTTTACATATGATGTGAACAGAACTACCACAGTAGAAAACACGTCAGGTTCTGTGACCTCATCAAAGAACACAGCAGACATTTTTAAGTCGGTTTTCTTTGCAAGACTGCTTTGAATACTTAGCGTCGAGCTGTGTCACTGTCTCGTATATCGTATCACTAAAGGACCACACTCTCTATTATAATTTTCCGTATCACTTAATTGCAATAAGGAATAGTTCGGTAGATTGCGTCCCGACGAGATGAAGTTCCCGATTTCTTTCAGTCAACAGCAGAAAGTTACTTAAAACTCCCACGGGGAAATAGTACATTATCATGCAAGATAGTCACAATTAGCGTCGGAATAAGGGTCCAGCAGGAGCAAAGACTCCGTAAAAAATGCTATTCACTAAAGCCGCAAATAGTTGATTTTCTGTTATATCGACAAGCTTAACCGTATAAATATTTTTTTTCGTTTTCTTCTATTCTGGCAGTAAAGATAATCTCATATCATCACCATCATCATCATCATTATCACCATCATCATCACCATCAGGGGTTTTTGATTACTCCTGGAGGAGGAACCCCTCCCTGGTTTACGACAATTTATTGGTGACTGTCAGTCTGGTGTTGTGTCATAATCGCAACGCTAGGAACTGCGGTTTAGCGACTCAATTTTCCCATAACTACCTGTCCACATAGAGCGATTGGTATCCCCAAATAGTCACCCATCCAGGCGCAACGTCGTTTAACTTTGGTAATCTAACAGACACCGGTGTGTTAACATGATAATCTCATAACATAATAGAACATCCTTTCTAGAAATACGTGATAGCAAACCGTTTAGTCCATGAGCCAAACCCATAAATTTCATCGATTGGTACCACCTGGGGGGACAAAGGGACACTACGTTTTTTCTGAAATACCTATGTTTGTAGTTACAGAAAAACTTTGAAGCCAGGCTGGGATCCACAGCTAAAGTGCAAAAAATCACTATCGATTATGGGTACCCTTGTCAAGAATTGTGCCATAAAAGAATGGGGTGGGGCAAATTAAAACGCCTATAACTCAGTAACTAGAGGGGATATATTGACATGTGACCACTCATTTTGTCCCTTACAAAAAAGCCTATGAAATAACATTAGATGTGTTGTAGCCCTGACATAGGTCATTGGAGGTCAAAGGTCAAATGTCAAAAAAATGAATTAAAAAAAAAATTAAGGTGTAAGTATTATTAGACGAAAATGTGATAACAAAATGAGCATTTCTCTGACAAAGGTAGTCTTTTCTTGAAGAAAACAATCTAGTCCATTGATAAAAAGTACAAAATAATAAATGTTATGGTGGTTTGATGTCCTGAAAAAAAACCGAAAAATGTATTTTGAGTATAATCTTTTTTATATGTTGCTACAGAAATTATATCTTTTTGGCGAGTCCACAACATTCTTATGAAATTTGCTTTGTTTCAGGTAAAGTATGGAACGCACTGATGTAAGCATGGAAGAAGGTGAGGTAGAAGAGGCTGAGGGCAACCAAGGAATCTGTGAAGCTTTACAAAAACGTCGTCGACATTCTTGTATTTTCAATTGCTCTGAAAGAGACTCCGATTTGAATTCACCAAAGGATTTGAACTCATGGACACAACTTGTTCGCGCTGCAGAAATGAGATGTTTTGATGCAATTCTTGATATAGCTATAGCAGCAGGTGATGGATGTGTGCCAGAAATCTTTTATCACCGACAGTGCAGGAATCGTTTCACCAAGAAGCGGGATCTAGATTCTATTATAATAAGTGAGGATCCACGAGAACCTGAACAGTCACAGGCAGGTAGTTCAAAAGTATTCTACAGACGTCAAACCGCAGTCACATCTTCAATATCAAGGGTGTACGAGGCTGTTTGTATCTTCTGTTTGAAGACTAGTAAATATATGAAAAGTACAAACAAAAGAGATCCACTGATTAAATGTGTTAACCTCCAAGCAGATAAGACAATCAGAGATGCTGCTACACATAAAAATGACACCCGAGTTATCGCTCTTCTCTCACGTGATCTTGTAGCTGCCGAGGGTCACTATCACCGTCAGTGTTACCGTGATTACACCAGACCTCCTAAATCTGGTGATCGTAACAATACCAGAACTTCCTTAAGTATTTTTACCACACCAGAGAACATTGATTCTGAACTTCTATATGCTAGAGCTGAAAAACTATGTTATGACAAACTTTTTGATAACATTAGAGATGTACTATTTAAAAAACCGAGGGTTATCAAGTTAACAGAATTAACGGAGGACCTTACATGTTTTCTGCGTGAGATGGGAATCACTGAAATTAAATCTTCAACAAAGAAGCACATTCAAAGGAAGCTCCAGAAGGAATTTGGTCAGAACATTCACATGATACCTAATGACAGTGGTAAAATTTTAGTGTACCCAGACAATTTGTTAAGAGGTGATCTAGTGAAAGAGAACATGAGATTGAGAGAAGAGTTAGATATCTTAACAAATGACTCTGTGGACAAAGATGGAATCATTAGCAAAGCATCTCGTTTCATTAGAAATGATGTTAGAAAGATAGATATCAGCACACCATGGCCTGTCGCAGCTGCAGAGATGAGTGACCCATGTATTTTCATTCCAGATGCATTAAATAACTTTTTGAGAATTCTTTTTGTTGGTTCACCTGTATCTGATGATATTCCTCGAAAAACACAAATACTAATACAGTCTGTTGGACAAGATATTGTGTATGGTGTGACCTGTGCTAGAGTGAAACCACCAAAACATATTATTCTCCCCCAAGCTGTGAAAAGCCTCACTGGAAACACCGAACTGATACAAATTCTCAATCGTTATGGACATGGCATTTCATACACAACGATGGAAGAATTTGATACTGCTCTTGCTCTAAAAAAACTGGAGAGCCACACTGACAATGAATTTGCATTACCCAATGACATTTACCCTAACACAATGGTGACATTGGCATGGGACAATATTGATAGGTTAGAGGAAACACTCAGCGGAGGGGGCACATCACACAGGGTGAATGGAATTCTAATACAACCAAGAATATATGGCCCACATTATTTGCCAACAGCTGATAAAACGACAAGTTCTCTAGAGTCATTTAAAAGGACAAGAACATTGAGTGTTATACAACCGTGCTTACCACTATATAATGCTGGAGAACGTGTTGGTCTTTTATCTCGGGCGTACATTGATGTGAAGGATGATGAAATGAACTATGATGTGTATAAGAAAACATTACTTTGGGTTCTTGCGAGATTGCACAGCTCTGTGAATCAATGTGTTGGTAGTTGGACTGGTTTTCATATCAATGTGCGTGAAAATGAACAAGTTACAGCAGACACTGTTCGATACTTACCTACCATAAATGCACCAGCACCAGAACTGTCAACAATGCATGAGATACTGCTACAGTCACAGAAAATCAGACGTGCTTTGTCTCTCCAAAGCATTGTTCTAGTGTTTGACCAAGCTCTATACGCAAAAGCAACTGAGGTGATTTGGAAACATAAAGACACCTTTTCTGATATCGTTCCAAGGCTGGGTGTGTTCCATACAGTATGCACTTTGCTTGGTGTCATAGGGAAGCGGTTTCAGGATGCTGGTTTGAAGGATTTGTGTATTGAATCCGGAGTAATAGCTGAAGGTTCGATTGGTGGGGTCCTTGATGGGCACAAGTACAATCGTGCAGTTAGATTCCACAAACTTCTTTATGAGGCATTACTTCGTCTTGCATGGAGAAGCTTCTGTAAAAAACAAGACTTTGAAGATAGTTGTGGTGATATTGTGAGCTTGATAGAAGATTTTTCCAGCAATGTATGCTCTGAAATGTTGTCGGAGACTCTCTGTAATCCATTGTTTGTGTCTGTGGCTTACCAGTTTTTTGAATATCTTGAAACTCTACGCTTTCAGTCAGGTGAGCTGGCAGCATTTTGGATGTCTTACATAGACCTAGTAAACATCGTCCTAAATATGCTTCGTGCCTCCCGGGAAGGAAATTGGTGTTTACATTTGCAGTCAGTTCGGGATATGATACCATGGTGCTTCGCATACGACCGAATGAATTATGCACGGTACCTTACACATTATTATACAGAAATGACCCATCTTAAAAAGGAGCACCCTGAGCTTCACAATTTCCTTGATCATGGTGGATTCTCAGTTCAGCTTAGTTCCAAGAACCCATTCGGAAGGATCCCAATTGACCAAGCTATCGAGGAAACAGTGAATAAAGACACACAAACAGCAGGAGGCACAAAAGGTTTTAGTTTAAAAGCTAGTGCAATTACCAGATACTATCTTACTGCTGAATATCGCAGTTCATTTCTACATTTACTAAGGGATACCCTAGGTACCAATTCTTGTACCGCTGTTATTCATCCAGATTTGAGTGAATCTCGAATGAGAAGAGATGAACGAGACATTACTTCGCTTGTGAATATGTTGGAAAATATTTGGGTCAATCCATTCTGTTCTCCAAATCAAGAACTTCTCAACATTTCCACAGGGATTGCTGCTACTGGAGATATTTCCCATGATCTCTTGACAGCTAAAGAACTTGGCGAGAACTCATATATTCAGTTCAGAGAAGAAAGACTCGAAAGTCAACCACCAAAAACGAAATTCCATGATCCTATAAAGAAAGCTAACTTAAAAACATTTACTGACATGAGAGTGAAGAGAACTTATCAGTCTGCTGGGAGAGCAATCATCATCAAAGCCGATAGAGATCTATTTGCTAAGATGATATTGATTGCACAAACTCGTGAAGTTGACTTGAAAGAGGTACTTGCACATCGTTTGGGCCCTATTTCATGGGCATTAGTTACACCAGAGGGTACACTACGGAAGACTGTGAAATCATCTCTCTACAAACACTTGACAAAGGAGTCAACGCCAGTAGAAACAATTCCTGATAATTCTGCATGTATCATAGATGGAATGGCTCTGGTCCAGAAATTAGATGCAAATCATATGACTTTCACTGATGTAGCTGATACTGTGCTTAATATGGTATTGAGAGAGGGACCAAAATGTAGTCGCATAGATGTTGTTTTCGATGTTTACCGAGAGCAGTCCATAAAGGATCTAGAGAGGGCTAACAGGGGCTCACCAACTGGAACAGCATACAAGACAATTTCATCTGGACATAAAATAACACAGTGGAGAAAATTTCTATGCGCACCGGATAATAAAAATAAACTAATTGAATTCCTAGTGAATGAGTGGTGCAAACCATCACGAATAGAAAGACTGGATAACAAATGTATGTTTGTTACAACAGGAAGACTCTGTAAAAAACTGTCACAAGGCTCTGTAGAAAGTGTCAGTTGTCTAGCGTCTTATCAGGAGGAGGCTGATACACGACTATTGTTGCATGCAGCTCATTGCGCTGCAGCCAAATTTCCTTCAATCATCATAATCTCTGAGGACACAGATGTGTTCGTTCTGTGTGTTGCCTTTTCATCTAAGCTATCTTGCCCTCTCTATCTGAAAAGTGGAACTAAGACACGCACCAAATTCACTGATATACAGAAAATATCTAAGATGTTAGCAGAAGACATTTGTCAAGCATTACCAGGTTTGCATGCATTCACTGGTTGTGACACTGTTTCTGCATTTGCTGGTAAAGGGAAGATAGCTGCTTATAAACTTTTGGCAAAAAACAAGACACATGTTCAGACATTGAAAATGCTTGGATCTGACTGGAGTATATCGGATGAACTTATGGAAAAACTGGAGGCATTCACCTGCAATATTTACAATTCAAAGACAACTATATCAAGTTTAAATGATCTCAGATTCAACTTATTTTGTGCTCGAAAAGGTGAAGCAGAATCTTGGCAATTACCACCATGTTCATCATCTCTTGTCAATCACTGTCGAAGAGCGAATTACCAGTGTGCCATTTGGAAGAGAAGCTTAGAGGTTTCTCCGGAAGTTCCTGATCCGATAGGGCATGGTTGGGGTCTTGAAGATGGTAAGCTTATCATTGACTGGAGTTCTGCATCGCCTGCACCAGAAGTGGTGATGGAACTTCTTTCTTGCACATGTTCGCGGAAGTGCGTCGAGGAAACATGTAGTTGTTTGCGCAACAGACTAAAGTGTACTTATATGTGCAAACTCACAACTTGTACCAACCAAAGTGAAGATACAGATGAGAATTATTTGTGTGGTGATAGTTCTCAGGAGGAAGATGAGGATGATGACATGGATATGTGATGATCTGTTTTGAATGATCTGAATTATGCATGATTTTCTGTGGAAGAACAACAAACATTACAATTAAATTTTAATTTGGTTTATAGCGATTCGCCAGTTTAGTTTGTGTCATTCAAGCACTGGAATGCAGGATTAAGTAACATCCAGAAATGATAGAGAACGTGGGTGCAATGCCATCTAGAATATTAATGTAAATAGAGGTTGCGACTTATTGATCTTTCTTGGCCTATATAATGACTTATTAATAGGGATATCATCTAATTAAATATGAAAGTCTGCTGATGGGGGCCTTTCCAGTGGCACACATAGGTTATTTGTATAAATAGTCTTTCTTAGTTTCTAGCTACTTGGATTTTGCATACACTTTTCTACAGAGGTGGGACACCGGTACTTCCCAAAATGACTTTTTAAAAATGGCCTGAAGTAGATCAGTCTTCCCTGAAACTGGGTCTCAGAAATGTCAATATGATAACTAATATTACTTCAAGGGCATTAACTGGTAACAAATAACTCATTTTAGATTCCATATACCGATAGGTGACAATTAGAAAGGCATCTCTGATGCCTTTCTGATTTGCACCTCGATTCGATAAAAAACTGAGGAAATTGACCTTTTGACCTTTGATGACCCACATAAAATGTTGGTATACGCATAAGATGACCCTTCATTTGTACCTTAGTGTATAAGTAATAGAATGAATAGTCCTTCATTAAAAGTTATTTGAAAGTTTTGAAATTATCACAGTTTACCTTTCCCTTACCCCTAGCAACATATAAAAAAAGATTATACTCAAAATACATTTTTCGTTTTTTTTAACTTTTTTTTTCAGGACATCAAACCACCATAACATTATTTTGTACTTTTTATCAATGGACTAGATTGTTTTCTTCAAGAAAAGACTACCTTTGTCAGAGAAATACACATTTTGTTATCACCTTTTCATCTAATAATACTTACACCTTAATTTTTTTTTTAATTCATTTTTTTGACATTTGACCTTTGACCTCCAATGACCTATGTCAGGGCTACAACACATCTAATTTTATTTCATAGGCCTTTTTGTAAGGGACAAAATGAGTGGTCACATGTCAATATATCCCCTCTAGTTACTGAGTTATAGGCGTTTTAATTTGCCCCACCCCATTCTTTTATGGCACAATTCTTGACAAGGGTACCCATAATCGATAGTGATTTTTTGCACTTTAGCTGTGGATCTCAGCTTGGCTTCAAAGTTTTTCTGTAACTAGATACATATGTCTTTCGAAATATCATAGTGTCCCTTTGTCCCCCAGGTGGTACCAATATCTGGTCTGGCTCATGGACTAGTTGGTGTTAGTTCAAATACTGTTTTTTCTTACAATTCATGTAACAAAAAAGATGAATATATGATTTCATTTTTGTTAGCGTATACATTTGGCACACTACCATCTTTGTGTTTTTGACTACACTTAAGCTTTTCTGTCTTGAGACAGCAGGGAGGTGGAGGGGGAAACTTTCCAGAGTGTGCCAATTTTAATTTATGTTCCAATCCAGAGTGTCCCTTTTGTGAGAGGTAGATTTTTAACAAATAAAAAAAAGAACAACTCTTGTGTCTAACTCTGTCCTCGTTGGGAGGTTAGTAAATAGACGTAGTTACACTTATTTCTACAAACGCTTACTCAGTAACACCAAAGTAAAAGTTATAAATATGTGAACACTCGTTTCGTCTGCAAACTGATCAAAAATTTTAAAACATCAACGATCAAATTTTTTTGTTACGCCATACTAAAGCCCATGAACGGTAACATAAAAACCCCGAAATGTTGCAATGTTGGCTATAAGAATATATAGAATATGTTACGCTTCAATAAAGCTAAGGACACCTCGGAGACAAGGATAAATGTTAAAGAACACTATAGAAGTACTAACATTGATCAAAGCTGTGAACTGCGTTTGAAATATTATGCGGCGGTGAATAACAATAATTTTTTGACATTATATTTGAATGCGACCGAGTTGTAAGCAACAGGGGAGAACTTTCGCGGAAATGTGTTATACAAGCGGGAAATCCTTGCTAGGGATCCACGTTCATGGACATTCCTCATGATGCTAGACAATTGTAGGGAAAATAAAATGTTGCTTTCCGTCGTGGTAGTGAGACGATATCTTCCTGTGAATATCTTAAATATTCACAGGAAAGAAAAAAAACGTAGATTTAAGCATCTTTCATGAAACTAACGATAGAGTAGAGAAATATAATCAACGTCTCTTCTGTGAAAAAGGGGTAGTAGGGAAGAGAAGAGGACATCAAAGAGAAGGCTGCCGCAAAGAAGGTGGGTTCCTTTTACCGTGCTAGTAAACTCCTCACACCTGACATTATCCTGTATCTCTACAAAGCCACCATCCGCCCATGCAGGGAGTGTTGTTGCCACATCTGGGCTGGTGAACTATCTACTTGTCTCTCCCTCTTTGACAAGATCCAAAAAAGAGTCGCCAACCTAATAGGTCCCTCACTGTCAACCAAGCTCAAGTCCCTGTCCCATCACCGCAATGTTGCATCCTTGTGCTTGTTTTACAAATACTTCAATGGATTACGCTCCGACGAATTGGCTACTCAGGTGCCTCCTCGACGTAAATTCACTAGACTAACTCGACAATCAACTAAATCTCATTCATTCAATGTGGAGGTCTCCAGATGCCGGAGAACCTTCTACTCAAATAGCTTCTTTCCTCGTGCTGCTGGCCTCTGGAACTTCCTTCCCTGCCCTCTGTTTCCCCGACAGTACTGACATGCAGAAATTTAAAACTAATGTAAACAGACATCTCGCTGCGCAGATCCCAATTTAGGTTGACCCACCCCAATCTTCTCCTCTTTTCTTTTTTCTCAGTAGCCCCTTACGTCTACAGTGACGGCCTGCCTTGTTTGGGGTGAACTGTGTTTTAAAAATAGAGGATATAGAGAGACTATCAATGCTATTCTCTGAGAACGACGTTGTAAGGAAGAGAGAAATCACAGCAAACCGAGATTTCGATTCGATTTTGTACTCAGTCAAGGCAGGAAAAAGCGCTCTGTACAGCAGTTCTTTAGATGTGGCAACAGTATTCCATCTTAGGGTGTGTCTGGATCCTATATAACATTGACAGGTTTACCCGGCATTGCCCGGGGCCATGGAAAACAAAATGGAAGAAGTTAAATAGCGTGTATAATATTTTTGTATTAAAAATTCTATCTATATCACTCTCTCTAGCAGTTTTTTTGTATCTGTCTCTTTTTCCTTCCCCCGTCCATATTTACGTCCCTTTCACAAACACACCCTTTCTCCTTCGCTAAGACAATTCCTCTCTTCTGTTTTAATGTGTTCAAAAATTGTACCTTCACAAATTAGGACCCACGCTAACTTTGACCCAAACCCAAACTCCAACCCTAATTAGTGCAGGCCCAAACCCTAACCCTCACCCCAACCCTAACCAGTGCACGCCCCAACCTGTACCCTAACGCTAACACTAACCCTTATTCTAACCCTTACCCTAACCCTTACGCTAACCCTAACTTTAACCCTAACTAGTGCAGGCCCCAGCCCTAACCCTAACCGGTGCACGCCCCAACCCTAAGCCTTACCCCAACCCTAACCGGTGCACGCCCTAACCCTAACCCTAACTCCAACCCTAACCCTAACTCCAACCCTAACCAATGCAGGCCCCAACCCTAACACTAACCTTAACCCTAACTCCAACCCTAACTTGTGCAGGCCCTAACCCTAACCCTAACCATAACTCCAGCCCTAACAACGGGGTCAAAGTAAGAGTGGGTCTTAATCTGTAAAAGCACCGTAAAAAATAATAATATAACTGATTCACTTTCAAATGTAAGACTGTAATCTTACATTTATTGCTCCCGGACAATGCCGAGTAGAACAAAACACAATGTAATGTTTAGTGCCGGGTAATCCCGTTCCACCCAAGCGTTTTCAAAAGATGAAATGTGGCAAAACTGTTCCATCTTAGGATGTGCCTGTCCCTTATCTCTTATACAAGTAGACGATTGCATCTCTTGATAATAAAGAACATCCAACTCGTAAACTTACATTTATTTTTAAATACTTATTTTAAGTCTGCCAAAGAAAGAGAGAGAGAGAGACGAGAGTATTATTTATTTTTATATATATTTATCTTTCTACGTGTATTGCAGTTACACTAACTGTCTCACTTATGATTACTGATTCGACCACGATGCTGGACAAATCCATCTTGATCGCGAGTGCCCCAGGCACAATTCCACAAGTGGCCGCCAAGTCCACGGCGAAACAACTTACCAAACGACTGACCAACGAAGCGTTGATACTCAACACTGGCCAAATATGGCGACGGTACTCGCCTTCAGACACGCCGGCTGGGCGACGTTGGCATCGCTGTCCGCTTCTGTATCATTAGACCAGCAAAGGTCAATGAAATCTGTGACTTTGCAGAGGCTTGGTCATTTATGGTTTTGTTTTCTTGTTCCGATGGGAGGGGGTGATATAACCACTGGACACTTTTCTGGAGTGGACGAATAGAATTTGAAAACATGGGTGGGGATGGGTAGCGGTGTGGATAATACTTCCACCTTCGTGATACAGATGCACACTTAACGTAAATGATACTCCGGGGTATTATATTCGGATAGAATATAGCAGAGACAGAACTTGTGGATAGTTCACGTATTCCACGCTGTATTGCCTGGCGTGATGTTAATATTTCATCGAATCGTTATAACTAGTCTACTCGCCTACGTCTGATTTCTTTTAGAAAAGTAGCTTAAGGATGTTTGCAAAGCGGCATTATTTAAATATACAAGGTGTCAGTACTGACAATAAGTATTCAATAATCTGACTAATAGTCTGTCCGATTCAAAGATATAAACTACTAGCATGATATGTGGCCCGGCGTTGCTCGGGAAAATGAAGGAAGCGAAGAATCGAAACACCCAGAACTATATTTCAGGCAGTCGTCTCGTGTGGCTAGTTCAGTCGCTGCGACCGGTACTCGCTGCTACAAGTAGCGGCGAGCGAAGTCGTGTCGTGTGACTGAAGCTTTACTAAAAGAAGCTAACTTATAGGTTCTGGCCTTTTGGTCAAGATCAAAGTGTTGTATCTGTTCCGATGGATACTACACCCCATAGACTGGTATTGTCTTGGCCTTCGGGGCTTGATTTACGCCGGTCTATTGGATTGTCCTGTGCAGTTCTAGGAGGTCCACCCTCCCAGGCTTTGCCTCCCCTCTTTGGGGAGGAGTAAGTTCATTGTTTACTGCTTGAGGCGCCCCTACCGGGGAATGCCGACGGGGCTGCCCAGGCAATTTTTGATGGTCAGAGTGCTCACCTCTCGGGCGCTGGCTTTTCAACCCCCACTTTCCGACCCGACCTTGGGTCACATCTTACTTGTGGGAGTAGGATAAAACTGGCCTTGTGCCTAACTCCTGGAGAGGAGTAAATAATACTTTTGCTTGGCCTTTTGACTAAGATCAAAGTGTAGTATCTGTTCCGATGGATACTGCACGCCTGTCCTGTGCAGTTCTAGGAGGTCCACGCTCCCAGGCTTTTCCTCCCCTCTTTGGGGAGGAGTAAGTTTATTGCTTACTGCTTGAGGCGCCCCTACCGGGGAATGCCGACGGGGCTGCCCAGGCAGTTTTTGATGGTCAGAGTGCTCACCTCTCGGGCGCTGGCTTTTCAACCCCCACTTTCCGACCCGACCTTGGATCACATCTTACTTGTGGGAGTAGGATATAACTGGCCTTGTGCCTAACTCCTGGAGAGGAGTAAATAATACTTTCGCATCACCTCTCGGGCGCTGGCGTTTCAACCCCCACTTTCCGACCCGACCTTGGGTCACATCTTACTTGTGGGAGTAGGATAAAACTGGCCTTGTGCCTAACTCCTGGAGAGGAGTAAATAATACTTTCGCTTGGCCTTTTGACTAAGATCAAAGTGTAGTATCTGTTCCGATGGATACTGCACGCCTGTCCTGTGCAGTTCTAGGAGGTCCACGCTCCCAGGCTTTTCCTCCCCTCTTTGGGGAGGAGTAAGTTTATTGCTTACTGTCTGAGGCGCCCCTACCGGGGAATGCCGACGGGGCTGCCCAGGCAATTTTTAAATGGCCAGAGTGCTCACCTCTCGAGCGCTGGCTTTTCAAACCCCACTTTCTCGACCCGATCTTGGGTCACATCTTACTTGTGGGAGTAAGATAAAACTGGCCTTGTGCCTAACTCCTGGGGAGGAGTAAATAAAAAAAACTTTCGCCTGGTAAAAGAGAATGTTTTTATATTCAGTGTTGTTAGGGTATTAGCCTAGTTAATTCCTAGTAGCATTACATTGACTACCAAAGTGTACAAGACGTGTCTTATTTTCCTGTTCCGTTCGTTCAATAATTGTCGACGGTTTTTCTTTCTGTATAATCATTCCATATTTATCTATTGTCAATTTTCTTTGTTTTCCTCACGAATTTGATTGATCGATTTTGTTTTATTGAAATGTATTCACTTTAAATACATTTTTTATTATTTTTGTATATTGATGTTATATATCTTTCACGAATTATTTTTTGTGATGACAGGCTTCGCTTAACGTTATTTTTTTTCTCGAAAAAAAGCAATAACCCAAAAGATACATATGATATTAATTTCTATTTAAACTGATAATTCTCATAATCTCTTTGCAAACACATCTATATATCTCGATCTATAATTCTTTCTGTTTTTTTCTCCTTCTCTGTCTCTCTCTCTATATATATACATAAATATACATGCATATATATATATATATATATATATATATATATATATATATTATATATATATATATATATATATATATATATATATATATATACATATATATATATATATGTATATATACATATATGTATGTTTTATGAAAGCATTATTAAAAATAACAGAAGTAGTCTGTTTAATTATACTTTTTTTAAATTTCTTTAAGTTTTTCTGATGGTATTTTTCAATTAAAATTTTTTTTAAATGATAAATGTCCCATAGGTATCACGAACGTTTTCGATTATTCGTCGAATCATCCGCATGTGTCAAAAGGCAAATGAACAAAAAAAGCTGGAGAAAGAAGATAATTTTTTAAATAACCGCGGAGAAACATGCAGAGAATGTTTTCGCATTGTTCCACGAAAGACGTTGACGATTTAAATTCAGCAACGCTGGAAGTGCATCACATAATAACATCGAATTATGTGAAGCATTTTAAAATGTTGCCACTGGTTTCATGCGTGATCTTATTCATTGTATGTTGTTTTGTTTAAAAATACTGGAAGCTATCTACATTAAAACACAACAACCTACAATTTATATCATTACGCATGAAACCAGTGGTAACATTTTTATATGCTTAACGTAATGCGATTTTATTGTGTGATACCACTCCGGCGTCGCACAATTTAAATCGTCAACGTATTTCCTAGAGCAATGCGAAAACATTCGCTGCGCGTTTTTGCGCCGTCTTTTTTTAAAATTGTCTTCTTTCTTCAGCTTATTTGTTCATTTGCTTTTGACACCTAGGATGATTCGACAAAGAATCGAAAACCTTTGCACTATTAAAAGTTAAACCACGATACTATACATTAAAAAAAAAGATATTAACTTTTAAAATGTGTTTTACTTTCTAAGTCGGTTGTTTGTATCCAATGACCACCTTTCGGCGCGTGATTTTAAATGTGAGAAATACAGTGTAGAAAGTTTAAAAAGCAAACCCCTTATCAAAAAGAGATGGTAAAGCTCGGGAGAGGGGGAGGGGCTCCTAGGGCCATATCATTAAATCAACTACAAATGTGTATGATCAGGTATATCAGTCGGAGAAACACGTGACTGCTTATTTTAAATATATTGTAAATGGCGGACGAAAAATGAGAAGCGTCTTGGCCTTTTCGCTTCAGTCGACAAACGCATTTTAATGGAAGCCGTGGACATGAATCATAATGAATGTTTGGTGAAATAAATTAATTAAATATGTAAAGATATTTTCAAAAAAATGCCAAATATTAAAAAAAGTAAAACAACTCTCAAATCTTTCAAAATTATAACTATCGATAAAAAGGTTAGAAAAAAAAAAAAGAAAATGGACGTAAAACGAATGAACATGCATCTTGCAAGCAATAACACGAATAAAAAAAATAATTAAATGAAGAGAAATAAGATATTAAAAAAATAATTGAAAAAGAAATGAGAAAACATATAGAAAAAAAAACAGCCATTGTCATTTCGCAAAAGTCAGAATTTAACTATAAATTACAAAATGGAAAAGTTTTCAATAAGAAAAAAATAAATCGTGTCTACGTAAAAAGAGAGATCAGCATTTCGCATTGATCAATTTTTATTCATTTCAACTCAGGTCAAAGTCAAACGATCAATCAATTTACTACCTGTCCTTAATCAAAGCAGATCAAACAATACCAATTGAACGTCATATTCCAATAAAACGGAAGTGGTTCCGGTGCAGTAAATACGTCGT
>OY744535.1:19980115-19997615 GCA_963556195.1 Sepiola atlantica
AGCTAACCACGTAGAACGAACGTGGAACGAGGCGAAGAAAAGAAACAATGTTGAATGTGACACCTACACGCAAATGGTGGAATCGTACCTTGCCGAATTTAGGGAAACAAACTATCCGAAAGGACACTGCACTGGGAACTGTTTTCCAACAAATTGCCAAATTTTACCCAGTGTAAAACTAACCCTATCCCCAACCCTAACCCTATTTTTCAAAATCATTTTATTTTTCATTTTATTTTTCATGTTTTAATAATTACAATACCAAAATCCATTTTTCGATTAATCGTGGTTGAAACTTGAAACTTGAGTTCTCTTTTCCTTATTTGACTCTCCTCAACTTAAAGATAATATTTGTTCGGACCTAGTTCACAAGCGCTGCTTTCTTATTGTTACACCGGCCGTTCTTACACAGGAGAAACTACACCGGTTGTCACTATAAATAGTGCGAGTCACCAGAAGACAAAGCACAGTCTTGTAACTGTCTAGCCAAGAGCTCGTCACTTTCTTACTTTGTTAATACACTTGTTAAACCAACCCTCGACTTGACTTCATTTATTTATTATTTACTGTGGAACAACTTCACAACACTTATATTGCCAGGTGTGACATGCAGACTGCTCAACGAATACTCGTTCGACTATGAATACTAATAATACAACTACTACATGATTTATATTGTAATAAACTGATTTCTGTTTTAGCTAGTTAATCTTGTACTAGCGAGAACCTTTAAAATTTTAACACTGTGTTTTTCATTGAAATTAATTTTTTAAAGTTCCAAATAAAATTAAATGTAAGAATTGTAATTGATTGTTATGTATTTTAATAAAAGTGTAACTAACTGAATGATTAAAAATGCTACAAGTTTTGGTCAATAACTTCTTTTTAGCTAAAGGTTTTGCAATTAAGATAAATTGTAATATCAGTTATCGTCTGCTTTATTTACATATACAAAGACAAATGTATTAATCTTACTCTGCGTCGTAATTGTGTGAATTACCTCCCTTTGATTTAGCGCATGCGTATCGGCAACGTAACAGTCGTACTAACAAACAAAAGAGAGAGAGAGAAAGAAAATCAGTTTTTATAAAAAAAAAAGATTGATTTTTAGTTTGTTTAAAAACTTAACTAGATTACGGTTTAACTGTTTATTTTGAAACGACTTTATAAAACAGCATAACAAAAACGTTGAACACATAATTATGTTGAACGTAATCCGACAGAGTACCGCAATTTATGTACGTTTATATTTAATTGAAGATAACATTTTTATTTGATTATGTAAACCGACAGAGAAAACATTGCAGTTAATGGGTCAGCTGATCGATTAGTCACAGTAAATAGTCATAACAACAATTATCTTCTCCAGTGGAATGAACAATTCAGATGCAAATAAAGTTATTCAACTGCACACTTTGTTTTCCTATTTAAGATGGTCTGGGTAACATTTAAATATTCATTCAAATGTATCTACGCTTATTCCCAACGAGTGAGGCGCGGCACACTCTTCCGTCGACTATAGTAACACGGACATCTGGGAAAAGTTAAGAATGTAAAATATTGAATTCTATTTGTGTCATATTTGTCTGATCAAAATGTCTTATATTTTAGAAGAAAGTAAATTCCACTGAAAAAGAAACGGATAGTTCTAAATTTTAGTAACATGTCGGTAGATATATACTAAATAAAAAAAAATATATGAGAAAGTATTTAGCAGATATTAAAAACGCAACTGATCCGATCAAAATGTCGTATATATTAGATGGAGTCTAGTGCGTTTAGTAAAAAAAAAAAGGCTGATTTTAAGATGAAAAAATTGAATCAGGAAACCATCAACGAAGACCCGCAAATCACGCTCAGACGTTCGCTGTTCATAGAACAATACTGGGTGAGAGAAGGCAAATAAAACTAGGATATGAACAACAAAGGACAAATCTCGAAATTGGTGCTCATGTTCTTTATAGAGACCGTACGTCCAGGGAAATTTGTGGTAAAATGTCAACTCTTAATTAGTGAAAATTTCAACAATCAGCTAATTTACGCCAATCAACAACGTCGAAAGATTTAGTGCAGAATTAGGCGCGTAAAATTGAAAGAAAACAACTACGACCATCGCATTTCACATCCCTCTTTATTCCTCGACCGGTTGTCTTTCAAACCTGTAGATTAAAAATACGTTGTCTCTCCGTCTGCTTCTTTTGGGGATGTATATTCTCTCTCTCTCTCTCTCTCTCTCCCTCTCTTTCTCTCTCTCTCTTTCTCTTTCTCTTTCTCTTTATCCCTCTTTCCCTCTCTCTATCTTTCTCTCGCTCTCTCTCTTTTTCTCCCTCTTTCTCTCTCTTGCTCTCTCTCTCCCTATCTATCTCTCTTTCTCTCTCTCTCTCTCTCCCTATCTATCTCTCTCACACACACACACTCTCTCTTTCTCTCTCTCTCTCCCTATCTATCTCTCTCACACACTCTCTCTCTCTCTCCCTATCTATCTCTCTCACACACACTCTCTCTCTATCTCTCTCACACACACTCTCTCTTTCTCTCTCTCACTCTCTCTCTCTCACTCTCTCTCTCTCCCTATCTCTCTCTCTCTCCCTCTTTCCTTCTCTCTCTCTCTCTCTTTCTCCCTCTTTACCTCTTTCTCTCTCTCCCTCTTTCTCTCCTTCTCTATCTCTCTTTCTCCCTCTTTCCCCGCTCTCCTTTCCTCTTTCTCTCCCCCTCTCTCTCTCTCTTTCTCTCTCTTTATAATTATCACAGTGAGGGTAAGAAACAGATTTGCGTTTGCTTTCGTACGAGAACGGTTGTGTTAGACCCAACTCACCTACTCAACTTCCTTCGATAAAAATAAATAATTATATTTTTTATATTAAAAACTTGTTGTCGCTCCTTTATACGACGTTCAATTGCAGCACACGAGTCCCAGCAAGATAAATTATCCTCAGTCCAGAATTAATGACGCCTAATGAAAGCAGACCTTACTGACTCCACTGAAGACCCGTCAGGACAGACGGCGGATTGACCCCTTTCAATCAAAATGAATGTAACGGTCGGTTAGTCCGTGGAGTTTGTGTAGGTTCATGCGCAAGACGAAACAACCCTTCTTGGCTCAAAACGGTCGTGTTATAAAACAAAGCAATCGAACCTTTATATATTCAGTCACGATTTTTCTTGTTTTTTTGCTGGTTGTGAGTTTTTTTATACTTCTTGTTCTGATATTTCGCATTTGCTTTATGCATAACAATCTGTGGATAAAAATATATACAGTATTAAAGAGAATATTTTTTTATAAAATATTTAGAAAACCTTCACAACGCAGATTATTGTTTTTAAAAATAAATTATTTATTTATCTTAAAAACATATATTTTTTTTTTTTTGAACTTGAGCGCTTTCGGTAATAAAATCACCATCTTCAGAAGAATAAGCATATTTTTCTTTTTTTTCTTCATTTTTTTTTTTTTTCCACCCCGACTGAGACAAGCAGTAAGGATGAATTCGTCTCGATGTTATGGACGAAATGTTTATAAGTCGTGTGTATCACGTGGTACGTGGAAAGTTATTTGAAAATTTCACACATTAGGAGCGTTGGCGAAATGGCAGAGATAAAGAGAATATTTTTTTATAAAATATTTAGAAAACCTTCACAACGCAGATTATTGTTTTTAAAAATAAATTATTTATTTATCTTAAAAACATATATTTTTTTTTTTTTTGAACTTGAGCGCTTTCGGTAATAAAATCACCATCTTCAGAAGAATAAGCATATTTTTCTTTTTTTTCTTCATTTTTTTTTTTTCCACCCCGACTGAGACAAGCAGTAAGGATGAATTCGTCTCGATGTTATGGACGAAATGTTTATAAGTCGTGTGTATCACGTGGTACGTATATACAATATTGATATAAAGGCATCCCGTTTACATATTAATATAATATGTATATCAACATGTATGAATAGATTGATATGACATAAAGAGAAGGACAAACAAAACAAATACGTTCCTTTCAACATAACCTTTGAACCTCTCGATATACAGTTTGATTCTGAATAGATTCACAGTCTTTTTACAGTGTGGCAGATGGGAAGGACATGGAGGACCGCTGGCTTCCGGTGGAAAAAGCTTGAAGAAAGTGTATACGGATGCCTGAAAGTGATATAACAATTTCTTTATTTTTTATTCATATTAATTTCAGACTTTTCTTTTATTCATATTAATTTCAGACTTTTCTTTCATCATATTCTAATAATTAACATAATACAGACTATTTGAAAAATAAGTTATTTGATTGTTTTCAAAACTTTAAAAAATCTTCATTGAAGAAAATAAACAAAATAGAAGAATCTTTTTTTTTTCAAGAAATAATGTTTTTGAGCAACGGAATGTGTTTCTTTTTTTACTTAATGATTTTTGGAAATATTTAGTGAAAATAATGTTTTTTGGGAGGGTTAGGGATAGGGTTTAGGGTTTAGGGTTAGAGTTAGGGTTAGGATTAGGGGTTAGGGGTTAGGGGTTAGGGGTTAGGGTTAGGGTTAAGGGTTAAGGGTTAAGGGTTAGGGTTAGGTTTAGGGCATTTCCATTTCTAAGAAAAAAGTTTGATTCCGGAAGTTACTCCATTTCCAAGAAAAAAGGTTTTCACTATTATTAAAAAAAAATGTTTTGAAAACAATCAAATAAAAACAAATACATTCTTTTTCAAATAGTCTGTATTATGTTAATTATTAGATTATGATGAAAGAAAAGTCTAAATTTAATATGACAAAAAGTAAAGTCTGAAATTAATATGAATTAAAAAAATTGTTGTATCACTTTCAGGCCTCAGTACACACTTTCTTCAAGCTTTTTTCACCGGAAGCCAGCGGTCCTCCATGTCCTTCCCATCTGCCTACAGTGTCTACAACAGTTTGGCTTGAGCCCAAACCTAAAGAACACTGTTTCCCTTGTTGTGTTCCTCAGAGTTTTGCGCGCATCATGTTCCATGTAACAAGTTTAGGTCATTACTATAATATTTAATTAAAAAAAGGTCATTAAACAAACACCTACCCCCCCCCACACACACACACACCGTGTTCACTGTATTTGATTTTTTGGTGCTTTTTCATTTTAGGACCCATGCTAACTTTGACCCCATCGTTACAGTTAGGGTTAGGGTTTTTTTTTCCTTTTTAATTAAAAATATTTACATGTATGGGGGGGGAGGATAAAAACATTGGGGAAGGCGGTCAACAAAATTTTTTTTTTTTTTTCTTAACTAAAAAATATTTCTATGACTGGTAATATAAAAAAATTGAGGGGGGTACAAAAAATTTTTTTTCTTTCTTTTTAAACTACAAGTCTTTCTATTTATGGGCGAGGGTACAACAAAAATCGGGGTAGGATCGAATTTTTTTTTCCTTTATTTTCAACTAAAAATAATCTTGGTCTAACCACCACAGAAATATGACTGGGGCTCCATTGGCTTACGCGTGAGCCTTCATTTCTGATGCGGCAGCCTAGCAAAAATATGCGACCGGAGGGAGCATATATTTGCTAGTTACTATAATGTGAACTGTGGCAAGATTTCAATAGATGGTCGTCTATCTTCTAACTGTATATACTTAAGAAAGGTCCGTCTGCCTTTACACAAACACCCATTGAATTTTGAATGTTTCTCCAATATTTTAGAGCCAGTATTTTGGCCTTGACCACGTGCACATATGTAAACCACTTTTTTATAATATTGGTTGTTGTTCTACGTGCACATATGTAAACCACATTTTTATAATATTGGTTGTTGTTCTACCTCGTTTCTCTTTTTCGCTTCAAGGTTCGTAATCATTCGATCCATTTGCGATTCATCTGCCTGGCTCAATCTCCACATACGAAAAGCATATAATAAACGGAATCCTTTTATTTTACTAGACCATATCCTATTAGAGTCAGAAAATCAAAGTTACTCTGACATACAACAATATACAAATTGTATATTTAATTAAACAAATCATTCAAATTAATTAAGTTATGTCCCTCATACATAAAATTGAAGTCAGTGATGCAATAGATGGGAACGCAACTAGGTAAATAGTGGCAAACATAATTATTCAAATATTTACTTACATTTTATTTATGTCGCTCATGAAAACGATACGTATTTATTTACGTATTTTATTATGCAACAACCGAGCCCCGGCTGACTGTAATACTATTGGTATGCTCCTAATTAAATCGTTTACATACATTTTATTTATTTTGTTCATTTCTCTGACACTGTGACGTTGGTTTTCTTCAACAATTTTTTGAAGACTTTTAAGATTGTCAAGAGCGCATGGCCGTTCTCTGCCTTCTTCTTCAAAGTTCTCATTACTTATCACTATAGAATTTCTGCAACCATATTCATACTCTCCGATCACTTGTACACATTTCTCCTCTGTTCATACGGGAAACTACTTCAGCAACATTATAATAGAGTTTCCACCTATATTAATGTTCATAATTTGTTACTGGAATATAATTCTAAAAAACAAAAATAATATAAGAAAATATGTCGTATTGCATTACGTGTTTTTTGACAATTCAATATGGTTGCCAGCATTCACCACCAGGGAAATAGTGTAAACATAATTATTCATTTTGTTCATGAAAACAATTGGCATTTTTGTTATGCAACAACTGACATCCGGTTGACTGTAATAATATTCATATGTTACTCTTCAAATCGTTTTTTCTATGAAACCGAGTTCGTCTTAACATATTTAATATTTCAAGTCATTTTTATATAGCAATTTAGTAAACATCAAGAAGTTATAAAAACAGAAAACATCTAAATACTTTAACCGAGGGCAAACGCATAAACCCTAACCCTAACCCTGCCCCTAACCCTAGCCATAATTCCTACCATAATCCCTAACCCTAAACCCTAACCCTAACCCTAACCCTAATTCCTACCCTAACCCTAACCCTAATTCCTACCCTAACCCTAACCCTAATTCTAAACCATAACATAAACCCTAACCCTAATTCCTGCCCTAACCCTAACCCTAATCCCTACCCTAATCCTAACCATAACCCTAACCCTAACCCTAACCTCAACCCTAAACCCTAATCCTAAACCCTAAACCCTAACCTTAACCCTAATTCCTACCCCCAGTTGCGCTAAATAGAGATCAGTGACTCTATGTTTACTCTGTTTTAAGTCTTGTCAGGAACAAACATAGTCGTCACCCCCGAAGTGATGTGAATCCGGTAACTTCCCTTTTACTGAAAGCACCCGTTGACCCTTGCTCGCACTCGGCTTCTTCGTTCAAACTAGCAGCCTTGATTATATAACAAAATCACTGCTACCAGATACCAAACTTAGAGTCCGCATCAAGACGATCTGTTACATGAAAATTCTCGCCCTCCCATTTATGTCAGGTGACACCTCGCTGCTACCTAGCCATTTATGAGCTGATATTCACAACGATTCGCTTCCCCTGTAGGATCACTAGATGTCACATCTCAAACAGAATATCTATGTGATGTGGACTCCATCGACGAAATTAAGAATACACTTATACAACTGCTCTCAATAACCACAGGCACACTTAGATAACTTGGCCTATTCGGAAATAATGATATACTGAAAGACCCATGTATATCGCGTAAACCTACAGAGGGTACTATTACAGAGAATGCACTGCGTTTCCGTGACTTTGCGTCGTCGTCAACGTTCGGGCAGGTCTCGGAAGCGCCCGAGAGTTGACGAGACTATTAACCAATCAGGTTGCAGTAGGCATTAGACAATCAGGTAGCAAGCAAGCAGACGATAACTTTTGGAAGAAATTACTATTTAGGATCTGCAGCGCGTTAAAAAAAAAGAATTTCTCCGATCTGTGTAAGCGCGTTGAATTTCTTGAAGGACTCATTGAGTTTTTCCAGCAACGGTCACTTTTAGCGAAAAACTAACCCTAACCCTTATCCTAAGCCCTAACCCTAAACCCTTATCCTAAGCCCTAATCCAGTAATTCCTCTCTTTTCTCTAGCTTCTTTCTTCATTTGTTTTTTTTTCATCTGATTATGATTCGGCGAAGAATCAAAAAAGTTCGTGAGACATATGGAACATACATTATTATTTTTTATTTTATTAAAAAAAAATGATCATTAGGAAAAATGAAACTAAAAAGATATAATTAAGCTGAAGAATTCTGTTATGTTTAACAATGAAAACATTCTTCCTAAATACACAGTATATATATATATATATATATATATATATATATATATATATATATATATATATATATATATATATATATAGTAAGAGAGAGAGAGAGAGAGAGAGAGTAAAATAATAATTCAAAGATATAAATTATATCTTCAACCAGTAGACTATCAGGATTAAAACAAAGCTCAATATAGTGTATAGAGTAATAATATTAATTGAATGACATAATAAAAAGAGAAATTAATCAGATGTTATTAAAACTCAAAAATAAGGAGTGATACTGCTTCTTTAACTCATTAGTCTTCAAAAATAATTTTCTCCTCAGAGGACCATTACCGCAATGACATTACTGCAGGTAATAAAAATTAAGCTTTGAAATTATATAAAAATATACAAAAAATGCATAAATATACATATGAAACATCAAATATATCAGCCCAAAACGTACTTTTTTGTTAAACTTATACAGTTCCTCCACCTGAGAGTTCATCATTCAAACTCCTCGGCCTAACCTTCACAGGTAACATGAATTGGAACAAATACATTGAAGACATTGCCAAGGCTGCCGCAAAGAATGTTGGCTCCCTCTACCGTGCTAGTAAACTCCTCACACCTGACATTATACTGTATCTCTACAAAGCCACCATCCGCCCATGCATGGAGTATTGTTGCCACATCTGGGTTGGTGCATCATCTACTAGTCTCTCCCTCCTTGATAAGGTCCAAAAAAGAATCGCCAACCTAATAGGTCCCTCACTGTCAACCAAGCTCCAGCCTCTGTCCCATCGCCGCAATGTAACATCCTTGTGCTTGTTTTACAAATACTTCAATGGATTATGCTCCGATGAATTGGCTACTCTCGACGTAAATTCACTAGACTAACTCGACAATCAACTAAATCTCATTCATTCACTGTGGAGATCGTCAGATGTCGGAGAGCCTTCTACTCAAATAGCTTCTTTCCTTGTACTGCTGGCCTCTGGAACTCCCTCCCTGCCCCTTGTTTCCCCAACAGTACAGACATGCAAAAATTTAAAACTAATGTAAACAGACACCTCGCTGCGCAGATCCCAATCTAGGTTGACCGCCTCTACCTTCTCCCCTTTTCTTTTTCTCAGTAGCCCCTTACGTCTACAGTGGCGGTCTGCCTTGTTTGGGGTGAACTATGTTAAAAAAAAGCAAACTACCTCTCCTTATTATATATATATATATATATATATATATATATATATATATATATATATATATAATTGATTCACATAAGTAAGTACAATATTGCTACATGTGTTTCCACAAACCAGGATCGTCAGAGAAAAGTCATGATTTTATCTGAGAATCCGGATCTAATGAAACCCGGATACTAAACTTCGATTTATTTGTTTTTATTTAAATAGAATCTGTGTATGGATATTTTTTATGTTTTATGTATTTATTGATATTTTTCAGTTTCTTTTTGGTAAATTCACATTTCGAGATGGTGGATTCGCGTATCAGCGAACATATTGCCGAATGGTTTCAAATGCAGTTTAGTGTACTGTCATGGGCACATTCTATTTAACCCATAGATTGAACCCTGTCAGGTAGTATCACGTTTGGTGAGAATACACCTGGGAGTAATGCTACCTGACGGCTGACCCCACACACATCAGAGATAGCCAACCACCGAATGCACTTTAAGTCATACCCAGGAACGGAATTGGCCGGATGTTATTTTAACTTATTGCAAACTATTCCGTAAATTGAGTGGGGATCTATTACTGTATGCCAGCTCTTCTAATGATACTACTACTAATAGTAATACTACTACTACTACTAATCAAGATTTGCTATATGTTCGTCTGAAGCGGAAAATATACTTTTCATATTCATAATGTATTATTGTACTAAGTCTTTATTCTAAATTGAAGGAGTGTAGTAACCCTAACCCTATCCCTAATCCTAACACCATATCCTATGGATTACCGCCTGTTTTTGGCTTTGGTAAGGATTATGTATGCTGTTGATTCATGAGATCATCTCCCGAGACATTACCTTCTGAGACAGAGGGGGGTACCGTATGTCAACATGAAATTGTCACAATCGACTGTTCATTACTAAACTCAACACTGTATATATATATATATATATATATATATATATATATATATAAATATATATATATATATATATATTTATTTATTCTGGTACAGAAAAATTAGTACAACATTCGTACCGTCGGTTTCAAGCACGGAAGGTCTTACCCATCCGGCTCTCTTCAGCTTCTGTTGTCATCTGTATTCAGATGACAACAGAAGCTGAAGAGAGCCGGATGGGTAAGACCTTCCGTGCTTGAAACCGACGGTACGAATGTTGTACTAATTTTTCTGTACCAGAATAAATAAATATTATGCTCTTAATTTTTAACTTTAATTCTTCATTAATCGAGCACTCTGCTGGGAGTTTTCCTACCAGTTTACAAAGAAGTTATATGTATATATATATATATATATTTAATTATTTTGGGGGGAGTACCAAATTGTTTTATCGCAAGCATGTCGGGAAGACGAGTTTTATCGTTCATGATTAAAAGTTAATCAAAAGAGAAAAAAAGAAAAAAGCCAGCCGACCGGTTTCGCCCTATTTTAACAAAGGTGGTATGGATGGATGTAAAACAAAACATAAAAAAGGATTTAAAAGAAATGGGGAAAAGAGACCGGTTTGCTGGCTTGTTTTTTGTGTTTTCTTGATTTGATCTATTTTTAATCATGAACGATAAAACTCGTCTAACCGTCATGCCTCCGATAAAATATATATATATATATGTATATATATATATATATATATATATATATATATATATATATATATATATATATATATATATATATATATATAAAAGAAAGAAGAGGGATAAATATGAACGAATAACAACTCTATTTCAACTTCGATTATTCAATGCAAGGTGTACACAATAAAAACATGTTTATCTAGTTGGCGAATGTCCGTAGATAGGGTGTCCATCTTTAAATCTCCTTTCAGCGGACACCTTATCTACGGACATTCACCAACTGGACAGACTCCATATTTTTTACACGCACACTCTTACTCTCCATTACTTTATGTATTTTCAAATTTTGAATTTTGGCTTTTCCACTGCCAACTTATCCATCTATGTAATTCATCTGATGATAAAATTTTAATCTTTGAAAAGCCTTGACTAAAGGAAAGAAAAATAAACATGTTTTTACCGAGTACACCTTGCAATCGAAGTTGAAATAGATTTGTCATTCGTACATATTTATCCCTCTTCTTTCTTTTATCTGTATAATTGCTCTATCCCGTATATTGAGCTTGAACTATTTCACTATAGGTTCTATCCTCTAAAACTATACTTTTAGTTTCATATATATATATATATATATATATATATATATATAGATAGATAGATAGATAGATAGATAGATAGATAGATAGATATTGCTCGTAATGCTAATAACAATATCATAAAATGAACTGTATTCAAGTGTGTGATTCTTCTTTATCCCCAGATAGGAATAAAACACGTGAAGCAAAACAAAATATTTGAATGTGTTGATTTTGTCGAACCCCTATTTACGATTGACTTGAAAGCCCTTGGCAACAACAAACATTTACTATATATTTTTTTCTTTTCTTGTTCTGTAGATCAAATGCATCGACATCATTTTATTTTAATTTTAATAAACGTGTTTTCATAATTTAAATGATCGGAGAATTGTCGGAATGAAAAACGTTGTGTATTTTTTCATTGTGTAATTGTTATGGGATTAAATAAAGGGGGACCTGAATATTTCATCCTATCCCTATCCATCTATCTACTTATCTCTCTATATATATGTATACATATATATATATATATATATATATATATATATATATATATATATATATATATATATATATATATATATATATATATTGCCTGTAATACTAATAACAATATCATAAAATGAATTGAACTGTATTCAAGTTTGTGATTCCTCCTCATCTCCAGATACCAATAGAATACGTGAAGCAAAAAAAAATATTGAACGTGTTGATTTTATCGAATCCCTATTCACGATTGACTTGAAAGCCTTTGGCAACAACAAACATTTACTTTTGTTTTTCTTTTTTTGTTCTGTAGATCTATAATACGCCTATAGAAATAAAATAAGAAATAACAAAATACGAAAGGACAAAATTCAAGATTTTGCCAGAAAATAAAAGAGGATATTCAGTCGCGAAGAATTCTAAAGAAAACAACATTAAAGATGCATATATCTGCACAATACAAAATGGCCGACAATTCTTCTTTCTTGGTGCGTTTCATAGTTTAGTTGAATATCAGACGTTAACATCAAAGATATTTAAAAGACTTTAGACGAAATTGCTAATTTAGCAGAATTTTATCCACATAAAATTCTTAGTAAGCGATCCGGATCGAATTTTCAAGGTAAAATTAGAATATTTCGATTGATTGTGACTCATATATATTTCTATACATCTAGAAATTATTGCTTATTGCACTGATGATTAAAATTAAATACATGCACTAGCAGCTAAAGTAGCCGCTTCGTTGACTGAAAGCAAAGACCTTCAATCGCAGATGTTCAATAACGGAAATATATGTTTATATGTAAAGATTATGTTTTATTGGTTCCCCGATTTATAAAATCAAGGGACCTATGTTTTGAGACATGTCCGTCCGCTCGTCCGGATTTTTCTCCGCAACCATCCATTCAATTTCTCTGAAATTTTGCATGAAGTTGTAACTTTGGTCAGATTAGAAAGTGACATTCTCCAATTTCTGAAAGAAAATCTGGTCAAAAGGCCCCGAAATGGCAAAAAATGACATTTTTGCCCCATAACTTTTCATCCATCCATTCAATATCCTTGAAACCAAAATTGGCCAAAATGTGGAGGCAATTGTTCCTAATATAAAATAAGTATCGCTGACCTTGGAGAAAATCTGGTTCGTGCCCCAAGGGGGTGAAAAGGCCCTAAAATGGCAAAAATAACCCTTTTCTCCCATAACGTTTGATCCAACCATTCAATTTTTCTGAAACTTGGCCAAAATGTAAAGGCAATTGTACTGGATATAAAATGAGCATCCTTGACCTAAGAAAAATTCTGGTTCGCGTCCTAAGGGGGTTAAAAGCCCCCAAAATGGCAAAAAATGACTCTTTTCTCCTATAACGTTTGATCCATCCATTCAATTTTTCTGAAACTTGGCCAAAATGTAGAGGCAATAGTTCTGAATATAAAATGAGCATCCTTGACCTAAGAAAAATTCTGATTCGCGCCCCCAGAGGGTCAAAGGGGGGTCAAAAATGCCCCAAATTGCCCAAATTTATTGCATTTTACACGCGCCACATCGAGTCACATACAGAGGGGGACCACGCATGCGCGGCTTGTTTAATGTTGTTTGTGTGGGTATCTATAATGAAGCAAGCGTTGCGCCATTCTAACGTGACCTCTTATGAACCGGTATTGCATCAGCAAACTGACAAAGATAAATCTAGGAAGACTAAAAGAAATGCAGAAATAAGAACGTTACACAAAACGCGGTTCGAGAATATAGTCTGCACTATTATCTAATATATATCTTGTAGATGAAAGATATGCAGAGGCCCGGACAGAAATAGAACGAGGAAGACCAAGTCCGCAGTTAGCGCCATTACACCACACCACTCCATGTGTTAGCTTACGCGTTACCGATGGGTGTATGAACTGTTATACACACGTGTCTTCGTTGTGTCTTCGTTGTGTCTTCGTTCTCATGCGTTGTGAACTGTGGTTGTTCACAAAACGCACGCGGGAAGATCTTCTTGTCGGTGTCCTGGTCCTGGAAAACAGCGTGGATGTTAATATTCAGTTTGTTTAACAGGATTTATTTGAAACAGAAAACAGATTGATTTCTCATGCGTGATATGGAGAGAGAGAAATAGAGAGTGAGAGAGAGAGAGAGAAAGAGAGAGTGAGAGAGATAGAGATAGAGAGAGATAGTGAGAGAGATAAAGAGTAAGAGAGAGATAGAGAGAGTGAGAGAGAGAAAGATACAGAGTGATACAAAGAGAGAGAAACACAGAGAGAGAGAGAGAGCAAGGGAGAGATAGAGGGAGAGAGTGAGAGAGATAGAGAGTGAGGGAGAGAGAGTGAGAGAGATGGAGAGAGTGAGAGAGAGAGTGAGAGAGATGGAGAGAGTGAGAGAGATGGAGAGAGTGAGAGAGAGTGAGAGAGAGAAAGAGAGGGGCAGAGATAGAGAGAGAGAGAGAGATAGTGAGAGAGATAAAGAGTGAAAGAAAGAGTGATAGAAAGAGGGTTAGAGAGAGGGGAGAGAGAGTAAGAGAAAGAGGGTGAGAGGGAGAGAGGGGGGTAGAGTGAGAGAGATGGAGAGAGTGAGAGAGAAAGAGTGAGAGAGAGAAAGAGAGAAGCAGAAAGAGAGAGAGAGTGAGATATATATATATATATATATATATAGAGAGAGAGAGAGAGAGAGAGAGAGAGAGAGAGAGAGTGGTGGGGAGACCGATAGACAGATGGATCGTTTATCTCATCACATTTTACTACAATTATCAGACACCACCACCACCAACGCCATGGAATTGCTTTTGTTGTCCGACAGAAATTGACCGAGTACTTCTACTCTGGCCGGAAGTCATGTGGTATCATCGACTTCCTCTTTTAGGTCTTCTCTAACCTATAGGGTGCATTTTATACCCTTCCATCCAAACACTCTCATTCTACTATCTGAAACACACACACACACACAAACACGTTTTCGATTCTTTCTCGAATAATCTGCAGATGTTGATGGTAAGAATTTTTAAATATATCGGAGAGACGCGCACGTAAAAGAACACCTGGAGAGGATTCGAGAAAGAAGCGAAAATATGTGTAACACATGTGGATCTTTAATGAATTTGTTTTAGTTTAACACGAAAAAATCATTAGAAGAATTGAAAACATAAAAAAAATATACAGAAGAGTTCTGTTATTTTTAATAATGTTTGCATGAATGAAAACAATATATATAAACAATGCATATTATGTTTCGGAATTTTTTAGGTGAAGATTGATAATTTTTAGAATTTGGTATATTCGGACTACTGTTCTCTACTATGGGTTTTTATCACAAGGTTTCGGCCTATGTAATCTTCGACCTTCTTCAGGTGTACCTTGTCGAACTCGGGAATCTTTCTGCCGAACTCAGAAATCTTTCTGCCGAACTAGGGAATCTTTCTGCCGAACTAGGGAATCTTTCTGCCGAACTCGGGAATCTGGACGGTACTCTTTATTAAATCCACGGGATAGCATGCTCTCGTTCCGTCTTCCATGAAGGGTTCAGAACTGAATTTTACTAAGTACTATATCCACTGCGCAAAGGGAAAGAAATTCTATTGTTTCAAATAACTGTGTATTCATTTATTTTATGTTTAGAGTGTATTTGCACTTTTTGGAAGTCTTATTGTCATTCAGATTCCAGAAAGGAACACACGGTTGTTGACAACCAGCAATCAAACTAAACGCTTGCTGCAATAATGCACAAGATTTGCAACGGTTATCAAAGGAATTCAAGAGTGATAAAAATATGGGTTTACTTGTTATCACTTATACTCTAGAGGACACCACTGGTTATTGTCAGTAAGCAATCACTGATAATACCTTATGTAAAACTCCTAGAGAGTAAATAAAAATGTATCTACTTAAAATAAATTGATATATAATAAAATGGTAAAATGTAAACTAGAAATCGGCACTGTGCTTGACAAAATTCCTCACCCCTTGCCTGGTTTAATACATCACTCGATATCATGAAGAACAACTACTTGTAACCAAATGTGATGTATTTTACTTATCAGATATATGTGAAAAATTCAATTTACTTAATAAACAGCTCCAAGGGAAAGATTCTGATCTCATATCTAGTAAAGGTGATATTACTGCTTTTCTGAGAAAATTACAGTTGTACAAAAATAATATCAGGCGTTGTTAATTTGAACAGTTTCCTTGTTTGGCATCGATTAGCAGCGATTTGCATGACGAAGACCTTGCATTATATAGTGAATATTTGGAAAATATGCACGAAGATATACAAACTCGGTTTAGTGACCTACTCATGATGGATATACCAACTTGGGTGACAATACTTTTCGAAGGGTATGTTGCCGATATAGACATTTCTTTGCAGGAGCCCTTCATTGAATTACAAAGTGATGAAATAATGCGTGCAAAATTCAAAGATGGAAAGTATAATATATGGAAAACAAACGATATTGCTACAATTCTTGGCCTTTTGGCTAAGATCCAAGTGTAGTATCTGTTCCAATGGATACTGCACCCCATAGACTGGTATTGTCTTGGCCTTCGGGGCTTGATTTACGCCGGTCTATGGGTCTGTCCTGTGCAGTTCTAGGAGATCCACCCTCCCAGGATTTGCCTCCCCTCTTTGGGGAGGAGTAAGTTTATTGCTTACTGCCTGAGGCGGCCCTACCGGGGAATGCCGACGGGGCTGCCCAGGGAATTTTTTAAACCCCACTTTCCCGACCCGACCTTGGGTCATATCTTACTTGTGGGAGTAAGATAAAAACTGGCCTTGTGCCTAACTCCTGGAGAGGAGTAAATCAATACAAAGTACCCATTACTCTAGGATAAAGCACAGCTCTACGTTATTGCTTTTCCATCATCTTACCTTGTTAAATCAGGGTTTAGTCGTGTTTCTCACTTGTTATCAAAAGTTCGCAATAGACTTCACATTGTGAAAAGAGGAGATCTTCGACTATCATTAACATCGATGGAACCAGATATAAAGAAACTTGCTGAGCAGCATCAACTACAGGGATCTCATTGAATAAATCTGCATTTTTTTTTCTAATCACGCACTTAATTTAAAATAGTTTATTATGAATTGTTTAGCAGTGTGCATAAATACTCAATAGAATTTAATTGTAAAATAATTTATTTACATTACATTAATTTTCCTTCAAAATAAAGCGTAATCATTTACTATTTCTTGGATTATTGATATAATCCCTTTACTTTTTATTAGTGAAAAATAGAATAAGCTTTTCTTTTGTCGAATGTAAAATAAGGGAAAAGGGGTCCATGGGTAAAAAAAGGTTGAAAACCCCTGCTAAAGATAAAGAATAATCTAAATGGCATTATTTAGATTATTCAGACTGCTGCTCTAATTTTTACTGTTATTCTCACAACGTTTCGGCCGATGTAATATCCGACCTTCTTCAGGTGTACTTGTCGTACGCGAAAATATTTCTGTCGATATCGGGATTATGTAAGGAATTTCGAATGGACTATTTAATTTAATCTAT
>OY744535.1:20000115-20070115 GCA_963556195.1 Sepiola atlantica
ATATATATATATATATTTATGACAAGTTAACTTTTCTTTACGTACACTTTAACATTTGGACTTCTATTATCATAAATATTAAATTAAATGCGAGGAAGAGACATGTTCAAAATGTGAATTATTTTTCCAGTTATAACAAAAATAAAACTAAAATGCAATCAAATCAAATGAAATAAGATTCGTGAAGAAAATTGTGAGAAAGTACTTAGAATAATATTTTTTTTTATATATATATATATATAAAAATAATATTATTCTAAGTACTTTCGATTTGATCGCCCACCATCCTCGTGAAGCGATGTTTATTGCAAAGATAATCAAAAAATTTAATATCCAGTTCATTAGTGAGCAGATTCGAATGTTATAGTTAGTAGGAATATTTTAACAGTCAAAAACATCTTTGTATATTACTTTTCCAGAAAGTTTTCCGTGTCGGGATATGTTGTTTGGACATGTATCCCGACCCGATAAATCTGCTTAAAAAGTAGCCCTGTGATCCCCAAACGAGCTGGAAGGGAGCAAGCATCGTCGTACTAGCAGTCAGGTTCATATTATATTCTAACAACCACGTTTTTATTTTATTATTTTTATTTTTTGCCATTTAAAAAAAAACATAACATTTCTGTGAGGTATATTTTTTACGGTCCGTTTCATTTGTCTTGAGCCAAACAGTATTTTATGTCAAAATCATCCCAGGAACATTACCAAATCATCAGAAAAATTCACAAAGAGTAAAAAGTTCTTGAATTAAAGTTTATTGAAAAAACCTACATTATATAGTGGTTCATTTTTGGGTAAAACAAAAAATAAAACAAAGAAAAGAGAGCAAATTAATATATATATATATATATATATATATATATATATATATATATATATATATATATATATATACATACACACACACACGTATATATATATATATATATATATATATAGTGTGTAGATTTCAATTTTGTGTAGAGAATCTGAATAACAGAGCTCAATGTAATTTAAACAGAGCAAAACAGAATTATAAAAAGAAAAACTATACACACATTAAGGTTGTACACATAATAACTTATTTCGACCCCTTTAATTAGGTCTCCTCAGATGTATAGACAAGGGTTTTTTTGACGTGGTTGTCTATACATCTGAGGAGACCTAATTAAAGGGGTCGAAATAAGTTATTATGTGTACAACCTTAATGTGTGTATAGTCTTTCTTTTTATAATTATATATATATATATATATATATATATATATATATATATATATATATACAGTATGTTTTTTTTATATTTAGACAAACATTATTGGCTACATATAACAATACATGTTTCAGTTGAGAATCCATTGAAAATCCAGCTATATATCCGATCAGACCAAGTTACTTATTCATATACCCACATTTTGCTACACACGTGCGTATATACATACATATTAACACACTCCCATTATTTCTCCTCTCTTTTTCCCCCTTCATCAACACTTTCATCCCAGCGAGTGTTTTCAAAAGTGTTATCTCTTCCGATGTCGAGGCCAATCCTTTCGACCCCATCACACGTATTACTGAATTAAGTCCAATTTGTAATGAAGAAAGAACAGCTCAATAAACACTTAGACGTTTTTTAATTTTCTTATCATGTTGTTTTTGCTGGGGATGGGGCATCCTACCGGATTCCAGAATTCACCGGCTATATCAGACACTCCAGCCAGTAGATCTTTTTTTAAAGATTCTAACCGTCCCTTTAAGGGCAATTGCTTATACTTCTCTTGCACTCGGTTCACCGGGTATATCCGCCGGATAGGTTTGGAAATTGTTTTTCATTAGTCCTGTTGCTCCTATAATTACTTAGGAGATGGAGATTTTCCTAAATTTTTATGTAGGTGTTTAAATGTGTCTATTCAAATGATAGGTAACGCTTTGATTATCATTTCAGAAATATTTTAAGACAAACATCCATTGTTTGTCCATGTTTTCTCACGATTGACTTCATTAATATATTTTTGGGAAACGTACCTAAAATCATGTTTTTTGTAACTTTTAACCTTTGAATCCATATTTAATTCTTATTTTGAATATTTGCATATATATATATATATATATATATATATATATATATATATATATATATATATATATATATGTGAAGAGAAGGATGAAGGTAATCCGACGTGATGGGAAAATGAAAAAGGAAAACCAAAAAATGGATGTTTTTTATGTGTACATTTACGTTTCCTCTTTATTTATAAGACTTCATCAGGATGATAAAATAGAGAAAAAATGTCATGCAAGTACAGATACATGTAGGGTAGACATATTGGGAGGAAAAATATTTCTCCAACTAATACGGACGTCCACCCTGTAGTGGCCATTATTTATTTTTATTTTTCCTCCCAATATGTCTACCCTACATGTATCTGTACTTGCATGACATTTTTTCTCTATTTTATCATCCTGATGAAGTCTTATAAATAAAGACGAAACGTTGATGTACACATAAAAAAACATCCATTTTTTGGTTTTCCTTTTTCATTTTCCCATATATATATATATATATATATATATATATATATATATATATATATATATATATATATATTTGATTTTATTCCATTAGTTGCGACAAAACAAGTTTTGTTTCATTAGTGCAAATAGCGACCAACTCATTGGGCGGGCGAAGGAATTCAAATGGCATAAATTTTAACTTCAACTTTATGCCATTTGAATTCCTTCGCTCGCCCGATGAGTTGGTCGCTATTTGCACCAATGAAACAAAACTTGTTTTGTCGCAACTAATGGAATAAAATCAAAAAATATATATTTTGCTCTGAATTTTCATTGAGCACTCTCAAAAACCCGGTTTCAACTTCCTTCGGATTCATACCCCTGGATATTTGTAACAAGTTAATTATATATATATATATATATATATATATATATATATATATATATATATATATATATATATATATATAATTTATTTAGATACTGTATATTACATATTTCAGCAATGTACCGCGGTTTCATCCAAAAGGGTAGATTTAGACATCTTTAGTAAATCTCTGTGTCCAGTGGAATCATCGACATACTGAAATGATCGTAGTCACGTTCCGATAAACTGGTGTGGGATAGTGATTGACTAAGACTTAATGGAGATAGATGTTAGTTCGTATATGAAAGGCCTTCATTTTATTCCCTAGCAAGTTTTATTTATTTATTTATTTATTCATCTGTTAGCAAGTTTTATTTATTTATTTATTTATTAATCTATTCTTTTTTGGGTTTGTAATGTTATTGTTTTACCTAAATACGAAAGGACTGGCTATGAAGTTTGCCAAATATAGCGTAGGTAAGCAATTTCACAAATTAATAGACAAGCACTTCCCGCCATCAAATAATCTCTATAAGCTTTTTAACAGAAATACAGTAAAAACTAGCTATTCATGTTTTCAGTTCGTGGGATCCATTCTGACCTCCAAACCACCAACTAATTCACCCAACCTCCGTTGCTCTTGCAAAAGAGGTGAGACCTGCCCCTTGGGCGGAGGATGCACAGTCAGCTCCGTTGTTTACGAAGCCAAGGTTATATCCGGGGTGGATGCCAAAAGGGAGGATATATACATCGGAATGACTCAAGGATCTTTTAAACAAAGACTCTACGCCCACAACAACACTTTCAAATACCCTAAAAATGCCCACATAACCACACTGGCAACCCACGTATGGGATCTCAAGAAGTCCAACACCCCCCTACAAAATAGAATGGAGAATTACCGACAAGCCTAAATCCTACAGCCCCACCTCAAGGACCTGCCCTGTGTGCACTACGGAGAAATTCAGAATTATACAAGCTATCAACAACCCTTCCATAAACTATTGGGAGCTCAAAGAAAATGGACGCTCGCCAATAATTGAATGGAAAATAATACGACAGGCAAGTACATGTAGAAATTTAGACAACCCGTGTAGATTGTGTCTGAATGAGAAATTAAAAATCGTAAACTTAAAAACCACCAAAATCTATTAAACTGTAAAAGTTGGATAGCAAACAACTGTCTGCACATAAAAAATATCTTAGGTTAACAATACATAAATAAATAAATAAATAAATAAACAAATAAGTAAAAAAAAAACTAAACTAAACCCTAAAAACTTAAAATCTAAAACCTAAAATACAAATACAAGAAGCCACGTGTTTAAATAAGGTCACCCATGATATTGACACAACAAGAAAAAACAGGATATAGGCAACTCTAAAGAAAGCAGAACAATAGAATAGGAATTAGGAAGTAAAACTAACCAGACCTTTGTTCGGGAGAAGCGCAACGATTGGGCAAGAACAAAAAAAAATCTGATCCGTTAATTAGCTAGCCGTGTATATAAAAACACCCGGCAAAACTAACTCGATGCATTTTAGCCTGAAGATT
This sequence comes from Sepiola atlantica, assembly GCA_963556195.1. Lineage (NCBI taxonomy): Eukaryota > Metazoa > Mollusca > Cephalopoda > Sepiida > Sepiolidae > Sepiola > Sepiola atlantica. The sequence continues at coordinate 20,004,529 of OY744535.1, forward strand.
TCCCCGGGGATTAAACTTGAGAGCGTCTGTGTATTTTATTGCCATAAATATATTTTCATAACTTACTATATATATATATAAATAATATTTGAGAAATAAATATTAAATTATAGATTTACTTACAGATAACATCGTTTCGAGCTTATTGTTCTCTTCAGTGAAGGGAAGTGATAATTTCAGACGGTATTAAGGCGCAAACCCGGTTCACAGAGCAACCTGTTGATCTGTAAGCTTTCACTCTACCATCACGGCCATATCAAATTACTACGTGATACGGAGAATTTAAGTTATATTTGTGCCCATTACAGCGTAAACATACTGACAAACTAGGGAACTCAACGAGCTTACTTAAAGTCTGGCTTATCTATCTATCTATCTACCTATCTATCTATCTATATATATATATATATATATATATATATATATATATATATATATATATATATATATATATATATATATAATTAACTTGTTACAAATATCCAGGGGGTATGAATCCGAAGGAAGTTGAAACCGGGTTTATGAGAGTGCTCAATGAAAATTCAGAGCAAAATATATATTTTTTGATTTTATTCCATTAGTTGCGACAAAACAAGTTTTGTTTCATTGGTGCTAATAGCGACCAACTCATCGGGCCGGCGAATGGAATTCAAATGGCATAAAATTTTAACTTCACTTTAACGGGAGATTGAAAATTGAAAATACATTGGAGGGGGAGGGGGACAGAGTTGGGGCTTTGTCTATAACGGCGACATGGGACATGAGAGGGGAGGGGGGAGGACCCCAACAAGTCGTGTTTCAAATTATTACGTGGGAGGTTTTTCACGTGTCTGTGCTGTCATGATCTCAATCTCGGCCGGGGTGGGAGGAGGGAGATGGAGCGACGGCCAGAGTGAGTTAAATTTAAAATGAGAATAAAATTATGATTACAACCGTCATTTTTATTTTATTTTAATTCTAATAAGTAATTATCATGTGGATAAAAATGTTTGATAATTTTAATTTAGGGTATTAATTGCTACTTTTGCATTTCATTTTAATGTTTTGTTTATTATTTGTAGTGAATTTTGTTGTGATTATATTTTTTAAATTGTGATTATATTATACCGAGATCAATACTAGTGGAATCATTTTATAAGAGAAGTTTTCTGGTGTTTCCAGTTTTATCATTAACAAAACCTATTATGACAATGGTAACGCCTGCCAATCATACCTACGATAGTCGCAGTGATAACAGCCTTATATAAAAGCCTTAATAAAAATAAAAATAAAGATAAATATAAATAAAATTAGAATAAAAATAGAAATAGAAATAACAAGTTTGTAAGAATATTAATGATAATAACAATAATAATAATAATAATAATAATAATAATAGTATTAAATAATAATAATAATAATAATAATAATAATAATACTAATAATAATAATAATAGTAATACTGATAAATATCACCATCATTACCATCTTGCTACTTGTGAAGTCATTGGGCGAAATAAGTCGACAAGTGATGGTAGGCTTTTTTAATTCTACTACCAATGACAAGGACTAAGTACCAGTTAATAATTAAGTGTTCAAGGTAGTGATCGAGGGGTTAAGTAATTGAGATTAGATTAGTCTAAGTAATATCAGTGTTAATAGCTGTCCCAGTTATGGGTTTATGTTAGAATTGGTAGTATGGCTGAGAGGCTATTGAGGCTGTGCATTATAGGTAGTACGTAGAGATTTGATATTATTGGTAGTTTAGAGGGGTGGTTATATATTTATAGATTCATCATGACTTGTTGGGGTGGGATTGGGTTGTAAATTTGGGTGGGTGGGTAGGGGGTTATAGTGTGTTTTGGGGTAGTGTATAGTGGGGGTTTAATGTTATCATTCATTTTTGTAAAAAAAAAAAAAACTGTTAATTTTATTTTAAAGTTAAGTAGGGTTGGTGTGGGGTTAAGGTGGGGTATGTGGGTTGCTAAGGAGGTAGAGTCTACTATGTTTACAGTTGATAGATGTCTCTTGTTTTCTATTTAAGAGTTTGTTTTTATCCTTAAAGCGGATAATTTCCAGTTTTTCATTTAAGCATAATCTACATGGAAAGTTTATTGATTTGCAGGTGCTGGATTTTTTCAAGATTTTCCACTTTATTATGGGAGTTTCTTTTTTGTTTTTATTTTGTGGTAGTGTAGTGAAAGTCCAGTTTGGCCAGGATGGTCTGGGTTGTTGAAGGAGAGTTTATGGTTGTAGAATCTTTCCTTGAAGTTGTTGCCTGCCAGACCAATATAATAGTTAGTCTGGGATGGGTTTTCAGTTGAGGAGATAGATGCCTCATAGACCACTTGGGTTGATAGGCACTTTTGATTTAGGGGGCAGTTTGATTTGTTATTACAGTTGCATGTTCTTTTAGAATTTGAGATTACTGGGGTGTTTAGTATTTTCATGTTGTGCTTTATTATGATTTTTTCTAAGTTGTCACCACAACAGTAGCTGAGTTTTAGTGTATTCTTATTAAAAATTTTATGGAGTATGCTGTTATTGGGGAAATGAGTGTTTATTAAGTTCAGGAATTTATTCCCTATTTTGGTTTTAGTTGAGTTGTTAATGTCCCATGTCGCCGTTATAGACAAAGCCCCAACTCTGTCCCCCTCCCCCTCCAATGTATTTTCAATTTTCAATCTCCCGTTAAAGTGAAGTTAAAATTTTATGCCATTTGAATTCCTTTCGCCGGCCCGATGAGTTGGTCGCTATTAGCACCAATGAAACAAAACTTGTTTTGTCGCAACTAATGGAATAAAATAAAAATATATATATATATATATATATATATATATATATATATATATATATATATATATAATCCAGGTAAAACATCCACAGAGTAGTAATCCAAAGAATTTCAACCGGGTTTATAAAAAGTGCTCAATATCAAATAGAGCTTTTATATATGATTATTTTTATTTACAGAGATATGTACAAAATCTGCGACACTAGCATGTCGATGCTATCGATCAACAGCTATTATAAACTGAGATCTCATCAGGAAGGTTTTCATTCTTTCCAAATATGATCTATGGCTAAGATCGGATTCTAACTCTGCCTGATAGGATCTCAACGACATGCAAGTGTTGCAGCTTTTTTTACATATATATATATATATATATATATATATATATATATATATATATATATATATATATATATATCAAATTACCTTTCTTGTACCTAAGGTATTTAAGCTTTATTTTTTATATATTTATTTTTTAATGCAACTTTAATTCCTATATAATGTTTTTGCTAGCTTCTTGGATGTAATGTTTAGATAGTATTATTATTATTATTATTATTTTTATTATTATTATTGTTATAATTAATGTTATTTGACATGCAAATTATCATATCATACGGTAGTCTTAAGGGTAATATATTATTATCATTATTTTATTATTATTATTATTATTATTATTATTATTATTATTATTATTATTTATGTATATATTAGTGAAATTTTAAGCTGAATTATTTCGACACTTGATTATCGGGGAAATGGTCGTATAATCAGTACCATTGGAGAGCCATGAATATTATAACTTTCCTGTTTTTAAATCTCCGAAACAGTTACATGGTAAACAGCTAATGATCCCCGTGTTAATATTAGACGCTTAAGGTCTGTTTTTGTTTCACTCTTAGATACTTAACACAACCCTCTTTATTTTTTTCATTTACTTATTTATTTATTTATTTATTAATTTTCCAACGAATGTTAAGTCTGCAATATCTTGGATTTAGTTAGTTTCTCTGGGAATTTAAACTGCATTTTACTTCTTAAGACTATATATATATATATATATATATATATATATATATATATATATATATATATATATACATGTATATATATATATAAATATATATAGATATATATATATATATATATACATATATATATATATATATGTGTGTGTGTGTGTGTGTGTGTGTGTGTGTGTGTGTGTGTGTGTGTGTGTGTGTGTGTGTGTGTGTGTGTGTGTGTGTGTGTGTGTGTGTGTGTGAAAGAGTTGAACGATGCGGTTTTAATAACTGGTAGGTTTGGGTTAGGGTTAGGATTAGGGTTGGCTTAGAAATAATGAATTCGATATCCTCGGGGATTTCTACAGAACAAACAGCTTAATGCGCCGATCAATGCAAACACAATAAGATTATATCGAATATCGATACGAAAGTGACAGAGACGATTTGAACAACGATATAAACCTCAGAAGTTGACCTCAAAATAATTGCGAAGAATTTACGTGGGCGATACAGAAAAGGGCACACACACGACAAAACCCGCACAAAAAGAACAGACCTGCATGTTTATATGCATAAATAATTACACGCTATGGAAACGATATCAGTATACGTACATCAACAGATCTATAAATACGCACCATTAAAAAATGTGTATTATCATTATTGCTTTTTATTTTCACAATATTTCGGGTAACATAACCTCTCTCCTGCTTCAGGTGTATATTTCCGAACATTTTAATCGAACGTGGGAATGTTTATATCCGAATATGCATCTGATGACGGTCGGAGGTTAAATCCACAGAAATGATGTAATTATAACTAGCAAGATAAGGGTCTGCGTTTAAATCCTACCAATAGTCGGAATTGTAAACCCTTATAGTTAAAATACCGATATATATATATATATATATATATATATATATATATATATATATATATATATATAATCATAATCCAGGTGAAACATCCATCAAATATGATATAAGGTTAAGATCGGATTCTAACTCTACCTGGCGAGATCTCAGTTTATAATAGCTGTTGATCGATAACATCGACATGCCAGTGTCGCAGATTTTGTGTATGTCTGTGTAAATAAAAAATAATCATATATATATATATATACATATATATATACATATATATATACATATATATATACATATATATATATACATATATATATATATATATATATACATATATATATATACATATATATATATATACATATATATATATATACATATATACATATATATATATATACATATATATATATATACATATATATATATATACATATTTATGTACATATATATACATATATATATATATATATATATATATATATATATATATATATATATATATATATATATATATATATACGAGTCCTGTCAAAGTCGTATCCGACCGTAGGCCAGAAAAAATATTCAAAATACGTGCCGGGGTTCGGACCTTAATCCCTCTTCAAAGTAGGCCCTTTGTGCTTGAACACAGCCCACCGATCCATCCACTGCCGTGAACACCTTTGGAAATCTTCTTTACGAATGGGTTCATCTCAGCCGTCGCGTTAGATTCAGCAGCTGTTCGGAGAAATTGCGATGCGTGTAACACAAATTAAGGAGTGGTTCAACCGATGCAAAAGTGGCCACACATCAGCGGAGAGTGACCAGCGTTCTGGCAGGCCCTGAACTGCTGGTAGTGCAGCTGTTGTTTAGAGGGTGCGACAAAAGAGATAATGCGGAACGCGACGGATGAGATGAAACCCATTCCATAGGCGTTTCCGGCAGTGGATGGATCATTGGGCTAAGTGTGTTCAAGCTCTTATGCACTTTACGGACCGGACTGAAATAATAACGTTATAATTTAGAAAACCATTCTTAACATGGGGCGGGGTTGATTAACTATACTGCTTATTAAATTGTTAGATGAAAGTACAGAATAGTTAATTACCCCCCCCCACTTTCCATTGGTAAGAATGACTTAATAAATTCTAGCTTTATTATTTCAGCCCTGTTTGTAAACTGCATAATTACCCATTTTTAATTTATTTTCTTACTACTTCTCTCGATTTTCCTTATTCGTTATGGTTACAACAACACAAAAACAGTTTGAATTATCTTCCCTTTCCACTGACTCTTCTAGGGTAGAGATTAAAATTTAATCTGTCTTAATAATATAGAAACATCAGATCTTGTTTTGAAAATGAGTATTTGTTGTCCGAAAGTATGATTGGTGTTTAGCGGTAATTACTTGTAAATTTACGATCAGGTTCCCTATGGAATTAGAGAGTTAGATTTTACGTTAAGAGAAAGAAATAAACATTGCCCAGTTCTTCATAAAAGTTTCGTATTCATTCAGTTTTTTTTTTATCAGAAACTTATAAAGTAATATTATAATGGGCAACACTCTATAGGGTAAAGTGAAAACCTGTAGTGTGATCGATTACTCGTACTATTATTATGAACAATAAGGAAGAGAAAATTGTAAATAATAAGCCTACGAATTTAACCACTAATTAGTAAACTCGGCACTTCTGCAGTCTTTATGAAGCAGCAGATTTTCTGTCCTTCTACTGAAAATAAAGGGAAGTAATTCATCCGGAAGTGACTTATTTACAACCTAAAAAAAAGACTGGTTTGTTTTGGGGTAACAATTAACAATTTCTTTTTTTTATTATATGAAGTAAAAAGATTTTAAATAAAAAACCCTAACCCTAACATTAAGAAATCAGGTGGTGTGCCTGTAAAAAATCTATTGTCTTTTGCGGCTGGTTCCTCCGTGAGCATTTCCAAATAAATCGATCACTTCCTTTGTGGCTTGCCATCTGCATCTGTCTTTGACATGACGGGCATGTCCGACTGCAAGAAATCAGGCGATGTGCCTGTAAAAAATCTATTGTTTTTTGCGTCTGGTTCATTAAATTACCAATGTCGCGAAGATTCAACTCATTTAACTCCATTTTCTAAAAACTAAATTCTACTTCAACTCCCGGTAAATTCAACTTCCGGTGAATTATGAATGAATGGTACTTGGAGAAAAAAAAACGGAACTCTTCAATTTCGATTTCTTAATCGGCAGCTGCTTCATAAAGACTGCAAAAGTGCCGTAAACTCTTAACAGGCATGAACATGTGAACTGATAAAAGTAAAACGGAATAAAGACCAAACAACCAATTAGTAAAATAAAAGAAGAAGAAGATAGAACACAATAGGAGGCGAAATATGAAATTGTCCAACTCTTCATTCACACATATCCGATGATGATGATGATGATGATGATGATGATGATGTCCGAGAAGAATTTTTACAAAATAATCGACGTTTACTTTCGAGACATTCTATGAATAAAATACATTATAAAGACGAATGCAAGAAGAATATATTATTTAATAGTCGTAAACACAGACTAACACATACTTGCGTCTAATTACAATAAGAATACGAAACTCCAAGCTAAGCTAATAATAATTCTAGAATGATTAATAAGTGTAATTGTTGCATTAAGAGAGACAATAATAATAATAGTGATGATGATGATGATGATGATGATGATGATGATGATGATGATGATGATGATGATGATGATGATGATGATGATGATGATGATGATGATGATTAATCACAAATGAACATTTTAGAATTTTATTTAAAAAAGTGTCGTGGGATTTGGTAATGAGCTCTGCCCCCCCCCCCCAATAAATTTCACCGGCCTCAGCTGACACCACACAAAAATGAACCAATGAATAGAAATTGTAAGAAACAGCATAATCTCCCCCCACTCCCTTCCCCCGCACTTCTCCCCGCTCTCCTCCCCGGTTTTCTCCCCTTCTCCTCCACCCCCTCCCCCCCCAAAAAAAAGAAAAATGATGCCAGCCTAGGCTGACATCACACAAAATATTTGAAGAGGGTCAAGGATGATGAGAAGACCGAGGAGGGACAGCACAAACCAGACCTCCACTGGTTGTGCAGAGAGTGCTGGAATTGATGAAGCTTAGTGCGACCCAAATCCCAAAGAAGACCAATAGACCTTACCAGCGATAAATCAATGGTAAACGGCTGTTGCGATACTGCATCGTAATTTGCAGTGACTATCGAAAAGAGGTGGAGAATACTGGATGTCTGGGGAGACTTGTTGTCACTCAGACTCTAGGGAATACCACGGATTGTCTGTGAGCAACAACTGATGACCTGTGTGAGAACTCCTAGTGAGTACAAATAATAATAATTTCACACAGTGTATATATTGTCCCGACTATTTCAATTGTAATTATTCGTCTTTCTGAACATTTTTACGTAGTTTCCTATAATATAAACAAACTGTATATATATATATACATATATATATATATATATATATATATATATATATATATATATATATATATATATATATATATATATATATATATATATGTGTGTGTGTGTGTGTGCGGATGTGTGTGTGAGTGTGCTATTTACTTTCTATAAATTGAAGCCTTATCGGAAATTTTCTTTTCCTTCATTTAAATATAACTCGCACGAGGTGTAATTAATTCGTCACATCAACGAAACACACGCATCTTCGTTTCTATTTGTAAGATGTCTTAATTTGGTTTCCAGCCAAATCATGGACACTAACAACAACACAGAATCGAAGAAGCCGAAAATGTATGCCTATCAATAAATCGCACATACATATATTTACATACGAAATCAATAATATGCCGTCTAATCAAAACTAAAATGCAATGTTCCTGTCCACGTGATCTGTTTAACACTGTTAAGACGGCGTACTATATTGTCTGCTTCACATGACATGAATAGAATTTATTTCTCCGCATGTCTCATAGCTGTTAAAGTTGGCCTCTTGGCTAGAGCGCTCGGATTTGAGTTAAATATGACTCGCGTCCTGGGGCTCGAATCGTGCGACCAGCTTAACGGTTATCTTCCACGCTGATGATTCTATTTAGATGAAACGTGCACGTGTGTGGAAAATATTAATTAAAAAATGTTTTTTACTAAATAATTATATACGTATACATTCTTTATCATGCGAGAATTATTTCGCTTTATTAGCCACATTTTTCAATTATTCTTATGATCTTTTTTGTGTCAAAATAAAAAAATAATGTATGTTCCATATGTATCACGAACGTTTTCAATTCATCGTTTAACTATCTTTAGGTTACAAAAATCAATGAACGAAATAGCTTAAGAAGAGAAGAGAATTTAAAACAGCAGCCAATGACGTTCATGTGAAGTTAGTGAGATGTAAAAAGAACGAACCAGTTAAGTTACAGGAGAGACGTTAACAATTTAAACACCGGGACGCACAAAATTAGCATTTTAAAATGCTGTTACTAGTGTCATATATAACGTTATTAATTGTAAGTTGCTGGATTTTAATGTAGATAGCTTGGAGTATTTTTTTATTTTTTAAAATTGGTTACAGAATGTATTATGTTTATGTTATTAGGTAAACATTTTATTTTATCAGAGGTGGCATATATATATATATAGTATGGATTTGTATTTATACAGACATTATTGGTTACATATATGCATACATGTTTCGGTTGTACTCTTCACAGAGTGTCAACCTCTTCAGACCAAAAAAGAGAGAAGATTCTTCTGTCTTCTTTGGTCTGAAGAGGTTTGACTCTCTGTGAAGAGTACAACCGAAACATGTATGCACACATGTAACTACATAATGTTTGTATAAATAAAAATTTATATTAATAAACAGCTTTACTTGTTATTGAGCACTTTTTATAAACACTGTAGTTTCAACGGATTTACACCTACAGAAACTAATACAATACGAGTACGATATATATATATATATATATATATATATATATATATATATATATATACATATATATATGGAAATATATGTATTCATCAGCGTTTTGTCTTTATTTTAAGACTTCCTCAAGATGATTGTCTTAAGAAAACAACACAAATCGGAAGTTTAAGATATCATGGTCGTGTAATAGGACGGTGTGGGAGGTGATGGGGTGATTGCGGGGGGAGGGGACGAGAAACAAGGTGATGCGTGGGGAATGTGTCCACATTTGACACCTATATATATATATATATATATGAGCATACAAGCATATACTTATTTAGACATGTAGATATATATGCACATCCCTAAGCCTTCGAAGGTTTGAAACCGGCATTCGCCGCCACCTATCCATTCTAAACATTTTGTATGGTTGTTTTCTTCAGACAATGCTCTTGAAGAAGTCTTGAAATATAGACGAACAGTGCAAGAATACATGAATAATATTTTTTGCTTTCCATTTTCAATTTCCAATTCGTCGGAACACTGTGTCCCTTTCTTTATCATAAATATATATATATATATATATATATATATACATATATATACATATATATATAAATATATATACATATATATATATATATATATATATATATATATATATTAAAACAGGAGAGTTCATATTTTTTTAACTTCTTTTTAAGAATTTAATAATAATAAAGAGTCTTAAAAGCATGTTTAGATGGGATATTTATTAATAAAAATAAAATCAATTTAGATTTTTTTCATTTCCTTTTCTAGCCAAAATATATATATATATATATATATTAGAAAAACGTGACGCTTTTAAGCACGCATTGAACTTTAGAAAGATTGTTTAACTCAGAAAAGGAAGACCTGTAATAAATGTACTCTTTATCGACACCTAGCAACAGACTTGTCGATACTCTTTTCTGAAAAGTTCAACTAGTCTAAAAGATTGTATCTAAAAACAAGTAAAGTTGGAAAGTGTGAAATATTTACTTTAAGAAGAATTGTTCATCTGTTCGAGATGTGATATAAACTGTCCCTCATCTATGTCAGGTCTTCGTAATCGATGAACCGGGAAGATCGGGTGTTGCTTCATTTGTTCTTTTCATACTCGGCTACTAATAATTTTATGGCGAAGCTGTATTCCTGTTTTATACAACCGGCTTGATTTCTGCGAGTTAAACATGTGTGGGTATCTTTCGTACGGATCGTTTGTTCTTTCGGTTGGGGCGTATCCAAATTAAAACGTATATAATATAGCTTTTTCTACCCGCCCGCTTTCTACAACTGCCACTGCCTGTGTCTGATTGTAGTTTCCCCACCAATATCATCATCATCATCATAATCATCATCATCATCATCATCACCACCGACACCATCATCATCATCATCATCATCACCACCATCATCATCATCATCATCATCATAATCATCATCATCACCATTACCACCATTACCACCACCACCACCACCAGCATCATCATCATCATCATCATCATCATCATCATCATCATCATCATCATCATCATCATCATCACCACCACCAACATCACCACCACCACCACCACCATCATCAGCATCATCATCAGGGGTTTTCATTTTTCATGCCTGGTGGAGGAACACCTCCCTAGATTCTGTCAACCTTGTTTTATCCCTGGCTAAGCATAGCCTAGTAGGATTTCATTTACTATCGAGGTCGTCTCTCCACCGTTTTTTTTTGGCTTTCCTCTAGGTCTTTGCCATTGTCTCGCGGCCCATTCTGTCGCTTTATATGTCCACCTGTTGTCTGTACATCTCGAAAGGTGACCTGCCCATCTATGTTCTGTCATTCGTATGCTAGTGATGATGTCGTTTACTCCAGTTTGCTGTCTGATCCATGTGTTTCTTTTTCTACCATCTAAACTGATGCCGAGCATAATGCGTTCAATTTTGTACTGCGTCACTCTTAGCTTTTCTATCGCTGCATTATTAAGTGCTCATGTTTCTCTACCATATGTCATAACAGACATGATGTATTCATTCAACACTTTTTGCTTAACGTTCATCGTGGACTTTGTACTCTTCATGAGGTTGTCTACTTTGGAAAAGGTTATCCATTCAAGCACAATTAGCCGTTTAATTTCAGGCGTGATATCAGCGTAAATTCTAACCATCTTCCCTAGTTAGATGTAGTTGTCAACTTCTTCGACATTTTCACCTTGAACTAATAAATGTCAATAATCTATGGAATCAATTATTTACCTATTATCCCAGTGATCACACATGTTACATATGACACATATGAAAGCTACTTCTAACCCTTGTTTTCTAAATTGTCTCAAGGAGCGTTTACAATACAGCGGAAACATATTTGCCTCTCTCTCATATTGAATAACGTCAAAACAATTTCGGTTAGATTTAAAATAATTTGTCATAAACGTATACCGAAAAATCCGTTCCGAATTAATTAAAACATTTCTAAAATAATTATTTTCTGTAAAAAAATCCACCCGATTTACTGAATGGAATTTTTTTTTCGTATTCACTTCTCAAATATATATATATATATATACATTTATGTTTATATATATATATATATATATATATATATATATATATATATATATATATGTGTGTGTGTGTGTGTGTGTGTGTGTGTGTGTGTGAAAAAACAAACGAAAAAAAAACATTAAATACAGGGGAAATCATCATTTATTTGAGAGATTTTACCGGTTTCGCTCAGTTCGACGAACGGCTTCTGAAGACGTTCGTTTATCCGAACGAAACCAGTAACATTTCTCGTTTATTTGATGAGTTTTCTTGTATTTAAAATTTCTTTTCTCCGTTTGTCATTTTTTCACATCTTGTCTTTCATAGCATTTCAGTTATTATTATATATCGTGCATATATATATATATATATATATATATATATATATATACACACACACATATATATATATATATATATATATATATATATATATATATATGTGTGTAATTATATATATATATATATATATATATATTTCTATATTATTTGATTTGATTTATTTATCGTTGTAATTATTAAGATTAACATTGGATACTTTTCACTTCATCGATTATTGACACATTTCGCGACTGGATAACTTTGTAAGCTCTTTCAATTTCTCGTATTTGGACTGGTACTCATCACCTGGATTAATCTTCAGTCAACCCTCTGGATGTCTTTCCTGATTATGTTTTTCAAATTGTTTGACTTGGATTGATTGTATAGATTTAAAAATAAAGTATGTTTTTGGGTTGATATATTTGATGTTATATATTTTTATGTATTTTTGTATATATTTTTATATATTTTCAAAGTTTAATTTTATTACTTGTAGTGGTATAACTGCGGTAATGGTCCTCTGAAGAGAAGAATTATCTTTGAAAACTCATGAGCTAAGGACTTTAAGATACTTTGCTTGAACCTTGAATTATAATGAAATTTGATTGACACCTTATTATATTACCTAATTTGATATTATATATATATATATATATATATATATATATATATATATATATATATATATATATATATATAAGCAAGCATTGTTGAACATTACGGAACTTTCGCGTTTGTATATTTTCCTCATGAGGTTCTCAAACCGTCGAGCCATCTTTCTGGTTTCAGATGGCAATCCGTATAGTACTTCACCGATAGTTTTTAATTCAGCCATTTTCTCGAGCGCTTTCGACTTTCGGAGTCGTCTTCAGGATTAGGGTATATATATATATATATATATATATATATATATATATATATATATATAAATGTATAATGATCGGTTGATTAGTTTAGGAGATTAGTCTATACATAGAAATATATCACAATATATACACATAACTAAAATTATAGATAGAGAGAGATAGACATTCACGTGCAGAGATTTCGCTATATCACAACTCTATTGTCGTCATATTTTGTCAGTTTTTAACGGTGATTTTTTTTCACAGTGAAATTTCGAAACCCGATCGACAGATGATCGCAACCGTGATTAGGAGTTAGGTATTTTACATCCATGCTATTACGCCCACAGTGATAATTAGTTGCAGTTCTCAGGTTTCTTCTTTACCTTCGCGTTACCAGTCAGCGAGATAACTGTTCTAATGAGGAGAGTAATGCTTATTGGAAATCGTTGCTTTCCTTATCTGGTGATATTCCGTCTGATCCTTCAGATTGCCCGCTGCTCTGCTGATCTGCTTTGCTTAGATTCATAAAAAAAAGGGAGAGGTGAATCAATATTCTATCCAATGCTCGAGTAAAAAAAGTCGGAAGGAAACTATCACGTGAGATCGCAGAGGAGAGGCTCTCGAGACATCGTTGTTCTATTTTGACACTGTCCCCGTCATGAGATTGTGTTAGAATAATATCAATGTAGAACACGGGGCGTGATTAAAAAAAAAGCCAAAAACATTTTTTGTTAGCTATCTTGGCAGTTTCTCTCTGTAGTTTATTTCTCACCATTCTTTTGTTATCGCGGGTGGCATGTGTTGAAGAATTCTTCGTTAATGATAGAATATAATGCCTGAACAAAAATAAGACTCTCCTAGGATCTATCTATACTCGCTCTTAAAATAAATCTCCTTGTCTTAATTATACAATTATAAACTACTTTGATTACTAGTTTTTTTTTATGGAAATCGCTCTAGACAAGGCATGAAGTCACTTGATGTAAGGTACTTAAGTAATACCACTTCAGGGTATAAAACTAGACAACGATAAGTGTTATATAGATAGATTTCAACCTAGAAAAAAAGAATTCCCCCCCTTTTAATATGGAATATATTGTGGGTCATTGTGTATACTGCCACGACTTTAATACTTCGTGTGTCAAATCCATCGCAACACTTTTATCGTTTCAGATGGTTTTAGATGATTGATGAATTCGGTTAGTTTCATTATTCAGCCTACCGTCTTCGTCTTTGATGGAACCTCTGATTTTCGGTGCTTCTTGTCTGCAAGGACGCGTGAAGCAACGGATAAAAGTATTAGTTTATAATCAGTACTACGTGACAGCCTTAATTTATAATCAGTACTACGTGACAGTCTTAATTTATAATAAGTACTACGTGACAGTCTTAATTTATAATCAGTACTACGTGAAAGTCTTAATTTATAATCAGTACTACGTGACAGTCTTAATTTATAATCAGTACTACGTGACAGTCTTAATTTATAATCAGTACTACGTGACAGTCTTAATTTATAATCAGTACTACGTGACAGTCTTAATTATAAATCAGTACTACGTGACAGTCTTAATTTATAATCAGTCCTACGTGACAGTCTTAATTTATAATCAGTACTACGTTACAGTCTTAATTTATAATCAGTACTTCGTGACAGTCTTAATTCATAATCAGAACTACGTGACAGTCTTAATTTATAATCAGTACTACGTGACAGTCTTAATTTATAATCAGTACTACGTGACAGTCTTAATTTGTAAACAGTACTACGTGACAGTCTTAATTTATAATCCGTACTACGTGACAGTCTTAATTTATAATCAGTACTACGTGACAGTCTTAGTTTATAATCAGTACTACGTGACAGTCTTAATTTATAATCAGTACTATGTGACAGTCTAAATTTATAATCAGTACTACGTGACATTCTTAATTTATAATCAGTACTACGTGACAGTCTTAATTTATAATCAGTACTACGTGACATTCTTAATTTATAATCAGTCCTACGTGACAGTCTTAATTTATAATCAGTACTACGTGACAGTCTTAATTTATAATCAGTACTACGTGACAGTCTTAATTTATAATCAGTCCTACGTGACAGTCTTAATTTATAATCAGTACTCCGTGACAGTCTTAATTTATAATAAGTACTACGTGACAGTCTTAATTTATAATCAGTCCTACGTGACAGTCTTAATTTATAATCAGTACTACGTGACATTCTTAATTTATAATCAGTACTACGTGACAGTCTTAATTTATAATCTGTACTACGTGACATTCTTAATTTATAATCAGTACTACGTGACAGTCTTAATTTATAATCAGTACTACGTGACATCTTAATTTATAATCAGTACTACATGACAGTCTTAATTTATAATCAGTACTACGTGACAGTCTTAATTTATAATCAGTACTACGTGACAGTCTTAATTTATAATCAGTCCTACGTGACAGTCTTAATTCATAATCAGTACTACGTGACAGTCTTAATTTATAATCAGTACTACGTGACAATCTTAATTTATAATCAGTACTACGTGACAGTCTTAATTTATAATCAGTACTACGTGACAGTCTTAATTTATAATCAGTACTACGTGACAGTCTTAATTTATAATCAGTACTACGTGACAGTCTTAATGTATAAACGGTACTACGTGACAGTCTTAATTTATAATCAGTACTACGTGACAGTCATAATTTTTAATCAGTCCTAGGTGACAGTCTTAATTTATAATCAGTACTACGTGACAGTCTTAATTCATAATCAGTACTACGTGACAGTCTTAATTTATAATCAGTACTACGTGACAGTCTTAATTTATAATCAGTACTACGTGACAGTCTTAATTTATCATCAGTACTACGTGACAGTCTTAATGTATAAACGGTACTACGTGACAGTCTTAATTTATAATCAGTACTACGTGACAGTCATAATTTTTAATCAGTCCTACGTGACAGTCTTAATTTATAATCAGTACTACGTGACAGTCTTAATTCATAATCAGTACTACGTGACAGTCTTAATTTATAATCAGTACTACGTGACAATCTTAATTTATAATCAGTACTACGTGACAGTCTTAATGTATAATCAGTACTACGTGACAGTCTTAATTTATAATCAGTACTACGTGACAGTCTTAATTTATAATCAGTACTACGTGACAGTCTTAATTTATAATCAGTACTACGTGACAGTCTTAATTTATAATCAGTACTACGTGACAGTCTTAATTTATAATCAGTACTACGTGACAGTCTTAATTTGTAATCAGTCCTACGTGACAGTCTTAATTTATAATCAGTACTACGTTACAGTCTTAATTTATAATCAGTACTTCGTGACAGTCTAAATTTATAATCAGTACTACGTGACAGTCTTAATTTATAATCAGTACTACGTGACAGTCTTAATTTATAATCAGTACGACGTGACAGTCTTAATTTATAATCAGTACTACGTGACAGTCTTAATTTATAATCAGTACTACGTGACAGTCTTAATTTATAATCAGTACTACGTGACATTCTTAATTTATAATCAGTACTACGTGACAGTCTTAATTTATAATCAGTACTACGTGACATTCTTAATTTATAATCAGTCCTACGTGACAGTCTTAATTTATAATCAGTACTACGTGACAGTCTTAATTTATAATCAGTACTACGTGACAGTCTTAATTTATAATCAGTCCTACGTGACAGTCTTAATTTATAATCAGTACTACGTGACAGTCTTAATTTATAATCAGTACTACGTGACAGTCTTAATTTATAATCAGTACTACGTGACAGTCTTAATTTATAATCAGTACTACGTGACAGTCTTAATTTATAATAAGTACTACGTGACAGTCTTAATTTATAATCAGTACTACGTGACAGTCTTAATGTATAAACGGTACTACGTGACAGTCTTAATTTATAATCCGTACTACGTGACAGTCTTAATTTATAATCAGTACGACGTGACAGTCTTAATTTATAATCAGTACTACGTGACAGTCATAATTTTTAATCAGTCCTACGTGACAGTCTTAATTTATAATCAGTACTACGTGACAGTCTTAATTCATAATCAGTACTACGTGACAGTCTTAATTTATAATCAGTACTACGTGACAATCTTAATTTATAATCAGTACTACGTGACAGTCTTAATGTATAATCAGTACTACGTGACAGTCTTAATTTATAATCAGTACTACGTGACAGTCTTAATTTATAATCAGTACTACGTGACAGTCTTAATTTATAATCAGTACTACGTGACAGTCTTAATTTATAATCAGTACTACGTGACAGTCTTAATTTATAATCAGTACTACGTGACAGTCTTAATTTGTAATCAGTCCTACGTGACAGTCTTAATTTATAATCAGTACTACGTTACAGTCTTAATTTATAATCAGTACTTCGTGACAGTCTAAATTTATAATCAGTACTACGTGACAGTCTTAATTTATAATCAGTACTACGTGACAGTCTTAATTTATAATCAGTACGACGTGACAGTCTTAATTTATAATCAGTACTACGTGACAGTCTTAATTTATAATCAGTACTACGTGACAGTCTTAATTTATAATCAGTACTACGTGACATTCTTAATTTATAATCAGTACTACGTGACAGTCTTAATTTATAATCAGTACTACGTGACATTCTTAATTTATAATCAGTCCTACGTGACAGTCTTAATTTATAATCAGTACTACGTGACAGTCTTAATTTATAATCAGTACTACGTGACAGTCTTAATTTATAATCAGTCCTACGTGACAGTCTTAATTTATAATCAGTACTACGTGACAGTCTTAATTTATAATCAGTACTACGTGACAGTCTTAATTTATAATCAGTACTACGTGACAGTCTTAATTTATAATCAGTACTACGTGACAGTCTTAATTTATAATCAGTACTACGTGACAGTCTTAATTTATAATCAGTACTACGTGACAGTCTTAATTTATAATCAGTACTACGTGACAGTCTTAATGTATAAACGGTACTACGTGACAGTCTTAATTTATAATCAGTACTACGTGACAGTCATAATTTTTAATCAGTCCTAGGTGACAGTCTTAATTTATAATCAGTACTACGTGACAGTCTTAATTCATAATCAGTACTACGTGACAGTCTTAATTTATAATCAGTACTACGTGACAGTCTTAATTTATAATCAGTACTACGTGACAGTCTTAATTTATCATCAGTACTACGTGACAGTCTTAATGTATAAACGGTACTACGTGACAGTCTTAATTTATAATCAGTACTACGTGACAGTCATAATTTTTAATCAGTCCTACGTGACAGTCTTAATTTATAATCAGTACTACGTGACAGTCTTAATTCATAATCAGTACTACGTGACAGTCTTAATTTATAATCAGTACTACGTGACAATCTTAATTTATAATCAGTACTACGTGACAGTCTTAATGTATAATCAGTACTACGTGACAGTCTTAATTTATCATCAGTACTACGTGACAGTCTTAATTTATAATCAGTACTACGTGACAGTCTTAATTTATAATCAGTACTACGTGACAGTCTTAATTTATAATCAGTACTACGTGACAGTCTTAATTTATAATCAGTACTACGTGACAGTCTTAATTTGTAATCAGTCCTACGTGACAGTCTTAATTTATAATCAGTACTACGTTACAGTCTTAATTTATAATCAGTACTTCGTGACAGTCTAAATTTATAATCAGTACTACGTGACAGTCTTAATTTATAATCAGTACTACGTGACAGTCTTAATTTATAATCAGTACGACGTGACAGTCTTAATTTATAATCAGTACTACGTGACAGTCTTAATTTATAATCAGTACTACGTGACAGTCTTAATTTATAATCAGTACTACGTGACATTCTTAATTTATAATCAGTACTACGTGACAGTCTTAATTTATAATCAGTACTACGTGACATTCTTAATTTATAATCAGTCCTACGTGACAGTCTTAATTTATAATCAGTACTACGTGACAGTCTTAATTTATAATCAGTACTACGTGACAGTCTTAATTTATAATCAGTCCTACGTGACAGTCTTAATTTATAATCAGTACTACGTGACAGTCTTAATTTATAATCAGTACTACGTGACAGTCTTAATTTATAATCAGTACTACGTGACAGTCTTAATTTATAATCAGTACTACGTGACAGTCTTAATTTATAATAAGTACTACGTGACAGTCTTAATTTATAATCAGTACTACGTGACAGTCTTGATGTATAAACGGTACTACGTGACAGTCTTAATTTATAATCCGTACTACGTGACAGTCTTAATTTATAATCAGTACGACGTGACAGTCTTAATTTATAATCAGTACTACGTGACAGTCATAATTTTTAATCAGTCCTACGTGACAGTCTTAATTTATAATCAGTACTACGTGACAGTCTTAATTCATAATCAGTACTACGTGACAGTCTTAATTTATAATCAGTACTACGTGACAATCTTAATTTATAATCAGTACTACGTGACAGTCTTAATGTATAATCAGTACTACGTGACAGTCTTAATTTATAATCAGTACTACGTGACAGTCTTAATTTATAATCAGTACTACGTGACAGTCTTAATTTATAATCAGTACTACGTGACAGTCTTAATTTATAATCAGTACTACGTGACAGTCTTAATTTATAATCAGTACTACGTGACAGTCTTAATTTGTAATCAGTCCTACGTGACAGTCTTAATTTATAATCAGTACTACGTTACAGTCTTAATTTTTAATCAGTACTTCGTGACAGTCTAAATTTATAATCAGTACTACGTGACAGTCTTAATTTATAATCAGTACTACGTGACAGTCTTAATTTATAATCAGTACGACGTGACAGTCTTAATTTATAATCAGTACTACGTGACAGTCTTAATTTATAATCAGTACTACGTGACAGTCTTAATTTATAATCAGTACTACGTGACATTCTTAATTTATAATCAGTACTACGTGACAGTCTTAATTTATAATCAGTACTACGTGACATTCTTAATTTATAATCAGTCCTACGTGACAGTCTTAATTTATAATCAGTACTACGTGACAGTCTTAATTTATAATCAGTACTACGTGACAGTCTTAATTTATAATCAGTCCTACGTGACAGTCTTAATTTATAATCAGTACTACGTGACAGTCTTAATTTATAATCAGTACTACGTGACAGTCTTAATTTATAATCAGTACTACGTGACAGTCTTAATTTATAATCAGTACTACGTGACAGTCTTAATTTATAATCAGTACTACGTGAGAGTTTTAATGTATAAACGGTACTACGTGACAGTCTTAATTTATAATCAGTACTACGTGACAGTCTTAATTTATAATCAGTCCTACGTGACAGTCTTAATTTATAATCAGTACTACGTGACAGTCTTAATTCATAATCAGTACTACGTGACAGTCTTTATTTATAATCAGTACTGCGTGACAGTCTTAATTTATAATCAGTACTACGTGACAGTCTTAATTTATAATAAGTACTACGTGACAGTCTTAATTTATAATCAGTACTACGTGACAGTCTTAATGTATAAACGGTACTACGTGACAGTCTTAATTTGTAATCAGTCCTACGTGACAGTCTTAATTTATAATCAGTACTACGTTACAGTCTTAATTTATAATCAGTACTTCGTGACAGTCTTAATTTATAATCAGTACTACGTGACAGTCTTAATTTATACTCAGTACTACGTGACAGTCTTAATTTATAATCAGTACTACGTGACAGTCTTAATTTTTAATCAGTACTACGTGACAGTCTTAATTTATAATCCGTACTACGTGACAGTCTTAATTTATAATCAGTACGACGTGACAGTCTTAATTTATAATCAGTACTACGTGACAGTCTTAATTTATAATCAGTACTACGTGACAGTCTTAATTTATAATCAGTACTACGTGACATTCTTAATTTATAATCAGTACTACGTGACAGTCTTAATTTATAATCAGTACTACGTGACATTCTTAATTTATAATCAGTCTTACGTGACAGTCTTAATTTATAATCAGTACTACGTGACAGTCTTAATTTATAATCAGTACTACGTGACAGTCTTAATTTATAATCAGTCCTACGTGACAGTCTTAATTTATAATCAGTACTACGTGACAGTCTTGATTTATAATCGGTACTACGTGACAGTCTTAATTTATAATCAGTACTACGTGACCGTCTTAATTTATAATCAGTACTACGTGACAGTCTTAATTTATAATCAGTACTACGTGACAGTCTTAATGTATAAACGGTACTACGTGACAGTCTTAATTTATAATCAGTACTACGTGACAGTCTTAATTTATAATCAGTACTACGTGACAGTCTTAATTCATAATCAGTACTACGTGACAGTCTTAATTTATAATCAGTACTACGTGACAGTCTTAATTTATAATCAGTACTACGTGACAGTCTTAATTAATAATCAGTACTACGTGACAGTCTTAATTTATAATCAGTACTACGTGACAGTCTCAATTTATCATCAGTACTACGTGACAGTCTTAATGTATAAACGGTACTACGTGACAGTCTTAATTTATAATCAGTACTACGTGACAGTCATAATTTTTAATCAGTCCTACGTGACAGTCTTAATTTATAATCAGTACTACGTGACAGTCTTAATTCATAATCAGTACTACGTGACAGTCTTAATTTATAATCAGTACTACGTGACAGTCTTAATTTATAATCAGTACTACGTGACAGTCTTAATGTATAATCAGTACTACGTGACAGTCTTAATTTATAATCAGTACTACGTGACAGTCTTAATTTATAATCAGTACTACGTGACAGTCTTAATTTATAATCAGTACTACGTGACATTCTTAATTTCTAATCAGTACTACGTGACAGTCTTAATTTATAATCAGTACTACGTGACAGTCTTAATTTGTAATCAGTCCTACGTGACAGTCTTAATTTATAATGAGTACTACGTTACAGTCTTAATTTATAATCAGTACTTCGTGACAGTCTAAATTTATAATCAGTACTACGTGACAGTCTTAATTTATAATCAGTACTACGTGACAGTCTTAATTTATAATCAGTACTACGTGACAGTCTTAATTTGTAATCAGTACTACGTGAGAGTCTTAATTTATAATCCGTACTACGTGACAGTCTTAATTTATAATCAGTACGACGTGACAGTCTTAATTTATAATCAGTACTACGTGACAGTCTTAATTTATAATCAGTACTACGTGACAGTCTTAATTTATAATCAGTACTACGTGACATTCTTAATTTATAATCAGTACTACGTGACAGTCTTAATTTATAATCAGTACTACGTGACATTCTTAATTTATAATCAGTCCTACGTGACAGTCTTAATTTATAATCAGTACTACGTGACAGTCTTAATTTATAATCAGTACTACGTGACAGTCTTAATTTATAATCAGTCCTACGTGACAGTCTTAATTTATAATCAGTACTACGTGACAGTCTTAATTTATAATCAGTACTACGTGACAGTCTTAATTTATAATCAGTACTACGTGACAGTCTTAATTTATAATCAGTACTACGTGACAGTCTTAATTTATAATCAGTACTACGTGACAGTCCGTATGTATAAACGGTATTACGTGACAGTCTTAATTTATAATCAGTACTACGTGACAGTCTTAATTTATAATCAGTCCTACGTGACAGTCTTAATTTATAATCAGTACTACGTGACAGTCTTAATTCATAATCAGTACTACGTGACAGTCTTTATTTATAATCAGTACTGCGTGACAGTCTTAATTTATAATCAGTACTACGTGACAGTCTTAATTTATAATAAGTACTACGTGACAGTCTTAATTTATAATCAGTACTACGTGACAGTCTTAATGTATAAACGGTACTACGTGACAGTCTTAATTTATAATCCGTACTACGTGACAGTCTTAATTTATAATCAGTACGACGTGACAGTCTTAATTTATAATCAGTACTACGTGACAGTCTTAATTTATAATCAGTACTACGTGACAGTCTTAATTTATAATCAGTACTACGTGACATTCTTAATTTATAATCAGTACTACGTGACAGTCTTAATTTATAATCAGTACTACGTGACATTCTTAATTTATAATCAGTCTTACGTGACAGTGTTAATATATAATCAGTACTACGTGACAGTCTTAATTCATAATCAGTACTACGTGACAGTCTTAATTTTTAATCAGTCCTACGTGACAGTCTTAATTTATAATCAGTACTACGTGACAGTCTTAATTTATAATCAGTCCTACGTGACAGTCTTAATTTATAATCAGTACTATGTGACAGTCTTAATTCATAATCAGTACTACGTGACAGTCTTAATTTATAATCAGTACTACGTGACAGTCTTAATTTATAATCAATACTACGTGACAGTCTTAATTTATAATCAGTACTACGTGACAGTCTTAATTTATAATCAGTACTACGTGACAGTCTTTATGTATAAACGGTACTACGTGACAGTCTTAATTTATAATCAGTACTACGTGACAGTCATAATTCATAATCCGTACTACGTGACAGTCTTAATTTATAATCAGTACTACGTGACAGTCATAATTCATAATCAGTCCTACGTGACAGTCTTAATTTATAATCAGTACTACGTGACAGTCTTTATGTATAAACGGTACTACGTGACAGTCTTAATTTATAATCAGTACTACGTGACAGTCATAATTCATAATCAGTACTACGTGACAGTCTTTATGTATAAACGGTACTACGTGACAGTCTTAATTTATAATCAGTCCTACGTGACAGTCTTAATTTATAATCAGTACTACGTGACAGTCTTAATTTATAATCAGTACTACGTGACAGTCTTAATTTATAATCAGTACTACGTGGCAGTCTTTATTTATAATCAGTACTACGTGACAGTTTTAATTTTTAATCAGTACTACGTGACAGTCTTAATTTATAATCAGTACTACGTGACAGTCTTAATTTATAATCAGTACTACGTGACAGTCTTAATTTATAATCAGTACTACGTGACAGTCTTAATTTATAATCAGTACTACGTGACAGTCTTAATTTATAATCAGTACTACGTGACAGTCTTAATTCATAATCAGTCCTACGTGACAGTCTTAATTTATAATCAGTACTACGTGAGAATCTTAATTTATAATCAGTACTACGTGACAGTCTTAATTTATAATCAGTACTACGTGACAGTCTTAATTTCTAATCAGTATACGTGACAGTCTTAATTTATAATCAGTACTACGTGACAGTCTTAATTTATAATCAGTCCTACGTGACAGTCTTAATTTAGAATCAGTACTACCTTACAGTCTTAATTTAGAATCAGTACTACGTGACAGTCTTAATTTATAATCAGTACTACGTTACAGTCTTAATTTATAATCAGTACTACGTGACAGTCTTAATTTATAATCAGTACTACGTGACAGTCTTAATTTGTAATCAGTACTACGTGACAGTCTTAATTTATAATCCGTACTACGTGACAGTCTTAATTTATAATCAGTACTACGTGACAGTCTTAATTTATAATCAGTACTACGTGACAGTCTTAATTTATAATCAGTACTACGTGACAGTCTTAATTTATAATCAATACTACGTGACATTCTTAATTTATAATCAGTACTACGTGACAGTCTTAATTTATAATCAGTACTACGTGACATTCTTAATTCATAATCAGTCCTACGTGACAGTCTTAATTTATAATCAGTACTACGTGACAGTCTTAATTTATAATCAGTACTACGTGACAGTCTTAATTTATAATCAGTCCTACGTGACAGTCTTAATTTATAATCAGTACTACGTGACAGTCTTAATTTATAATCAGTACTACGTGACAGTCTTAATTTATAATCAGTCCTATGTGACAGTCCTGATTTATAATCAGTACTACGTGACAGTCTTAATTTATAATCAGTACTACGTGACATTCTTAATTTATAATCAGTACTATGTGACAGTCTTAATTTATAATCAGTACTACGTGACAGTCTTAATTTATAATCAGTACTACGTGACAGTCTTAATTTATAATCAGTACTACGTGACAGTCTTAATTTATAATCAGTACTACGTGACAGTCTTAATTTATAATCAGTACTACGTGACAGTCTTAATATATTATCAGTACTACGTGACAGTTTTAATTTATAATCAGTACTACGTGACAGTCTTAATTTATAATCAGTACTACGTGACAGTCTTAATTTATAATCAGTACTACGTGACAGTCTTAATTTATAATCAGTACTACGTGACAGTCTTAATATATTATCAGTACTACGTGACAGTCTTAATTTATAATCAGTACTACGTGACAGTCTTAATTTATAATCAGTACTACGTGACAGTCTTAATTTATAATCAGTACTACGTGACAGTCTTCTGGTAGCTGAAGATGCAATCTGGGCGATACTAACTCATGGCAAGAGAGGTTTACGAAAGTCCGTACAGATTCCAGAGGTCCACATCCCCGAGTTCGACAAAACGATCCTTGAGAAGGGAGGGGGTTACATCTGCAGAAACGTAGTTAGAATAGCACCCAAGATTAGAACAGTAGTTCGTATAATCCAAATAATACATATTTACATTCTGGATATTTTGTGACTGTTCGTATCGTCGAAACCAATTCCAACGAGTAACAATCGAGGAAAACTTTGAAGTGATGATTCATACTCAGTTTGTTAATAGTGATGCGGTTATTAATCAATTAATTTTATCGCTATAATAAAAATTCAAATTTCGTGAAATAGTGTCAAGTACGAACATAACAAATATTTTGAGAATATATTGAGAATTCTCTCGCTATGTTATATATCATAGCGTACGAACCTTCAAAGTCGAACCAAATAGCCGGTGCATCTATATTGTTACAAATCAGGGTGTAGTAACAAATGAAATGTGGGCTGTGTAAAAACGTGAACCTGAACTTGTGAGTTGAAAACGGATTAAATTAAGAAACAGTGTTTTCCGAATATTCCAAGTACTGCACTATAGAGACCTGAGGATTAAACAGACGAATGTGAAATAGCTATCTGAAACCAGATATTAAATTACATCATCATTGAAGGACAGGATTTGAAAATGGTAATCCGGCTGATGGTTGAAACGACACAAGTTAATATGGACTTGTAAAATCAGTTGAATAAGGATTCAAACGTTCTCTCTCCCATTCGTCCTTGAAGTATATGATACTTCAAATGAAATGTCAACCATTAAAATACTAAAAGAATTAAGATGGTTAATTCATTCCACTAGTTTTGGTTACTGAGTTTAATTACAGTTCGTCAGTTCCACACATTACCACAAGACATTCAATGACACCATTCCCATGACGTGACGAGAAAGATATACATATATGGAGGTCATTAACCAAAAAGCAACGACACGCCTCTGGACAACATATAGATTATGTAAAAATGCTGCTCTCCTCTATATAATTATAGTTAATATAAGTTGATCAACGCGTGTTTTCGTATGTTTTACCTTATATAATTTGATAAATAAAATACTGGCAAAAATATAGGTTAGTTCTGGAAGTGAGTGTATATTTAAACGAACAAGTCATCCAGCTTTGCACTTTGTATATGCATATATATATATATATATATATATATATATATATATATATATATATATATATAAATAAAGAGTTTATCTTCACATTCTACAATTCATCGGACTTCTTTTCAACGGAAATTTACCACCCGGACAATTTGCATATCTTTTTCACGGAACTTTTCTTTTCATTCACTGCGTTTTTTTTAACAAAAATTATTTTTTAATAACAATTTTCATATTTTTCAAATATATGAACTTTGATTTTTTCGAAAGCCAACTTATCCATCTGTATTTCTCCTCTGATGATAAGATTTCGATCTTTGAAAAGCCTTGGCTTAAGGAAAGAATACTAAACACTAGTTTATTACTGAATACACCTTGCATTGAACAATTGAAATTTGAAATGAATTTGGACAATCGTCGCATATTTATCACTCTTTTTTTCTTCTATCTCTCTCTCTCTATATATATATATATGTATAGTCCGGCAGCAAGTACTTTCTTATGCAAGCGTCGTTAAAGACTACGGAGTTTTCTCTCTTCACGATATTTCGTGTAAATTTTTCGACGCGGCGAGCGATTCTTCGGTTTCCGGGTGCTAATATGGCACCTTTCGTTGTGTCGTGGGCCAATCCTCTAACGCTTTTGGTCTCGCGACCGTCTTCAGGAGGCTGTGTCTTATTGTTACTAAGAGCCGTATTTATAGTGTTATTATTACTTATATATCTATTAATTTACATATGTATACACACACACACACACACACATATATATATATATATATATATATATATATATATATATATTATTTTCATTGTTATTATTATTATGTATTAATTGTTAAAGACTGATAGGGCGTTAGTACCAGTGGGGAATGCTATTATATATATATATATATATATATATATATATATATATATATATATATATATATATATATATATATAGAATGCCTGTGTCGCCATCGCCGCTTATAAATGTATTTAAACTACCACAGTTTATCAGCTGTTCAAATATTGGCCGCGAGGTTTAAGACGTTGGATTGGAGTTGAAAAATACTTATAATCCAGGGTTTCGAACCGAGTGACCGGTGGTGAATAGTCATACTTCTACGCTGAAGAGTCTTGATTGAAAAGAGACGAAACGTATACGTCCGTAGATAATAAACAACAACAAATATTTTTCATATATATATATATATATATATATATGCATATATAGCCATATACATATATGTTAGCATATATATAGGTAGATTCATATAATATACATACGTATATATATAGATTCATATATGTTTATGATTTTGTTTCTTAAAATTGCATTGACTTATGTCGATAAAATCACTTTTTTCCTTTCATCTATATTTGTATTATCTAATCTTTGTTATGACAAAGGTAAATAACGTATAAGTCTGTCCTCGATCATTTCGCCCGTCTAGACACTTTCTGAAAACTTTGCAATCATGATGGGGTAAACAAACCAACTAATAGCACACTCACATAAACAAAACCGTATACAGTAATGACATTTATAAATCAACAGAAATATTCCTCATACCATTCTACGTAAACTGTACAGTTACAATGGCGCGCGTATATTCACATACACCTCCACGACTCTCTCTCTCTCTCTCTCTCTCTCTCTCTCTCTCTCTCTATTCTATCTATCTATCTATCTGTCTATCTTTCGAGTCGTAATTAAGTGCTGCAAACCAAGTTTGTTCTTTTTGTTAAATGTGTGTCTCTATTTGTTTTCGCTTTTAAATCTCCAAAAGATTATATATTTTTTTCAATTGCAGAAGTTCGTAAATATTAGCTTGTTTAAAAGAAAATGGCCGATGTTTCGACTCACATTTAAAAATTGTTTGCGTTTGCTATTTTTACATTTTTAATTTCTTTAGAGAAATAATATTTCCTTCAAGATTTGGACTCGTCTGAAGAACAAATGCATATACATAATACCTTAACAAAGTAGTATTGTTGGTCGCTTTGCTGACCACTGTTCTTTTTTAACAACTAACAACGATCATTTTTTTTCTTTCTATTTCTTTATTCCGTTTTTCCGGTTCTAATAATAAACCTTATCATAAACTATTCCGTTTTTTAATGTATTTTTATTAAATAACTAATAACAGTTTTTTTTATTAAACTCGATGTGTCCTATTTAATAACATAGAAACAGATTACGAAAGTATACGAATTATATTTAAAAACATAATTTAAAAATATAATTTAACAGATCTTCTTTTTTTAATTTTTTTTCAACGTAGTTCAACCCAAACAAGGCAGGCCGCCACTGTAGACGTAAGGGGCTACTGAGAAGAAAGAAAAGGGGAGAAGGTTGAAGGGTCAACCTAAACTGGGATCTGCGCAGCGAGATGTCTGTTTACATTAATTTTAAATTTCTGCATGTCAGTACTGTCGGGGAAACAGGGGGCAGAGAAGGAGTTCCAGTGGCCAGCAGCACGAGGAAAGAAGCTATTTGAGTAGAAAGCTCTCCGGCATCTTGTGATCTCCACAGTGAATGGGTGGGATTTAGTTTATTGTCGAGTTAGTCTAGTGAATTTACGTCGAGGGGGCACCAGAGCCGCCAGTTCATCGGAGCATAATCGATTGAAGTATTTGTAAAACAAGCACAAGGATGCTACATTGCGGCGATGGGACAGGGACTGGAGCTTGTTTGACAGTGAGGGACCTATTAGGTTGGTGACTCTTTTTTGGACCTTGTCAAGGAGGGAGAGAGTAGTAGATGATGCACCAGCCCAGATGTGGCAACAGTACTCCATGCATGGGCGGATGGTGGCTTTGTAGAGATAGAGGATAATGTCAGGTGTGAGGAGTTTACTAGCACGGTAGAGGGAGCCAACCTTCTTTCTTGGATATGATATTATATCAACTATGCTCTGTAAATGAGAAAGGAATTACTGTTTTGTGTGTTGATTAATAGAAAGCAATTAAAATGTGATAGTAAATAATTTACTTTTTCCTTGATATTTCTAGAAGTTAATAGGTATCAAATTGCGAAGTGAGTTTTTTTCTGTTTATAATACTAGTGTAGGAAGATAAGTGTAAGTTTCTCATCACACTTTGCAATCAATCTCGCAAGTAATCTAATAACTACGAATCAACAACGATCTGTGGTAAAATAGAAAGAGTGTACTTGATAGCAACTTCCGGTTTTTAAATCGAAAAATCGACAAGCGGTGTTTATCAATAAATTGTTACCTATTATATCTTAGGTTAGATGTTTTTAGTTGATTTTTTTTTTTTGGGGGGGGGGTGCAGCAATTAATAATTTGTTTTCGTGATGTTTTTAATTATTAACACATAAGGAATTCAAACTGGTTGTTATAACTGGACTTTTTAAAAATTACAAATAACCAAATTTAACTATTTAATGAGTGGAATGTTTTTATGTTTAATTTTTCTTAATGGAAATCGATCCAGACAAGGCATGAAGCCACTTGATGTAAGGCACAAAAATACCACTTCCAGGTCAAAATTCAACCAACGATAATTGTCATATGGATAGATTCTGACCCAGAAAACGGCAATTCTTCCCCCTTTTTCAGAAACATCGCTCATGAAATGTGAGGACTAAAGGACAAAAAAAGGGAAGCGATAGTTACAGGGCTGCGAAAGTATGTTTTCGTTCTTAAAAGTTATCCTTCTCTATTTTCCTGTAAATCTTTCAATATTAACTTATCTCTTTATTCTTAATTTTTATAAGCACCTATCTCTTTAGTCGCCTTTCCTCTTTAATATTTACCTCGCTCTATACATGTCTTACTTTTTGAACATCGCCATTTTCTTCACTGTTGATACCAGATCAGGCTGCCCTGTGGCTCCCTGAGACGAAATTCACCTACATTGACGTTTTTTTTTTGTTTTTTTTTTTTGTAAAACTTAATTATGTTCTACAAAACCAAAAACAAAAACAACAGCCCCTCTCCCTTTCTCCCTCCCCTTTTTTATTTTATTTTTAGAACTTGAAGCATAAATATTTTACTATAATGACCAGATTCGGCATTAAATAACCCAAAAAGGGTTGATATGCCGTAAAACAAAACTACCAAACCAAAAACGATGATTAAACATTTGAAGATATAAAGAACTTGAAGCATAAAAACTTTTACTATAATGACCAGATTCGGCATTAAATAACCCAAAAAGGGTCGATATGCCGTAAAACAAAACTACCAAACCAAAAACGATGATTAAACATTTGAAGATATAAAGAACTTGAAGCATAAAAACTTTTACTATAATGACCAGATTCGGCATTAAATAACCCAAAAAGGGTTGATATGCCGTAAAACAAAACTACCAAACCAAACCATTTTCTTCATGTGTCTTTCTTTTAAATACTCGATCCTCTCGTTTTTTTCTCTCATCTTTCTACTTAATTAACTTTTGTCTGTATTTTTCCTCCCATTGCAATACTTTTTTATTTTATTTGTGTTTCCGTTTAACACATTACCACTTTCTTTAGATATTTCTTATACCTATATCTGTCTTTATTTGGAAATACTTTTTTCAAATGTATATTTTTCTTGATTTGTCTTTTTTATATCTAGTTTTCTCTAACTTGTCCGTTCATTGTTATAATGTACCTATGTATATATGTGTACTTTCTAAAAATGTACCTCCGTATATATGTGTACTCTCTTATAATGTACCTCTGTATATATTTTGTACTCTCTTGTAATATATGTCTGTATATATGTGTAATTTCTCATAATGTACCTTTTTATATATTTGTACTCTTCTAATGTACCTCCGCATATATTTGTACTTTTTTATAATGTGCCTCTGTATATATGTACTCGTATAATTTACCTCTGTATATATATACGTACTCTTATAATTCACCTCTGTGTACTTTTCATAATGTACCTCTGTATATAGTTGTACTTTCTTATAATGCACCTCTGTATATATTTGTCCTTTTTTATAATGTACCTCTGTATATATTTGTTCTTTCTCATAATGCACCTTTGTATGTATTTGTATTTTCTTATATAATAACGTTTGTATATAGTTGTACTCTTATAATGTACCTGTGTATGTATATGTACTCTTATAATGCACATCTGCATATATTTGTACTTTTTATAATGTACCTCTGTATATATTTATACTTTCTTATAATGCACCTCTGTATATATTTGTACTTTTTATAATGTACCTCTGTATATATTTATACTTTCTTATAATGCACATCTGTATATATTTGTATTTTCTTATAATGTACCTCTGTATATATTTATCCTTTATTATAATGTACCGCTGTATATATTTGTACTTTCGTATAATGTACCTCTGTATATATTTATCCTTTATTATAATGTACCGCTGTATATATGTGTACTTTCTTATAATGTACCTCTGTATATATTTATCCTTTATTATAATGTACCGCTGTATATATTTGTACTTTCTTATAATGTACCTCTGTATATATGTATCCTTTATTATAATGTACCGCTGTATATATTTGTACTTTCTTATAATGTACCTCTGTATATATTTATCCTTTATTATAATGCACCGCTGTATATATTTGTACTTTCTTATAATGTACCTCTGTACATATTTGTACTTTCTTATAATGTATCTCTGTATATATTTTTACTTTCTTATAATGTACCTCTGTATATATTTGTAATTTCTTATAATGTACTTCTGTATATATCTGTACGTTTTTATAATGTACCTCTGTATATATGTGTACTTTCTGTTTAATATATGTTTAAGGAACAAATCTGTTAATTTGCATTATTTTGTAAAATGTATCTCTATCTTTATAAATAGTATCTCACTTAATATTTGTATTTCTAAACGTTCATCTCTTATTATTCATATTTCTTTTTAAAATGTACCTTTCTTTTTATTCATATCTCCTTTTTAAAATAAACTTCTCTTTTTTTATTTGTATTTTTAAATGTCTCTCTTCTATTTGTTTGTATTTCGTTTAAAAAATTACCTCTTTTTATTTGTATTTTCTTTTAGAAATATGCCTCGCTATTTATTTATTTTCTTTTTAAAATCTACATCTCTATGTCTCGGATTTTTTTTAGATAAGAATTAATATTTTTTTATTATTTATATAATTGTGAGTATTTAACCTATCCTAGATGATATTCTCATAAGGACACGTTGCTCAACGGATAAAAATGCTGAGTAAAATCTATTCTAACGTGACAATTTTTTTTAGGTTAAACGTTCAATGATCAGTAAGGAGGATAGTAATAATATAATTGCGAATTATTTCACACTTCTTCTCCGGCCATGGCTGAAGGAACAAGAACAATTTTATTTAAAAATTGTCTCCCTTTCTTTTATTTTTTTTTCTCTTTGAAAATGTACCTCTCTCTTTATTAGTTGTTTCTTATTTAAAAATTGTCTCCCTTTCTTTTTATTTGTTTTTTCTCTTTGAAAATGTACCTCTTTATTTATTAGTTGTTTCTTATTTAAAAATTGTCTCCCTTTCTTTTTATTTGTTTTTTCTCTTTGAAAATGTACCTCTCTCTTTATTAGTTGTTTCTTATTTAAAAATTGTCTCCCTTTCTTTTTATTTGTTTTTTCTCTTTGAAAATGTACCTATTATTTATTAGTTGTTTCTTATTTAAATAGTGTCTCCCTTTCTTTTATTTGTTTTTTCTCTTTGAAAATGTACCTCTCTCTTTATTAGTTGTTTCTTATTTAAAAATTGTCTCCCTTTCTTTCTATTTGTTTTTTCTCTTTGAAAATGTACCTCTCTCTTTATTAGTTGTTTCTTATTTAAAAATTGTCTCCCTTTCTTTTTATTTGTTTTTTCTCTTTGAAAATGTACCTATTATTTATTAGTTGTTTCTTATTTAAATAGTGTCTCCCTTTCTTTTATTTGTTTTTTCTCTTTGAAAATGTACCTCTCTCTTTATTAGTTGTTTCTTATTTAAAAATTGTCTCCCTTTCTTTTTATTTGTTTTTTCTCTTTGAAAATGTACCTCTCTCTTTATTAGTTGTTTCTTATTTAAAAATTTGTCTCCCTTTCTTTTTATTTGTTTTTTCTCTTTGAAAATGTACCTCTCTCTTTATTAGTTGTTTCTTATTTAAAAATTTGTCTCCCTTTCTTTTTATTTGTTTTTCTCTTTGAAAATGTACCTCTCTCTTTATTAGTTGTTTCTTATTTAAAAATTGTCTCCCTTACATTTTATTTGTTTTTTCTCTTTGAAAATGTACCTATTATGTATTAGTTGTTTCTTATTTAAAAATTGTCTCCCTTTCTTTTATTTGTTTTTTCTCTTTGAAAATGTACCTCTCTCTTTATTAGTTGTTTCTTATTCAAAAATTGTCTCCCTTACTTTTTATTTGTTTTTTGTTTTTAAAAATGTACCTATTATTTATTAGTTGTTTCTTATTTAAAAATTGTCTCCCTTTCTTTTATTTGTTTTTTCTCTTTGAAAATGTACCTCTCTCTTTATTAGTTGTTTCTTATTTAAAAATTGTCTCCCTTTCTGTTTATTTGTTTTTTCTCTTCGAAAATGTACCTCTCTCTTTATTAGTTGTTTCTTATTCAAAAATTGTCTCCCTTCCTTTTTTTATTCTATTTCAAAATTGCCTTCCTACTCTCTTTTACTTTCCTCTTCATATTCTACATCTCATTATGGTACATCCATATGATTAAGACCTGTCAATTCTTTTTACCAGTTTACCATCACTTTCGCGTTCATTCTCGTGTTTGATTTCATTTGTGATTTTATTATTTCTAATTCAGTCTATTTCTTGTCTTTGATTACAAGGACAGTCCTTCTAATAATATCGATCAGAAATGTTGCTATTAAAACTAAATTTACTTTTCTCGAACACATCTAACTTAATTTGAACCAATTAAATATTTACCTATAAACCAACTGTAATTGTGTTTCTTTCATTCTAAATTTGTCTCCACATTCGATGCAAAAATAACAATTTCACCTATGTTTTTTCTTAATGATGAGTCAATTACTTCTTATTATCAGGTGAATCTGATCAGCTTACCAATTCTAATTTAATTAATAGTACAAGATTAAACTTAGTGAAGTATAAAGATCTTCTAGACTGATTTAAATGTTTGTAGACAAAATGTCAGTTCTCATATAAAGGGGAGTCAAAACATTAAGCTATTTACATATTTCTTCAGCTTTCACAGTGGAAAACACAATAGATTATAAAACATATTAAATTAAGGAAGGCATTCATGTTTACTTGACCATCATGTATTTCTTTGTATATATATTTTGAGAGCCAGAAACACGTGTTGCGGAATTACTTTTACGTACGTTTAAAACAAATAAATATATATATATATATATATATATATATATATATATATATATATATATATATATATAAGAATATTATTTTTTGAAGGCGATAACAATGCGTTGTTAAAGTGACACATACGACACGTAGAATCGTAAAAACAAAACAAAGTGACAATATTGAAAAGTCAATAATTTTCAAAAAATTTTTTTTATTTACCAGTGTACTGTGACCGTGGTGTTGGGTTGGAGTGTGTCCTTTTCATTATTATTTTTTTTTTTTAAATTTTCGAGGGTATCCCTCATCCTCAGAATAAAATAAATACTACCACTCGTTGGAGTGTGTTTTTTTTTTCTCCAACGAGTGGTAGTATTTATTTTATTATGAGGATGAGGGATACCCTCGAAAATTAAAAAAAAAATAATAATAATGAAAAGGACACACTCCAACCCAACACCACGGTCACGATACACTGGTAAATAAAAAAAAAAATTTTGAAAATTATTGACATTTCAATATTGTCACTTTGTTTTGTTTTTACGATTCCACGTGTCGTATGTGTCACTTTAACAACGCATTGTTATCGCCTTCAAAAAATAATATTCTTACTCTATACACAATGCTCCAAGCGAACTACAACATTCTTCTCACATATATATATATATATATATATAGAGAGAGAGAGAGAGAGAGAGAGAGAGAGAGAGAGAGGAGAGGGGGGAGTATTGGAAGGCTATCACAATGCAAGAAATGGAAATATGTCAACGTTGAGAAGTAAGAGAAACACAAGTGAGTTTAATTTATATATTTTTCAAACACTTTTTTTAATATTTTTTCCTATATACCAAATCTTGATTAGGCAAGACTTCAACACTGTGATGTAATCTGTGTGACCGTGTTCCATAATATATATCGAGGAAGACCTCTTTGTCAAATAGTAGGTGTTTCAAATCTCAAAAAACTGGTTGATGGCAATATTGCTTATAACGCAGTAAATATTAATATCCGCAGCAAATTTAATAAAACTAAAACTATAACTGATTTGTTTTTGTTTTAATTATTTTAATTACTTATTTAATTTATTTTCATTTTTTCTGAATATTTTATATTAGAACCCACCGATGAAGTGCCATATATTTATATCAAAAAAGAGAAAACATATTTTTTGGAGGGGGAGGTAGGGATAA
Source organism: Sepiola atlantica (assembly GCA_963556195.1). Classification (NCBI taxonomy): domain Eukaryota; kingdom Metazoa; phylum Mollusca; class Cephalopoda; order Sepiida; family Sepiolidae; genus Sepiola; species Sepiola atlantica. Next base: position 20,040,949 of record OY744535.1, read on the forward strand.
CAGCCAAGAGCGGTGTTCAATTAATTTTTTTTTATAATATTATTAATTTAATATTTTGTATATATATTATTGTTATCTTATTTTATTCTAACAATATTTACTTCTTTGCTTTTCTGAATTTTTTTTTTCAAATGTATTTTATGATTAACGGCTAAATATGTTTTGATTTATATCCTGGCCAGATTGTGTGTAGCACTCAGTAAAGTAATGAACGGAATTAATTCTTCAATACTTGTTTGATTTATGTTTAATATTATCATTATTCACTTAATCTATAATATATATATATTAACGAAAAATACGTCCTATACAATTAAGGGCGACTAATAATGCAATCTTCTGCATTAATCTGTATCACTTAGGAAGTGAACGACTCATTAATAATGCAAAGTAAAGTAACAAACGTTGCTATTAATTACAAAAACAATTACATAAAAATGCATTAAATATTAGGTGATAATAACCATACATATTTCCAAGCAATGCGTCATGGTCCGATAGTAAAACGCCAGACTATTGACGTAAGCATTGAAGGTTCGATCCTTGTCTAAGTTAGCCAGTCTGATTACTGCTGAGAGCCAGAAATACGTGTCCATTGATTATTTTTATGTACGTAGAAAATTAATAAAAATATATATATATATATATATATATATATATATATATATATATATATATATTGGTGATGTATGAAACATTAAAAACGATGTTGTGGTTTTTTAATTAATTGTTTTTATTTTGATATTTCGACCAGTCCTCTGGTCTTTGTACAAAAAATGATCTGAAATGAAGAAAACTGAGAATCATTTCAGATCATTTTTTGACAAAGAGCAGAGGACTGGTCGAAATATCAAAAGAAAAACAATTAATTTTAAAAAACAACATCGTTTTAATGCTTCATACACCACCAATCATCTATAAAATACTTCTCTAGGAGCATACGTGGAATAACAATCAAATTGATATATATATATATATATATATATATATATTTATGTGTGTGTGTGTGTGTGTGTGTGTGTGTATGTATTTTAGCGAGTTATAAAGTGTCAAACGAAACTATTTCAAGTGTTTTGGGTAAGGGAGAAAGAAAATAGCAATTCAGACAATCTACTAATGTCTTAAATGTATTTGAAAAAAAAACCTGTCACTTTTTTTCTATAATGAGCCCTATTTTCTTTCTATACAGAGCGATACGTTTTTTATTATCCATTTCAAAAGTTTCCAGTTTGAGACATTTACTCTTTTCTTTTTAATATATTTTAAACTCGCTGATTAAGACGTTATTTTCTATGTATATGTGCGATTTTTCCGCCATTTTTGACGAAAAGAGTACACTTACCCATATAATAATATGCTTATTCGCGTTGTTATGCATCCATTTTAGAGCGACAGGTTAGCCTCGACTCGACTGTGGGAATTGATAGAAACGGATGTGACGTCACATAGCTAAAAGGGAGAGTGAGTGAGAGAAGTTGGGACTTTGATTGGAAGCCAAGAAGCGCAAACGTAGTTTTAAAATATCCTTTAAGGAGGAATTGGCTACTCTGGTGCCCCCTCGACGTAAATTCAATAGACCAACTCGACAATCAACTAAATCCCATCCATTCACTGTGGCTCTCCCCAGATGCCGGATAGCTTTCTACTCAAATAGCTTCTTTTCTCGTGCTGCTGATCTCTGGAACTCCCTTCCTGTCCCTTTGTTTCCCCAACACTACTGTCTACCCTTGCTTCACTTGTCAGTTATTTTGAACAAGCGATCCGGATGAAATATGCAAATCACTGAACAGTCACGTGTGCCACTGAAGTTTAAATTATAATCGTAGAAATTTTTCTCATGAATTGTTAAAATTCGAACTCTGTCGTCGCAACGATTTCACCTGTTTTAAAACGTATTTTGCTTTTATTTTACTGTCATTTTAATGCATATCAATTATTACAGAATGTTTTAAAGGGAGAAAAAAGGAATAGTTTTTTTAATATTAAAATTATTACAATATTCATTAAATGAAGATGAGACACATTCGTTTCTAGGTGTTCTTTAATTACGATAGAGACATCAGACAAGTCTCAATAAGTAGGCTAGGACACGTGACCTACATTTTCTCGATCAATTATTATAACAAATTTTATATCAAGTAGATTTTCTCTATAAATGATCACGAAGAGTCGATGAAGATGTTTCCTGGACGGTTGATCGCTTTAAGGGTTGATTTGACAACCAAGGTCATCAGATTAAAGCTTTTTGCATTGCTTCTCTAAATGAAAATAAAGTCTGACAACGTTTTCAAACTATTAGTGATTCGAAGAATATAAAATAAAATTAATATAGTTTCACCTAATATGGCCCAAAGGAGTTGTGTAGAATTTACTGGAACTATATATAAATGGATTGCCCACAACGACCGCCATTTATCTGATATAATTTTCAAACCATTAGAACAAATATATTTTGGAGGCACATTTTTAAAATATACTACGACATTTATGAATAGTTGCCATGTATGGAGCAGGATAGTATATTACGACCTTTGAAGTTCAGACTTTAAAACGCCTTGATAGTTTCCATTGATGAATACGCAAGTGAGACATCGAAGTGTAATGTTTTTTAAATGAAATGTTAAAGATTTATTCGTAGAATTACTTTGCCAGATTGACTAAGAAATGCACATATCACGAAGAAGCTTTATATTAAAAGATTAATAAACAATGCTGTTCGGGGAAATAAGACTCCAACTATGTAACGAAAGCGGTGCTTCTATAATAAAAAGTCGAAAAAAAGATTTTCTTGTCTTTTAGTGTTAGAGAGGTAAATAAGGGGCAGGTTACTCTTCACAACAGCTCTAGCTTTCGAACAATATTTTTCTAACCCTAAACCTTAAATCTTAACCCTAACCCTAACCCTAAACCCTAACCCTAATCCTAACCCTAAACCCTAACCTCAACCCTAACCCCAACCATAACCCTAACCCTTTTATGTCTAATCGACGTTCTCCTTGCACAATAGCCACATGTGCAACGCCAATTAAAGCCATCAGTTTTGATTACTGATGGCAGAAGTCGCATCTCATGGCCACAGTTGCAGGTTTCTGCACCAGAAATTAGTCTGTGTGCTTGCAAAAAATCAATTTATTTTGCACTGTCTGATGTAAAATACAGTATATCTTCGAACTTGAAAGAGTTAAGATCCCTGATCCGAATTTCAGAGAAAATTGTGTATTAAATTATTTGTAAGAGTTACCTGACCCTTATTTACCTCTCCAACACTAAAAGACAAGAAAAACTTTTTTTCGGCATTTTATTATAGAAGCACCCAGAAAGCATATAAAGAAGTGTTATTGAAGAAATATGAAGAGGACGAGCTCAAAAGGGATGGACTGATCAGATATGGGCTGATACGTGTATGCCGCTCCTGACAGCAAACAGACTGACCCAATACCGTCTGATCCAATACCGTGTGAAGTAGCGATGTTTTGTTCTCAAGCATGTGACGCAACATCCTGGAATATGTACATAATCAATTAATACATTAATAGTTGTTCTCTTTTCTATATCAATTAAAAATGCACGCGGTATTTATGATTCATTATGAAGCTCATAAGTGATTACGCAAAACAAACTTGTCATAAAGAAATGATTGTAGATAGCAACGACATATTGATCATGTTTACGGCATAACAACTAACATATTCTCGTATGTTAAATGAAAAGATAAAATAATCCAACAGTATGAATTATAAAGAAACAGCGGAAGACCTAAGACTCAACGTTTCGCCCAACTTTTGCGTGGGCTTTTTCAAGATTGAAAAAAATGCTAAAGGTGGCCAAGAACGTTCTGTGTCGCTTTAGCATCTTTTCGCTCTTTAAAAAGCCCACGTAACAGTTGGGCGAAACGTTCAGTCTAACGTCTACCTCTGTTCCTTTTGAATTCCTATTTTCGTATGTAATATGTGCAAAAGCTGTGCATCAGTTACAAAGTAAAAATCAAAACATATTTACAGTTTCGACAACTGTAAATATGTTTTGATTTTCAAAAGCAGAAATTCGGTTTTCAGCTCATTTTACACGAGGTGGTTAGGATGATATAATTAAATTGAGGATGAACTTTGATAACACTACAATCACATTGGGATTAGTGCTAGGTTCAAAAACACATGGAGTTCCTCATTATGCCCGGAAAACGCCGAATATTTCTGCCAGTATATAAAAACATTAATGTTTTAAATGTAAAAAGACGTATCGTGTTTGTTAGCTGAATCAGTTTGTAAATGTAATTGAAACAACAAATAAAACACTGAGTATTTCGTAATATTTAGGAGAGTATCAAATCAAATATTGATAGACACTTTATGCTCGTTATAAGCCCAATGACCACTACCCGCACTGGTTCGAATCATGTTCTATATTGAATTCAGTAGCCAGTGAACAATTGTCTGACCAGTAGTGTTACAAACAAAGACATTTATATTATTCTTAATTATTATTGGTCCCCCGATTTATAAAATCGGGGGACTTATGTTTTAAGGCATGTCCGTCCGTCTGTCCGTCCGTCCGTCCGTCCGTCCGTCCGGATTTTTCTTCGCAACCATCATTGAATTTCTCTGAAATTTTGCATGAAATTGTAACTTTGGTCAGGTTAGAAAGTGACATTCTCCGATTTTTGAAAAAAAATCTGGTTAGCCCCCCAGGGGGTCAAAAGGCTCCAAAATGGCAAAAAATGACATTTTTTGCCCCATAACTTTTCATCCATCCATTCAATTTCTCTGAAACTTGGCCCAAATGTGGCGGCAATTGTTCCTAATAGAAAATAAGTATCGCTGACCTTGGAAAAACTATGGTTCGCGCCCCCAGGGGGTCAAAAGCCCCGAAAATGGCAAAAGATGACCCTTTTCTCCCATAACGTTTGATCCATCCATTCAATTTTTCTGAAACTTGGCCAAAATGTAGAGGTAATTGTTCTGGATATGAAATGAGCATCCTTGACCTCAGAAAAATTCTGGTTCGCGCCTCCAGGGAGTCAAAGGAGGTTCAAAAATGCCCCAAATTGCCCAAATTTATTGCATTTTACACTCACCACGGCTTGTTATTGTTATAGTCTTGTTTGAAATTACCTAAGTATTTTGTGACCAATTAGAACGAACCATTCATGTCGTCTTAGTGATATGATGTCACATACCTCAGCCAGTGGATTTTACAGGCGTGATACAAGTATATACCAAATTCATATATGTACGGATGTGTTATCCTAATGCACGAATTAACACTTTTTGGAAACAGTCTTACTAAACTCCACGTACAATATTTGATTTCGTGAGTCTCTTTGGTAATTTATTGAAATAAAATAATTTTAAATTCCCCAAACAATGCAATAATTTTAGATGATTGGTGGGAGGTGACGGTTGTTAAGTGGATAACGACACGGACTAAAGACCTGGGTGTTCCAAGTTCGAATCCAGTCGGTTCCACAGTACCACTTTCACTTAGAGGTATTGGCAACCTTCTTGTAAGTACCCGATGTCTTTCCAGAAGGAGTTCTAACTAGAAACACATCGGGGAAACTAATGCCAACACCAGAATCATCTGATTCACACGAAAGAAGAAGATGATTGGTTCTTGTATTATATGAAAAACAGTCGTAATTATATGTGTGTAACAGGTTAAAAGTAAAAAAAAGAACACTACATAATATTATTTACAAACCAGACGTCATCGAGTTTAGTATGCTAGAACCTAGTTATGGGAATAATAAAAGTTCTTATATTCGTACGCTTCGGTGCATCAGAGAGTAAATGATTAAATGAAGGGAACGGGGGATCAAATAATTTTTTTTTCGATTATTGATGTTAGTTGTTTAAAAAACTGAAATTTATTTTTCGATTATTGATGTTAGTTGTTTAAAAAACTGAATTTTTTTTTTCGATTATTGAGGTTAGTTGTTTAAAAAACTGAAATTTTTTTTTCGATTATTGATGTTAGTTGTTTAAAAAACTGAAATTTTTTTTTCGATTATTGATGTTAGTTGTTTAAAAAACTGAAATTTTTTTTTCGATTATTGATGTTAGTTGTTTAAAAAACTGAAATTTTTTTTCGATTATTGATGTTAGTTGTTTAAAAAACTGAAATTTTTTTTTCGATTATTGATGTTAGTTGTTTAAAAAACTGAAATTTTTTTTCGATTATTGATGTTAGTTGTTTAAAAAACTGAATTTTTTTTTCGATTATTGATGTTAGTTGTTTAAAAAACTGAAATTTATTTTTCGATTATTGATGTTAGTTGTTTAAAAAACTGAAATTTTTTTTTCGATTATTGATGTTAGTTGTTTAAAAAACTGAAATTTTTTTTTCGATTATTGATGTTAGTTGTTTAAAAAACTGAATTTTTTTTCGATTATTGATGTTAGTTGTTTAAAAAACTCAATTTTTTTTTTCGATTATTGATGTTAGTTGTTTAAAAAACTGAAATTTTTTTTTCGATTATTGATGTTAGTTGTTTAAAAACCTGAAATTAATTCAAGCGGAATCAAGTCGGCTATCTATTTGATTTTTGCATTCTTTTCTCTTTCTTTCTGGCAGATCCATGAAGAGGGTGCTGTAGAGAGCATAGGAGCTATCTAAAGGGGGATTTGGAGAGACAAGTGGGGAGTCGAAAATAAAAGATATAGAGAAACTAGATATAAATAACATCCTAGTGCAAGTATATGTAAGATATGTAGTTGATGGTAAGGATTGTTATCATATTTGTAATTTTTAAAAAATTCCACAGAATAAAAACAAATTTGATTTTCAGAGTTGTAATCTATTATCATGTTTTGATCAAGAGTACAATAAGGACCACAGTTCATCAACACAATACGCGGAACATGTTCCGGAAGTCACCGGCGTCTTCCGGTTGAACTCGCAGTACACGTGGTCACTATTTACAAAACAACTTGTAAATAAAATAAACGAAATATATACGTTTTTTTTTTAATCGGCAGACTTGTAATTTGTATCGTTTTTTTTTGTTTTACTTTTATTTTCTAAAAAACAAACAAACTTTAAACGCAAAACATTCTATATTTCGTGTTGTGTATTTTAAGAAAAAGTGTATTACGAGGTCAACCGTAAGACGCCGGTGACTTCCGGAACATATTCCGCGTGTTGTGTTAATGAACTGGGGTCCTTATTGTACTCTTGCTCCTCATTTTTATATTTTTTCTCTTCGATAAACGCTGGTTAATACCTATGCCAGCTTCAACATCTGTTATTTAATTTACTTGAAAATAAAAACCTACGTTGCCACTTGCTTTTTTTTTTACATATACAAAAAAGCCATAATAACGCTCTTACTGTGTCGGGTTTGAATGAATTACCTCCCCTTGATTGAGAGCATATATATTGGCAGCAGTATAGCTGTGCAAACTAAGTAAGACAAAGACGAACAGCATTATTTTTTGGGAAGATGTACGGTTATTTTAGAATTGTCTATTTACTACTCTATCTGCCTAGAATTTATTTTGGTCTTTTCTTCCATATTCGTTTTCTTTTACTAGGACAGACAATTTCCCGCCATTGACAGTGTCACGTGATCACCTTCGAGCGGTTTTTTTTTACCCTTTTCTTTTCTACATTATTACATGCCCGTAAACAAGCGCTCGACAATGGCTTTGTCGGTGACTGACCGTTTCTATTTCCGGTCGAGTTGACGATACTTCGTGAGAAAGAACACTTACAAGTCACGCACGCATTTACGCTTATATATATATATATATATATATATATATATATATATATATATATATATATATATATATATATCGGGATCGCTTCCTGTGTTAATATTGTGAAGAAAAAAGGTCGTTTTTATACGAAAAAAAGTTGGTTTACCACAAATAAAATTGCGTGTATAGGAACACATTTTGGTCGAGCAACATTACAGGACTACCCACATTTATTTATATAACAAGTTCAATTATGTGAGCGATGTATTTGTTTTTGACTATCTTAATAGAGATTTTATTATAATCTTTTATGCTTCGATTGTTAATATATTGTCATCCAGATCGGGATCGAATATGTGTTTCAACGTGACTATGTCGTATATATATATATATATATATATATATATATATATATATATATATATATATATATATATAATGTGTGTGTTTATCGTTCAAGTTTTAAAGTATTGCATGGAAAGTTAATAAAATTGAAATATAAGCCAAATTAGCAATACAAGATTAATTTTTTTTTTCTTACATTAATTACATTAATAGTCGGATTAATGTAAGAAAAAAAAATTAATCTTGTATTGCTAATTTGGCTTATATTTCAATTTTATTAACTTTCCATGCAATACTTTAAAACTTGAACGATAAACACACACATTATATATATATATATATATATATATATATATATATAAATATATATATATATATATATTTATATGTAATTATTTTCATAGGTGATGTTCACCTCGTTGTTATTGAGCTTACTATTATTTCAATTGTTTCACTTCCTAAGTGATTAAGATGCAGAAAAACTGCATTATTAGTCGTCCTAAACTTCAAAGGCCGTATTTTTTGTGTTGATATGTATATTTTTTTTTTACGTACATAAAATGCAGTTTTTCTGCATCGTAATCACGTAGGAAGTTCACGGAGGAGTAAGGAAAAATAATTGTTGACTATTCGTGTAACAAAGTTCGCAAACCGCAACCTAACAAAAACCCTAATACATAGTTATACCGATATAAAATTAAGGCAGACGGAGTGTAGGTAGTTGGTAAGTGTAGAACGTTTGGTACGAGAAGATAATAAAATAGAATGTTAGAAATATAATATATATAAACTGTGTATGCATATACTATATATATATATATAATATATATATATATATATATATATATATATATATATATATATATATATATATATAATATTTATAAATTAATGTAAATGTTGTAGACCAGTGCTAGGGGTCACAAAGATAACTACCACAAATTGTGACAGGTTAAAATATACAATGTATTTATTCATAACAATACAGTAACGCCACTAAATGTGGTAGGAGATGACCGGATTCCTACCATGCGGTAAAACATGAATAGGAATGTCCTCTATATTTGACACCTACCCACTATAGGAGTATGTGACACAAGGTCGGAAAGTGGGATTTGAAAAGCCAGCGCCCGAGAACGTGAGCGCTTTAGCCATTAAAAATTGCCTGGACAGCCCCGTCGGCATTCCCCGGTAGGGGCGCCTCAGGCAGTAAGCTATCAACTTACTCCTCCCCAAAGAGGAGAGGCAAAGCCTGGGAGGGTGGACCTCCTAGAACTGCACAGGACAGACCCATAGACCGGCGGAATCATGCCCCGAAGGCCAAGACAACACCGGTCTATAGGGTGTAGTATCCATCGGAACAGATACCACACGTGGACACTCACATGATATGGATGTCCTCGATATTTAACACCTACCCACTATAAGAGTATGTGACACAAGGTCGGAAAGTGGGATTTGAAAAGCCAGCGCCCGAGAACGTGAGCGCTTTAGCCATTAAAAATTGCCTGGACAGCCCCGTCGGCATTCCCCGGTAGGGGCGCCTCAGGCAGTAAGCTATCAGCTTACTCCTCCCCAAAGAGGAGAGGCAAAGCCTGGGAGGGTGGACCTCCTAGAACTGCACAGGACAGACCCATAGACCGGCGGAATCATGCCCCGAAGGCCAAGACAACACCGGTCTATAGGGTGTAGTATCATTCGGAACAGATACCACACGTGGACACTCACATGATAGGAATGTCCTCGATATTTAACACCTACCCACTATAGGAGTATGTGACACAAGGTCGGAAAGTGGGATTTGAAAAGCCAGCGCCCGAGAACGTGAGCGCTTTAGCCATTAAAAATTGCCTGGACAGCCCCGTCGGCATTCCCCAGTAGGGGCGCCTCAGGCAGTAAGCTATCAGCTTACTCCTCCCCAAAGAGGAGAGGCAAAGCCTGGGAGGGTGGACCTCCTAGAACTGCACAGGACAGACCCATAGACCGGCGGAATCATGCCCCGAAGGCCAAGACAACACCGGTCTATAGGGTGTAGTATCATTCGGAACAGATACCACACGTGGACACTCACATGATAGGAATGTCCTCGATATTTAACACCTACCCACTATAGGAGTATGTGACACAAGGTCGGAAAGTGGGATTTGAAAAGCCAGCGCCCGAGAACGTGAGCGCTTTAGCCATTAAAAATTGCCTGGACAGCCCCGTCGGCATTCCCCGGTAGGGGCGCCTCAGGCAGTAAGCTATCAACTTACTCCTCCCCAAAGAGGAGAGGCAAAGCCTGGGAGGGTGGACCTCCTAGAACTGCACAGGACAGACCCATAGACCGGCGGAATCATGGCCTGAAGGCCAAGACAACACCGGTCTATAGGGTGTAGTATCCATCGGAACAGATACCACACGTGGACACTCACATGATAGGAATGTCCTCGATATTTAACACCTACCCACTATAGGAGTATGTGACACAAGGTCGGAAAGTGGGATTTGAAAAGCCAGCGCCCGAGAACGTGAGCGCTTTAGCCATTAAAAATTGCCTGGACAGCCCTGTCGGCATTCCCCGGTAGGGGCGCCTCAGGCAGTAAGCTATCAACTTACTCCTCCCCAAAGAGGAGAGGCAAAGCCTGGGAGGGTGGACCTCCTAGAACTGCACAGGACAGACCCATAGACCGGCGGAATCATGCCCCGAAGGCCAAGACAACACCGGTCTATAGGGTGTAGTATCCATCGGAACAGATACCACACGTGGACACTCACATGATAGGAGTGTGCTCTGTTTGAGTCTTTGCAACCATGGTATTTATTATAGATGGTTGCTTCCATTAGTTCTTCAATAGGGGTGAGTTGTACCCCACAACAGACAATTATTTATTACGTACAGACATCGATGTTTCATGCTTACGCAATCTTCAGTTCAGGAAGTAAATTTAAGTCATACTATTATACTCTTCCAAATCGGGACGTCATCGTCGGAGATTGTGTAAGGACAAACCGAGGGCAAACTTGCCGTTAAAAAGAAAAAAAGCAATTTACGAACAACTGAATACAAGGGGAGGTAATCCTTTATTTCAAGGTGAAATCCAAGAATTATACAGGCTTATAATTATTTTTAAAAAAAACTGTTAAGAATTGAAAATCGATTTTATTTTCAATTCAAAACATTGACAGGTAGTTTGATGTTAACACAAACTGACAGTCAGCGAAGCATGGATACTTTTGTTTACCAATGAAAAACTATTCATACGTTGTCTCTCTTTACACACATATATATATATATATATATATATATATATATATATATATATATACATATATATTTAGGCAAACATTATTAAATAACACGGAGTGGTTTTGTTTGATGCGACTTTTTTTATTTTTAATATAGTCGCAACATTTTAAAGTGTCTAGCATAATAATTAACATTACCAAATTCTTAGCCATTAGGTAGTTATGCGTTTGAATTGTATGCACTTTCTTTAACGTCATCAATTTCTTAACGGTTTAAACAGTCAAACTTTTAAGTCTCTCATATGTGTAGAACGCCATCACGCTCTCATATAGATTTCAACTTTACAGACGCTTTTTCATGTTATAAACTACTTTCCGTTATAATTCAAAAATGAGCACAACAGTAAAGTCATGATTTGTAATAACACAAAAACTAATACCGCCTGAAGATGATTTGACGATTCATATCGAAAGTACTTGCAAAAAAGAAAAAAGAATGGAACAAGAAACCCATGGATCATATTTACATCAATTTGACCGAAACATTAGATGGACAATTCGGAAAATTGAAAAAATAAAAAAAGGCGCATCAAACAAAACCACTCCGTGTTATTTAATAATGTTTGCCTAAATGAAAATATGCTGCCTAAATATACACAATATATATATATATATATTTTAATTTTTTTAACATAGTTGACCCCAAACAAGGCAGGACGCCACTGTAGACGTAAAGGGCTACTGAGAAAAAAGAAAAGGGGAGAAAGTAGGGGGCGGTCAACCTAGATTGGGATATGCGCAGCGAGATGTCTGTTTACATTAGTTTTAAATTTCTGCATGTCTGTACTGTCGGGGAAACAGGGTGCATGGAGGGAGTTTCAGAGGCCAGCAGCACGAGGAAAGTAGCTATTTGAGTAGAAGGCTCTCCGACATCTTGGGACCTCCAGAGTGAATGAATGAGATTTAGTTGATTGTCGAGTTAGTCTAGTGAATTTTCGTCGAATGGGGACCAGAGTAGCCAATTCATCGGAGCATAATCCGTTGAAGTATTTGTAAAACAAGCACAAGGATGCTACATTGCGGCGATGGGACAGAGTCTGGAGCTTGGTTGACAGTGAGGGACCTATTAGGTTGGCGACTCTTTTTTGGACCTTGTCAAGGAGGGAGAGACTACAGCCTGGAGGTCATTTTCTAAAGATTCAGCCATTGCCTCGGATATGATTGCGTCGATTTTGCCAACATGGCGAGAGTAAAGGGTGGTGTCATCAGCAAATAAACCAATCTCAGACTCTATGCTATCACGGAGATCGAGTATATAAATCAGGAACAACAAGGGTCCAAGGATAGATCCCTGGGGTACACCAGCATGTATGTCATGTTGCATAGATGAGCGGCCATCGAGGACAACCTGGATTTTTATTTTGTCTAAGAAGGATCTAATTATATTAAGTAATTCCCCAGTAATACTGTATGAGCGTATTTTCAGGAGGAGCCCTTTATGCCATACTTTGTCAAAGGCCTTGGATATATCAAGCGCTACTGCCCTAGCTTCACCTGCCTTGTCGAGTGTATAATACATGCGTTCAGAGATGACCGTTAGGATGTCTGCAGTAGATCGTGCTTTTCTAAATCCATACTGGCGGTCGGAAAGAAGTTTAGCATTAACTAAGTGCCATACTATCGCTAGATTTATTAGGGATTCAAAGATTTTGGCAAAGATCGACAGCAGACTGATTGGGCGGTAGTTCTGGGGATCGGTTCTATTCCCAGAATTCTTGTAGACTGGTACCACAGAGGCAATTTTCCAGCTATTGGGGAAGCGAGATTCAGCTAGACACTTATTGTAGAGTTTGGAGAGGACAGGGGCCAGTTCAGCAGAGCATTTCTTTATTACTATTACAGGTATAAGATCAGACCCACAAGCTTTGGTGGCAAGGTTTTTTATGATGTCTCTGACCTGGGATGGGGTGATGACCAGGTTATCAAGTGTGGCTTCGGTCAGCAAAGGGAATCTGCGGAGGGGGTGGTTATCTGAGTCCAAAGTAGAGTTAGAAGCGAAGCGCTGGGCAAGTAGTTCAGCCTTATCAGTGGCCGTGCAAGCGACATCATTGTGGTTTGATAGTGGGACAATCGTTGATTTTCCATTATTCACTACACTATTGTAGATTTTCCAAAAATCACGAGTACCTAGTTTCTGTGACTGGATGCGTTTTTTTGTTAACTCATTATACTTTCTCTTCACTTCACCTATCACGGCCTTGCAATTATTTCTTGACTCTATAAACTTATTTCGATTAGTAGCTGACTTATGGCGGTCGAATTTACGGAAGGCTTGTTGCCTCTCGGAAATGGCAGCTGCACATTCCGAGGTGAACCATTGAGGAGAGTGAGGCTTGATAAAGAATTTTCGCATGGGGACATAAGCTTCAATGCCTGCTTTGACCCATTCAGTTAATTCGTTTGCAAACTGGTTGGCAGGGAGTGAGAAGGTTTCCCTCCGTGTGGCGTCACTGATGTGATCTCTGATTGACTCAAAATCAGCCCGCTCGTAGTATCTTGTTGTTTTGAGCAACGGTTCATCAGCTTTGGGACGACTTCTTAAGGTAATATGTATCATTAGAACAATGTGATCAGCATTCCCGAGTGAGCTATGAACTTTCGTCACACAAGCCTCGGGCATTGAGGTCAAGAAAAGGTCTAAAAGTGAGGCTTGTTGGTCTACTCGATCGGGGATGCGGGTCAGAAAAACGACAGTCTGAGAGAGGGAGTGAGCTAAGTAGAAATTATATGTAGAGTTGCCGGCTGCGTCAGTAAAGCTGGAGAATCCCAACCAGTCACAATGGTGGGCATTAAAATCCCCAAATACATGTATCTGGGCATTCAAGTCAGTTAAGAGTGCTCTATCTATGCTTACAGAGACAGAGTTTAGCAGAGTACAGTCTTGGGTCGCCGGGGAGCGGTATAAAAAATATAAGTAACTGACGCTGTGATGTAAAGTCAATCTAAAGCACATGTAGTCATAGTAATCTGATTCTAGCCTATGTTCTCTAGTCAGGGAGAGGGTGTTCCGAACATAAACTCCTAGCCCGTGCATGTGTTTGTCAGTGTCTTTACAGTAGAGTGGGAGGTAGTCAGTCATGTCAAAGTGGTGAGAGGAGATTAAGGATTGGAGGTTAGTTTCACTTAGAGCTAGGATATCCGGGGAGTTTATCAGGAGAAAGGATTCTACGTCGTTGATATTGGTTCTAAGTCCCCGGATATTTGTGAATGCGAGCCTCAAGGGCGGAGGCGAAAGTGTTTTTTGTTGGGTGTCTGGTGTATATATATATATATATATATATATATATATATATATATATATATATATATATATATATATATATATATATATATATAAGTAAGGATATCAAAATCTTTGAAGCACGGATTAGAATGTATTAAAGTGAAATATTTGGAAAATCAACAATCGTGCAATTTTAAATGAAAAATTCATTTATTTAATTTTTTTTTTGACAAGGTTGTATTACAACGAAAATTCGCGAAAAAAAAATTAAATAAAAGGATTTTTCATTTAAAATTGCGCGATTGTTGATTTTCAAATTATTTCACTTTAATATATATGTATATGTTTGTATGTGTGATATTTTCATCGTTAAAGATATTTATTTTGTTTTTTTAAGAGATTTAAATATTTAATATTCTTTGCGATTTGGTGGCGATTTTGTTGACATCATTTATTTTTTCATTTCAATTTTCATTGCGTCTCCAGATTTAATCATTTGGAATTCTCCAAGATTTCATTTATTGATTTCCTTCTTTCATGTGTGTTTGCTTTTGATTGCTACTAAATATTTTTCCGTTCAAATTATGGGAACCGAAGAATAGTTTGGAAAAAATACCAGGATGTTGACTAAAAGATTGAATCTGTATTAACTACTTGGCTGTTTTATTTAAAAGTATTACATTTTTAGAAGTTATATATATATATATATATATATATATATATATATATATATATATATATATATACACATATAGTGATCCATATACAGACTGTTTCGCTGTATCATCAGTGCGGCTAGACCAGTTGGTGCCTCAAGCCGGGATTGAAACTTATGTATATATGTTACTTCTAAAAATATAATAATTTTAAATAAGTAGCTACTACTTTTCCTTATCAACCCATAATGTCAACCCAATATTTCGATGTACTTGCATGACATTTTTCTTAAAATTATCATCCTGAGGAAGTCTTACAATAAAGACGAAACGTTGATGAATATATAAAAAAATATCTCTTGGTTTTTCTTTTTTCATTTCCCATTACGTCGGATTACTCTCATCCTTACTTTCTCATATATATATATATATATATATATATATATATATATATATATATATATATATATATATATATATATATATTTAGACAGGCCTCATATATATATATATATATATATATATATATATATATATATATATATATATATATATATATATATATATATGAATATATATATATAAATATATGTATATATGTATTTAGAAAGGCCTTGTATATATATATATATAATGGTAATAATCCAGGTAAAAAATATCCACAGGGTGGTAATCCAGAGAATTTAAACCGGGTTTATAAAAAGTGATCAATATCAAAATAGAGCTTTATATATGATAATTTTTTTTATTTACACAGACATGTACAAAATCTGCGACACTGGCATGTCGATGTTATCGATCAGCAGTTACTATAAACTGAGATCTCATCAGGCAAAGTTAGAATCCGATCTCAACCTCAGATCATATTTGGAGAGAACCTCCTCTCCAAATATGATCTGAGGATGAGATCGGATTCTAACTCTGCCTGATGAGATCTCAGTTTATAGTAACTGTTGATCGATAACATCGACATGCCAGTGCCGCAGATTTTGTACATGTCGGTTTGAATAAAAATAATTATATATATATATATATATATATAGAGAGAGAGAGAGAGAGAGAGAGAGAGAGAGAGAGAGGGGGGAGAGAGAGGGAGAGACATGGGGAGATAGGAAGAGAGTGAGAGGGGACGAAGTAATACACATATTAATAGATAGCTTTGATAATATGCATTTATGGTGACCTATTATAGAATGACTTGCTCTGCATTACAGTATTTTTTTGTTTTCCAAGCTTCTACTCCGACCAAGTGTTCGTACTGATATTCAGACGCCTAGCAAATGCTCATACAATTTATCAATTTCAGAACGTTATAACTTCATTCGTATGCTATTTTTACAGGACAGAATATGAGGACGAGCACTCTATATGCAACAAAAGTATCGCACCCCGGCAACTGGGCAATGATTCCAAAATCGCATTACGTTATGTTCTGTGATGCCATCCAGCGTTGCTGAATTTAAATCGTCAACGACTTCCTGGAACGATGCAAAAAAACGTTCTATGCGCATTTCTCCGCCGTCTATTTAAAATTCTCTTCTTTCTCCAGCTTTTTTTTTTCATTTGCTTTTGACGCCTGAGCATGATTCGACGAAGAATCGAAAACGTTCGTGAAACCTGTGAAACCTATGGAGCATTCATTATTTGTTTCCATTTTAATACAAAAAAGACCATCAGAAAAATTGAAAAAATGAAAAAGGTATAATTAAACAGACGAATTCGGTTAATTCTAACAATGTTTGCATAAATTAGAAAAGACTGCCTAAATACACTATATATATATATATATATATATATATATATTTGTCGCTCCTCGTAAAATAAGTAGAGCACTCTTAATGGTAGTACAAACACAGCATGACGTCACTTGCTTTATATGCATCATTCCTTCTTTAATATAGAAGTAGAATGCCTCGACATCAAGCCGCTTTTATGTGTTAATTTATCATTGTTTATCGGCTATTCAGATATTGGGCGCGCGGTTAACGACGTTGGATGCAAGTTGAAAAATACTTGTTATCCAGGGTTTCGAATCGTACGACCGGTAGTGAATAGTCATATCTCTATGCTGATGAGTCCTGATTGAAAAGGGACGAAACGTATACGTACATAGATAATAAACAACAAATAATATTTTATATATATATATATATATATATATATATATATATATATATATATATAGTCATCCACATTTCTGTTTCGCCTAGACCAGTTAGTACCTCAATCGTCGAGCTGAAACCCCTGCGCTATCATACGACACTGACTGAATGTAAATAATATCTCAATGTAAACATTGTAAAGTGCCGGGAGCTCAATTAGTTTTACCCAATGAGCTATGCCTTAAAGCTAATGGCAGTTGGCGATAGCTTTACAAATAAGCTCTACCCAGGGAGGGAGCTTCATATAGTCATCCGCATACAGACTGTTTCGCTGTATCACAGCTCTTCAGTACGGCTAGACTAGTTAGTGCCTCAAGCCGGGATTGAAACTCAACCGTCGAGCTGAATGTCGTCGCTACTAACCCTACGCTATCATTCAACACTGACTGAATGTAAGTAATATCTCAATGTAAACATTGTCAAGTGCCGCTAGCTCGAATTAGTTTTACCCAATGACATATGAATGCTATAGAAATAAATCATTGTAGATTTGTCTTTGTCTTATTGAAAATCATATATATATGTTATTAGCTGTATCTACCCGGCATTATCCCGGAGTTTGGTTAATGTGAGTTGTAAGTTCCTACCAATAAAATACATAGCCCTGTTGTGCTCGCATACCCTTAATGAAAATAAAAGTGTAAAAATTTGGGAATTTCCTTTCTTTTGTACATTTAGTGTATATGAATTTTCATCTTAACCCTATTAAGGGCATATGATTTCAGTATATTGGCATTTTTCATGGAATGTCACTACTTTTGTAAAGGCTATGCCTCAATACAATGGTCATTTTTAAGGTTTTTGAAGTTTCTGGAAAACTAAGGTATATGGTAAACTGAAATTTAAATGCCATCAACTAAACCCTAGAACCTCTATATTTTCCAAAAAGCAGCTGAATCCATCAAATAGTTGATGAGATACAGGGTGGCACGTACGTACGTACGTACACACAGATAACATGATTTCATGATTGAACTTTCTGGATCTCTGGGTTGCCTTTACTAATGATGCTGAAATTCTACACACTTATAGAACCTATCAAATAAAAAATGTGTGCAAAGTTTTAACTTATTTGGTTAATTGGTGTTTGAGTTATGATTGATCAAAGAAATGAGATTTCTAGCATAGGCCATTCGTAACTCTATTAAGGGATAGAGCGCTCTCGCGCCTCCCTTGATTTCTTTATGTTGCTACCGAAAATACTTGAACCATACTATAATTGTTTACCTATATAAGGAATCAGATATCTCTAAAGATGGAATACTGCTGTTATATCTGAGAAGGAGCCTCACAGGGTACACTATCTCATGCCTTGAGAGAGAGCAGAAACCCGACTTTGCAATCTAGTGGGTAATGACCTCGTCTGTTTCTCACAGCCCCTTTTCCCACGTAAGAAACGTTGCTAGTTTTTTTTTTCTATCGTTATTTCCATGGAAGGTGCTCGACTGTTTTTAATTTATTTTTGTTGTAAAGAAAACGTCTCGACGATAAATAAAAAAATATATTTGGTTTTAGTGGAACCGTTTGAAGTCAATTTCGAAAAATACAAAACAATTAAAACAAGTAAATCGTCAAAAAAGTAATTTGGTTTGTTGTTGCATCCTTACTATTTTTATTAGAAATAGTTGAAAATACCGTTGGGAAATAAGCCCAACACGATTCATTTGGCTTTACATACTCAGTTGTAATAATATTATGAAACCAAATAATAAATGACTTCTATTAAATATTAATGTTCAACGCAAATAGGTCACAATAAGTAGCTAAACAAAGAAAATTGTGTTTGACTAATTTCCCAACGGTATTTAAAAAAAAACTTATGTCGGTAATAATAATGATTATTTTTCGGTTTCTTGTACGCTAATCTGGAGCTGCAGAGATCTCGCAATAATAATGATTTCCAACATAACAGTTTAAATAACATTGAAAAAAAAAACCACCGAAAAATATCTATATTTGTAATATGTTTATATCGGGCAAGAAAAGTTTAAATCTGGCGGTTTCCTGGATATGTTTTGTGTTCTAATATAATGGATTTTAGGAATATGAGTAAAGTGTAGTATCTTTTTTTATTTAAATAGTTCACCCCAAACAAGGCAGGCTGCGACTGTAGACGTAATGGGCTACTGAGGAAAAAAAGGGGGAAGGTTGGGGGGGGGTCAACCTAAATTGGAATCTGCGCAGCGAGATATCTGTTTACATTAGTTTTAAATGTCTGCATATCAGAACTGTCGGGAAAACAGGGGGCAGGGAGGGAATTCCAGAGGTCAGCAGTACGCGGATGGAAGCTATTTGAGTAGAAGGCTCACCGGCATCTTGGGACCTCCACAGTAAATGAATGGGATTTAGTTGATTGACGAGTTGGTCTAGTGAATTTCCGTCGAGGGGACACCAGAGTAGCCAATTCATCGGAGCGTAATCCATTGAAATATTTGTAAAACAAGCACAAGGATGCTACATTGCGGCGATGGGACAGGGACTGGAGCTTGGTTGACAGTGAGGGACCTATTAGGTTGGCGACTCTTTTTTTGACCTTGTCAAGTAGGGAGAGACTAGTGGTTTGTTCACCAGACCAGATGATGGCAACAATACTCTGTACTGGTGCTACACTTCATCTGTTCTGCCCTCGGTCAGTGAAGGCGAAGTCCTTCTCGACTGACGAAATTTAAATTTTTGTTTCAATCGAGTGCTTTTTTTTCGGGGAGGGGGGCTTGATTTTTCTACACTAAAACCCGATATTGTGTCGAAATCTGCTGTCATTGGGTAAAAAATTAAATAAGTGAATGTTTTCGACACGTAATTTTAATGTATTATTTATTCTCTCTCAAAAATCAATAACGAAAATCAATGAGAACATTTTAAACTCTTTTTTTAGTATGTCTATTAACAACACATTCTTATAAACAAACTTCCTGTCGGCTCGCCTTAACTTTTCTCCATTCAATTTTTAGAGCAATACTCTAATACTGCATATCGTCTTATCAGGAGAATAGTATTCCAAAGAGGTCAAACTGAAGAAATCAATAAGCATGAAGGAATTTGCAAAAACCTTCGCAAAATGCGTTATTTGTTCTAAACGTTAATGATTACTTACGTCAAGACATCAAGCAAATGTCACCATTTTGAACAGTGTATTTTGTTCGGTATTAACTATATTCCGCTAATCCGGAATGTGTAAAAAAATGATATGTAATAATCAGTCAAAACGCGTGGAATAATAAATTGTATACATCTGAATAAATGGTTAATGTTCCTGGTGTCACAGCAAGAATATGAATAGGAGAATATTATTAGAAAATTAAATAAAAGGACATTAATATTAGAAGATTTGTCTACTTAGAATAACGGTCCGTGTATTTGATATCCAATCCGATATTCATTTACTTGGCGAATACAGTCAAATCACCTGGAAGAATGAGAGTACATTTCTAGGAAGCGTTTAGTATTGATTTACATCCTAGTGTAGTATATAGACAATTGAAAGAATACAAATATTTTTTAAATGTGATAGTTTAGCCAATAATAATCTTATTAAGAAAAGTCTCCGATGACTAATCGGGCCGTCTGTGAGTGTGAAGATCAAAATGCCTGCGATCTTCTCTGTAAAAGAATTAATCGAGAGAAGCAGCTTACCCAAGAAAAAATGTAGAAAGTGTTGAAATGAAACGAAATGAACGCATATTTTCTGAAAACGCGCATCCGAAATTTACTAGCAGAACAGTTAGCATATAAGGCTTTTAGTTATACAGCTATGCTAGCCTACGAAATAGGGGAAAATCGAATTTACTTTGTTATATAGTAATATATGAGTAAAAAAACGTTGTTCATTAAATAATTTTCAAATGCTTCATAACATTCTTCAACTTTCAAATGACAATGCACCCATCTTATTACCCAGTATTCTCGAGTAGATTCTGGTCTTGATATGTGATGGGTCATTAGTAAAAAAAAAATGTTAATCTATTTATATTTTTAACTGATTTATTTATTTTTGCGGAAAATCAAACGCGGAACATTTTATTTTAATCATACGTAAACTGATTAGGAAAATTAATCCTTGAACTTAGACATGCATGGTTTTGATTTTTCACATTTACCTGGTATTTTCAATCCCAATTTGTTTTTTTATTATTTTCATAAATAGAGTATTCATATTTTCAAGACCAATTTTCTAAATATATTTATTTTCTACTTCTACGAAAGGTAATGCAATGGAAATAGCCAACTTTACAATTTGATTTATTAATTTACAATTGTTTGACTAATATTTTCTTTCGTAACTAAATGATAAAACATGTTCAGGCAGAGAAAAATTAATTAATTCTTTTAGTTTATCCTTTTATGATTGGTTAAGGAGAAATTGAAAAATATAAACATGCTAAGTTTCATAAAATATATTGCTAAAATATTAATAATTAGCTAAAATCGAAAATACGCCATTTTGAAATGTCAAGAATATAAATATGCTAAGTTTCATAAAATATATTGCTAAAATATTAATAATTAGCTAAAATCGAAAATACGCCATTTTGAAATGTCAAAAATATAAATATGCTAAGTTTCATAAAATATATTGCAAAAATATTAATAATTAGCTAAAATCGAAAATACGCCATTTTGAAATGTTATAAATATAAATATGCTAAGTTTCATAAAATATATTCCTAAAATATTAATAATTAGCTAAAATCGAAAATACGCCATTTTGAAATGTCTAAAATATAAATATGCTAAGTTTCATAAAATATATTGCAAAAATATTAATAATTAGCTAAAATCGAAAATACGCCATTTTGAAATGTCAAGAATATAAATATGCTAAGTTTCATAAAATATATTGCTAAAATATTAATAATTAGCTAAAGTCGAAAATACGCCATTTTGAAATGTCAAAAATATAAATATGCTAAGTTTCATAAAATATATTGCTAAAATATTAATAATTAGCAAAAATCGAAAATACGCCATTTTGAAATGTCAAAAATATAAATATGCTAAGTTTCATAAAATATATTGCTAAAATATTAATAATTAGCTAAAATCGAAAATACGCCATTTTGAAATGTCAAGAATATAAATATGCTAAGTTTCATAAAATATATTGCTAAAATATTAATAATTAGCTAAAATCGAAAATACGCCATTTTGAAATGTTAAACATATAAATATGCTAAGTTTCATAAAATATATATCTAAAATATTAATAATTAGCTGAAGTCAAAATACGCCATTTTGAAATGTCAAAAATATAAATATGCTAAGTTTCATAAAATATATTGCTAAAATATTAATAATTAGCTAAAATCGAAAATACGCCATTTTGAAATGTCAAAAATATAAATATGCTAAGTTTCATAAAATATATTGCTAAAATATTAATAATTAGCTGAAGTCAAAATACGCCATTTTTAAATGTCAAAAATATAAATATGCTAAGTTTCATAAAATATATTGCGAAAATATTAATAATTAGCAAAAATCGAAAATACGCCATTTTGAAATGTCAAAAATATAAATATGCTAAGTTTCATAAAATATATTGCTAAAATGTTAATAATTAGCTAAAGTCGAAAATACGCCATTTTGAAATGTCAAAAATATAAATATGCTAAGTTTCATGAAATATATTGCTAAAATATTAATAATTAGCTAAAGTCGAAAATACGCCATTTTGAAATGTCAAAAATATAAATATGCTAAGTTTCATAAAATATATTGCTAAAATGTTAATAATTAGCTGAAGTCGAAAATACGCCATTTTTAAATGTAAAAAGTATAAATATGCTAAGTTTCATAAAATATATTGCTAAAATATTAATAATTAGCTAAAGTCGAAAATACGCCATTTTGAAATGTCAAAAATATAAATATGCTAAGTTTCATAAAATATATTGCTAAAATGTTAATAATTAGCTAAAGTCGAAAATACGCCATTTTGAAATGTCAAAAATATGCTAAGTTTCATAAAATATATTGCTAAAATATTAATAATTAGCTGAAGTCGAAAATACGCCATTTTGAAATGTCAAAAATATAAATATGCTAAGTTTCATAAAATATATTGCTAAAATGTTAATAATTAGCTGAAGTCGAAAATACGCCATTTTGAAATGTCAAAAATATAAACATGCTAAGTTTCATGAAATATATTGCTAAAACGTTAATAATTAGCTGAAGTCGAAAATACGACATTTTGAAATGTTAAAAATATAAATATGCTAAGTTTCATAAAATATATTGCTAAAATATGAATAATTAGCTAAAGTCGAAAATACGCCATTTTGAAATGTCAAAAATATAAATATGCTAAGTTTAATAAAATATATTGCTAAAATATTAATAATTAGCTAAAGTCGAAAATACGCCATTTTGAAATGTCAAAAATATAAATATGCTAAGTTTCATAAAATATATTGCTAAAATGTTAATAATTAGCTAAAGTCGAAAATACGCCATTTTGAAAGTTTAAAAATATAAATATGCTAAGTTTCATGAAATATATTGCTAAAATATTTATAATTAGCTAAAGTCGAAAATACGCCATTTTGAAATGTCAAAAATATAAATATGCTAAGTTTCATAAAATATATTGCTAAAATATTAATAATTAGCTGAAGTCGAAAATACGCCATTTTTAAATGTCAAAAATATAAATATGCTAAGTTTCATAAAATATATTGCTAAAATATTAATAATTAGCTGAAGTCGAAAATACGCCATTTTTAAATGTCAAAAATATAAATATGCTAAGTTTCATAAAATATATTGCTAAAATGTTAATAATTAGCTAAAGTCGAAAATACGCCATTTTGAAATGTCAAAAATATGCTAAGTTTCATAAAATATATTGCTAAAATATTAATAATTAGTTGAAGTCGAAAATACGCCATTTTTAAATGTAAAAAGTATAAATATGCTAAGTTTCATGAAATATATTGCTAAAATATTAATAATTAGCTGAAGTCGAAAATACGCCATTTTGAAATGTCAAAAATATAAATATGCTAAGTTTCATAAAATATATTAGTAAAATATTAATAATTAGCTGAAGTCGAAATTACGCCATTTTGAAATTTTAAAATATACCCATGTTTTCTATATTCGTAAATTTGTATCTTTAGTCTTCTATAGAAAATTAGATTTAATTCGGGCTCTTAAATTAAAGAGCCGAAATGCTTAAATGCATGGCTGAACATAAGTCTCCCCGAGTATCTTAACGAAATATGAAAATAAAAATAACTAAATCCAATAAAAATCAGATATAGCAATGTGCAACAAGCCATGCAATAAGACAGAATGTATTACAATGAATGTTTGCCGTCCACTTTAAACCTGTATATGGTAAGCATCGTCACGGCCTCGTTTGATAGGCTGTTCCACGGAGCAATAAAACGGACAGAGAATTCTGCCCTACTTCCGTGGAGACGACAGCTAATATGGTATATCTGCGAGTTCCCGGAGAGACCGCGACTTGGCGCTGGGGTAAAATACTCTTCAAAATTCATATTTATATTCTCGTTAATGATGTCGTCTACTGGTTAAGTGAAAACAGATGTAGTCTTTTAAGCCGCTCTTATGAGTAAGAGTGGAAAGTCCCACCACTATCGCGGATGCTAATCGTTGAACACTCTCAACGTGTACGATACCTTTTTTTTTAGTGTTTGCTGCTGGATGGAATTCTTACGAATGTGTCCTACAAGATTTCTATATAGAAAACGGACAGTGTCTGCTGGTGAATTGGTAAAAGATATTCAGATCAGATAGAGAACCCACTTGGACGGGTTCGTCATCTAGATATAATGGCGCGTGAGCCAACCTTTATTTATGATTTTGTACACAAAAAAACGGTGTCTATGATCAAAATGATGATCGTTCTTTTAAAGTACCTCATCTTCTGATACCATATTAAGCGCGTTTATTTGGATTCAGAACAGAATTGGTTTATTATTCTGTCATTAGGGTGTTCTTTTGCTGTTTCAATTCCGATCGGTTCCATACGGTTTACGCACTAATATATCCCTGAGAATAGTATGAATCATTACTTTTCCTCTAACGTCTTGTTTCCCAGACACACACATACGCATATCTTATTTCTATATATATATATATATATAAAATCAATGCTTGTTTATGTGTTGTAGAAATCGATATATTAATAGGGGTGGGACGTAATGGGTCAACATTTCAGATTCATGCGAGTAGTATTTTTCGTGTTCAATTATACATAAATAACACTAAACAATCAAACATTTTTAAAATTTTGCAAAATTCAGAAGGTGCAGGCCAAAAATAGCCGTTAGGGCTCCAAGGGACTCAAAATCCATCATTTTTCGGTGAAAAAGTAGTTTCATGCGACATTGCAGGTCCTAAAACATCCTCAAAAGCTATGAATGGATATAGATGGTTAAATCTGATATAGTACTTTAATTTAGGACAATTTTCAGGCTGTAAAAAGGTTTTCATGAATGTAAAATAGCCAAAAACTAGTGGCCTTCACCTTCTGATTTTTGCAAAATTTTCAAAATGTTTGATTGTTTAGTGTTATTTATGTATAAATGAACACAAAAAATACTACTCACATTAATCTGAAATTTTCACCCATTATGTCCCACCCCTACTGATAGTGTGAAAATTGCCTCTGTGGTACCAGTCTTTTAGAAGAGCTTTCTACTCCAAAAGTTTTTTCCTCGTACTGCTGGACTCTGGAACTCCCTACCCGCTCCCTGTTTTCCTGACGGTACTGACATGCAGAAATTTAAAATTAATGTAAACAGACATCTTGCTGCAAAGCTCCTAATTTAGGTTTACCCCCCAAAAACAACTTTCACCCTTTTTCTTAGTAGCCCCTTACGTCTACAGTGGCGGCCTGCCTTGTTTGGGGTGAACTATGTTAAAAAAAAATTTCTAAATGTATCGATAGAAACCAAATTGTGTTTATGTAATCAGATGCATTTTTAATAGATATTGCTTCATCATTAAATAATTCCTTAAAAAGGTTGATATGCCGTAGAGAAATTCTTCCTCTTTTGTTAGGAACCTCGCTTATCCCATACTTTCTCCACACTTCGTAATGAGAAGAAGCAAATTTGATGAAAGCGTTGATCAATACGAAATATTGGGATCGGAAGTTTCTTAGTTACGTTGAAAAGTATTTAATTAGTTTTGGATGAACAAACCGATAAATAAGCGTAATAATTATCTAGCCTACTACCTCGCTTATCCCATTTCTATTTTGGTTTATTATATTTACCGAAGATCTTCGTATCTAGAATAAAATACTACTTCCGTTTAAAGACATACATCTTTGTTAAATCAAGGGAGGCGCAAGAGCGCTCTATCCCTTAATAGACCACACGAATGGCCTATGCTGGAAATCTCATTTCTTTTATCAATCATAACTCAACAACCAATAAACCAAATTAGTTAAAACTTTGTAAAAAAAATTTTATTTGATAGGTTCTATAAGTGTGTAGAATTTCAGCATCATTAGTCAAGGAAACCCAGAGATCCAAAAAGTTCAATCATGAAATAATGTTATCTGTGTGTACGTACGTATGTACGTATGTGCCACCCTGTATCTCATCAACTATTTGATGGATTAAGCTGATGTTTGGCAGAGATAGAGGTTCTTGTGTCTAGTTGATGGCATTTTAATTTCAGTTTACTATATACCTTGATTAGTCAATCTGCCAACTATATCAGTTATGAGAAGTCATTGTATTGAGGCATAGCCTTAACAAAAGTAGTGACATTCCATGCAAAATGCCAGTATACTGAAATCATATGCTCTTAATAGGGTTAAGATCAAAAACCCATATACACTAAATGTACAAAAGCAAGGAAATTCCCAAATGTTTACACTTTTATTGTCATTAAGGGTATGCGAGCACAACAGGGCTATGTATTTTACTGGTAGGAATTTTTCTTCAGCGCACCTCACACACTTCATCCACTCATGCATAGAGATTTATACTGTAGTGATGTGATAATGAAATGGTTTGGTTGATATGTAGTCATACCCTTAATGACAATAAAAGTGTAAACATTTGAGAATTTCCTTGCTTTTGTACATTTAGTGTATATGAATGTTCATCTTAACCCTATTAAGGGCATATGATTTCAGTATGCTGGCATTTCTCATGGAATCTTCCTGAACTTAAAAAGACAATTTACATGAAGTCACATTCTTATCCAATGGGAACTATTTATTATGGAACATAGATGCTACGTATTCCCTTTGACTTTTCAATGTCATATTTATTTTTAAAACCACTTTACTCTGGGCTAAAACGAGCTTTTTTTATCTTCTTTCATACATATTTTAAACGAGTTATTAGTCATTACATTAGTCCACGATTCTCTTCACTTAATCCCCAGCTTTACGACTCACGATAGACCTAACACTGACCTTCAGTAGATCATGCATTATTTAGCCCATTTGTAACCATGTATGCACTAAGACATGCTTATTACAACTAGAAACATTCGCCTGTAAATGTCATGTCACTCCTTTGAATGTTACACTCTACTTCAGAGACCTCAATGATTCTATGACCGACTTCTGTTTATGACTAGAGCACTCTGTTTATTAATAAATAGTTGATTATATACGTATCTTTATGAAAGAGTTTTTTAAAAATGATATTTCACCCCCAAACAAGGCAGGGCGCCACTGTAAACGTAAGGGGCTACTGAGAATTAGGGAGTAGGTTTAGGGTGTCATTCTAAGTTGGGAGCTGTGCAGCGAGATGTCTGTTTACATTAGTTTTAAACCTCTGCATGTCGGTACTGTCGGGGAAACAGGGGGCAGGGAGGGAGTTCTAGAGGCCAGCAGCACGAGGAAAGAAGCTATTGGAGTAGAAGGCTCTCTTTCATCTGGGAACTTCCACAGTGAATGGATGGGGTTTAGCTGAGTTGGTCTAGTGAATTTACGTCGAGGGCTCACCAGAGTAGCCAGTTCCTACCGATGATCGTTATTGCGATTCGTCAAGATTAAGTTTCACTATTATCCTTTTTTCAAACACGTTATCCTGATTGAAAACTGTTGTGGTGGCAACCACTCATTTGCATATACGAATAACGTTACACTATAAATGGCAAGCCTAGGTTGGCCTTAGGGTGTGTTACCTAAATGCCACCGGAAGTGACGCCGAAGAGCGTACATGTCCTCCCACCAAGACTCTCTGACTCGACACCTTCATTTGTACATACTGTAACTATACCTTTTCTTTAATACACTTATTATTGCATTCTCCTTTTTTTTGCGTCTTCATTGTATTCCTCACTAATTATTGTTCAACCTTGCAACCACAACAAAAACCAAGCTTCTTTTTTTACTTCAGCATATAAATATTTTGAAAACGTTATTACTCATACGCACATGGTTCTCGTAACTTGATCAAAATTTTGGGTACGTAATACCTACCTTAACCGTAAGGACTTCATGCAAGACTTAGCCATTTTTAACCATTTATGAACAAAAACATTTTTTTCATTTCACATCAGATATTCTCTTGTAAATAACCCTTCTATAAATGCTACATTGTTTGTATTTCGGAGATATCAATTGTTCGATGACTCGCCCCCGTACATACTTGAAGCGCTCTGCTGTATTTGAAAGTAGGATATTATATCAGTTCATGAGTCACCGAACGTAAATAAGTTTCATCTGAATGTAGGTAATGTCTGAGAAGATTGTATCATAACAACAGAACGTATACAACCTTACACGCAAAGAAGGAGTATGGTCGAATAAGAACAGAAAAGATACTACACTTCCTCCCCACCATAAAA
>OY744535.1:20075115-20102615 GCA_963556195.1 Sepiola atlantica
CCTAATTAGGAAAGCGTTTCTTTTGCAATTCATCTTAGCTTCATTAATTAGTCGTGTGATTATTTTCATTAATTAGTTCAAAGTTTGAAATATTGTATTGAATTCAAAATTTAAATAAAATAGTATTCAAATATGGCGGCCACTGTTATCTTTTATTGCAAAGAACCATTTAAAACTTGGCCTTTTCAAATTGAAATCCATATCATGTGTTCGCTAATCTGAGTAATGAAATTAAAGCAATTCTCCTTAATAATTAGCATATATATTTGTTGTGAAGTTGTCCAACAGTAAATAATAAATAAAGGAAGTCAAGTCGAGGGTTGGTTTAACGAAAAAAGTAAGAAATTGACTAGCACTTGGCTAGACAGTTACAAGACTGTGCTTTGTCTTCTCTGTGTCTCTGGTGACTCGCACTATATTTTGTGGGAGTAAGATAAAAACTGGCCTTGTGCCTAACTCCTGGAGAGGAGTAAATCAATACTCTTTGTGTCTCCGGTGACTCTGGTGACTCGCACTATTTATAGTGACAACCGGTGCAGTTTCTCCTGTTTAAGAACGGCCGGTGTAACAATATTATAATACGTTAAGGTTGTTTAATATTCGTACGTACGTTATCATCTTTTGAAAGTTCGATCGCCTGATAGTCGAAGATTCCATGCAAAAAAGTATTTTTTTATATTTCATCTGATTCCGGTTTTGTGTCGAAATTAGAAACCGAACTAAAATGCACTTTCTTGCCATCGGGCTTGTATCAATGTGCTGTATCTGTTCTGTACAAAAATGTTCCACTGATAACTAATGTTTGAATTCTGCATGCATGCAAATCCAAAATATTGCTGTTATTGGTCGGAAAAGAACCATGCATCCCTTCAAATGCTATTTCGTACTTCAGTCTGATAAACTGACGGACAGAGCCTCTTTTAAAGATGCTTGGTCACATCTGAAAAAAAATGCATCCATTAAACATGTGCATGCTATTTCATCCTTTAAACATGTGCGTGCTATTTTAGCCATTAAACATATGTCTGCTTTCGTACTGGTCGTTCATAGTTTAATTATGTCAAACATTTTTACGGGGGTTTTGGAGATAGACCCCCATAACTAAATATTCCGAAACTACATTACCAGTTAGATAAGTATGCTTCAGTTTGAAGAAAGTAGTTATCATAATATCGTTGGTTCTTCGTTTGCGCCGACCGTGCTTAGGATGGAAATGTGTTCCAACCTTATTTGAAGCACAGTAACAATATACAATAGATAAGGGACACACCCGTGGAATGCCCACAGGTCCCGCTAGTTGATATACATCTTCCTATATGTGTTGACTATTGATATATATATATATATTAAAATAATTAATATCTATTTATAAATATTATTATCAGCCCCCCCCCCCCCCAACAAAGGCCGGGCACTTTTGAGTGACTTTAATAACAAGCTGTACACATAGCTACATGCACGATCTGAACGCGTTCGTAGATCACTCTAGCTGTTTGGTAAATCTAGCCGCCGACTCGCTATTTACATTTAAATTCCTCTCTAATTACTAACTAATTGTCTATGGCCGATGGGATAAAACTCTTGACTAAGAATCAGTGACGATTTGTGATCGGGGTTCGTGCCCGCCGACCGTTGAGAATTAGTTCCTGCACTGAAGATTGCGTTAGCATGAAACATCGATGTCTGTAGGTATTAAAATAATTAATATTTGTTTATATATATATATATATATATATATATCGAAAAGAGGGTAGTGCAGTATTAGTGCAGTTCCAACGAGAGAAAAGTATATATGTAAAGGAGTAAGGCTACCAACATTTGTAGAATGTTTTTTTCAACATTTATTTATTATTTTGTTGTTTTACCATTTTATAATTTTATATAACGCGTTTCAAGCGGTGGGTCCGCTTTCATCAGATATGAAAATCCATTTGAAGAAATGTCTTTCGATTTGAGTAAATGTTGTTTCATTTGAGGAATTTGTGATTGTTTTTGCGCATGCGTAGGCTTGCGGGTGTGTGGGTATTTTTTATTTTTTATTTTTTATTTTTTGCTGCTTCTCTTGGTCAAGTGCGTGTTACCCATCCATGACCCATCGGTCATCCCAGCCTTCTAGGTGCGCCGGATTTCTTTTGAAATTTAATAATATATATATATATATATATATATATATATATATATATATATATATATATATAGAGAGAGAGAGAGAGAGAGAGAGAGAGAGAGAGAGAGATAGGGTAGTGCAGTATTAGTGCAGTTCCGATGAGAGAAAAGTATATATGTGAAGGAGTAAGGCTACCAACATTTGTAAAAAAAATTCCAACATTTATTTGTTATTTTATAATTTTATATAACGCGTTTCAAACGGTGGTCCGCTCTCATCAGATATGTAAGTCCATTGTGAAGAAATGTCTTTCGATTTGAAAGAGTGTTGTTTCATTTCAAATGAAACGACGGGTGTCGGTCTCGATGATACTCTTCCTCCTTAAACTTTCTAATATTCCTGACCCTTTATGACCATTTTCTGTGAAACCAATCGCTTCCTTCGACACCGCGTTTTGCGGGGGGCGGGGGGGGCTATGAAGTGATTATTCTTATTTACTGAGGTAATTTCCGTTCCCTTGGCGATGTGTAATATTCCTTCTACGTTTTAGTTATGTTTAACAGTGTTACTTTATTTCAGTTTATATGTGAGTTGGTTACCGAACTCGAGGGTTTTCCTTAGCATTTCATATATTTTCATCAGTGTCGTGTTTTGTATTGTGGCATGCCTTCATCTGATTTCTTACAGTGTTTATCAAACCTTTTTGAACGGTTCCTAAAGCTTTTATTAATATTAGTAATCAAGTGTTTTTGGGGTTGTTTTTTTTAATATTTACTTTAGTTATCTTGTAACTTCCATTAAATATTGAGTTTTTCTGCCTCTTTTATTCACTGTATGATCAGTTGAGAGGTGAACATTTATTTATTGACAGGTTTTTTGTTTATTCATGTTCACTATCATCAAGTCCTGTTTTATTGCTTGAATGAGTTTGTCGTTTATATTTTCTATGCTCAATAGAATTTTGTGTCTTTCATTTTCTAATATTGGCTGGAATTTATGCGTCGAAAAGAGAATGCATAACATCCCATGGAACATGGAAATGCAAACGGAAGCAAACTTATCCAAGCACGAAGACAGGATGTGATAAAAGACAGCAAGAATGAAAAAAATCATATAAATTAGGAGATTTTACCGTCAGAGCATATCACAGAATGACGACCAAATAAGCAGATAAAAACTAAGCAATTTCATAGTTTGCCATTTTGTCGAAGAGAATATTAAGCATAAAGAGACACCCGTGATGCCAATCAAAAGTATTAGGAGCAGTTCCAAAGAATGTTAAAAATTATAATGAGAAATTCAACGAAAGAGCGGATGGGTACCAAAGTTTGTGCCACAGAAACTAGTCTTAAGGCTATGCGAGGATGGAAACGCCGAGCGCAGAAGCATTATCCATACATACACATGAAGGACACAGAGAATAGTGGAATAGTAAGGAAGCTTCCTGACACTCAAATTCCAAATAATACCATCGTCGTTAATATTAATATTATTATTATTATTATTATTATTATATGTAGTAGTAGTAGTAGTAGTAGTAGTAGTAGTAGTAGTAGTAGTAGTAGTAGTAGTAGTAGTAGTAGCATTAGTAGTAATCCAAGTAGTGGTTATAGCAGTAGTACTAGTCATAGAAATAGTAGTAATAGCAATATGTACATTTTGAACCCCTATCAAAAGCTCTTCAAATCTCTACAACTCTACAATCAGACCATGTATGTAGTATTGTTGTCATATATGGGCTGGTAAATCTCTGTCTCATTTGAAGGTTCTTGATAAGGTGAAGAAACGTATCTGTAATTTGATTGGTCCTACCCTTTCTTCTTCTCTGCATCCTCTCTCTCTCTCACGGTCGTGATGTTTATAGTCTCAGTCTTTTCTATAAATACTACTATAGCATGTGTTCTTCAGAATTATGTAATTCATTCGCCGCTTCTTTTGTTTCAGCTCGTTTGCCTCGTTTGTCTAGTGATCTTCATCATTTTTCTGTGTTGATACCTCATTGTAATACAGCTTCCTATTCCAGTAGCTTCTTTCCCAGAACCGCATGCTTGTGGAACTCTCTTCCTGCTGACTGTTTTCTCCTACTTGTAACCTTGGTCTTTTCAAGACTGAGGCCAATAGGCATCTCCTGTATTTGCGATAACAATATTTGTTCATGTTAGCTCCTTACATCAATTGGCTTCATGCCTTGTCTGGAGCAATTTCCATTTTTTTAAAATGTAGTTACGCCCTAGGATTTGTGATTCTCTAAGTGCTTTTATTTTCATTGTTATTATTTACTCACTGTCATCAATCATTTCTTACCGACTTTGCTTGGAGCGCGAGCACTCCCGTTGATCGGTCGTCTCGACACGTTACACAGCAGTTCACACAAGTCCAAATGTTGCCATGGTACCTAGGTGTTGGGCTAGGTGTTGAGAGCATCTGTACACAATAAGAGAGTTACGTTGAGGCTTATACGCTTGCATATAACGATTCTATTTAAGAAATGTTTACTTCATCAAAAAACATTGCTCTGATGAATAAAATAGCCACCTATACACAGGAGTTGTACCCTAAACTGAAATTATTTTGAAAAAAACAGTAGTTTAAACAAGTCAAGTAATTTCTCTGGATAGTAACTATGTGTAGGGTATGTAGGAAAACAATAAGCCGATTATTATTAAGGCTTACCTAATCGCAATAAAATATTTTATTTATTATTATTATTATTATTATTATTATTATTATTATTATTATTATTATTATTATTATTATTATTATTATTATTATTATTATTATTACATGAAGAGGGGCCCTATATTCTAAAAAAATGTATACTTCAACTAGTATGAATTGTGAATAAGGTGAAATTGATAAATTGAGTGCGAGTTAAACTGGCATAGATTCTGGTGAATGAATCATTCTCAATGAAATAACAGAATAAACAAGTTGGGCCGAGATCAAAGATCTGGGGCCAGCAGGAGTTAAACACGAGTATGAATACGGTTACGGGATTGGTTGACAGACAAAGTGACTATGGCGTCATACCTGTGACTATGGGAAAGCGATAGTGAATACTCACGCATACATACGTAAAGAAATTCATGATAAACAATTTTAAAACATACATAAAAATGTATAAACTACGCGACGACGGCGTATTTGACAACGAGCGCGAAAATCGCGTACGTTAAGAGTAAAAAGATTACAGACAGTTTAAACGTGTAGAAGTACAATATAATCACATTTAAAACACACCCACGCACGCATTTGTAAAGGAGATGCTCCCCTGACGAAAAAGACAAAGATAAGTCACGAAAACGTTCACTGACAGTTTAAATGCTTTAGAAATACTTCTAAAAAACTGTGTAAAATCAAAATACTTCATAGTAACGTTTCAAAACGTTTCGACTTTCGCGTAACGTTAATGTAAACTGTATAAAGACAATTTAGTAACGATCTGGTCTATCCATATCGTTACTTGTATTATTAATAATATAAGTGTTACACCGGCCGTTCTAACAGAAGAGAAACTACACCGGTTCTCACTATAAATAGTGCGAGTAGACAATCACCAGGGAGGAAAAGGACAGTATTGTAACTGTCTAACCGAGTGCCAGTCAGTTTCCTTACCTTTGGACCTTTTATGTTAATACACTTGTTATCTTAACCCAACCTCGACTTGACTTCTTCTTTTTACTGTTGGACTACTTCACAACAATAAGTTATCTTCCTTATCTTTTACTGTCTTCTTCCTCTTCTTTGTATTTTATTATTTTAACTATCATTGTTATTATTATTATCTAAATTATAAACAATTATCGTCGACATTGCGGTATTATTTACCCTTTCTACCCACTCATTTACAAACGATTTCACATGAGGGCATGTTAGATCTATGTATCCCCCTTTTCGCCGCGCTAGGAGGCCCTGAGATCGAAAGTATCAAATGCGAAACACAAAAAAGGTCTCACTCTTTTAGTGTTCCTCGCTTCTCCCGAAACCCGTACGCGTAACGTATGCATGAAATTCAAGGTATGTGATACACTTTCTCTCATCTTCTTTATACACACTCCTGCACACATTTTTTTCAAACTATCCTGGAACTATATATGCATTTTAATGACTCAACCTTATGAGAAGGAACACCTTTGGCACTTTAGCAAATAAATGTCAGTTCAAGCATTATCGCTTTGGTATTTTATTTCATGTATTTGTTTGTACGATTGAACATATATCGAGCGACGCTGTCCAAGCTTTAAAAAAAAGATTTTCGTAAGATTACAGCGCATAAAATTTATTCTATTTAAATAAACAAACTATAAAATATTACTTTTGTTTCGGCCGTTTTAAAATAGTATCTTCCTTATATTTTATAGAGACTACTATATAAAATACCCCCCACACGCAAATTTTTTTTTATATCCCTACGCATATTTTCTACAACGCCGCGACACGGGGTAGAGCACTGTGAAAAGTGAAATCAGCTAATGTCATCAGGGTTTTGTAAACCTCTTCGTGCTAGCAAATCGGACGTTGTGTTATTGTTGATATTGTTTCATGAACAATAATTTGTTTCCTTCTTGGTTGGGGTTAATGGCGTAGTAAATAAAAGCTCGGACTGTCGAAAAGATACTATGTGTCATTCTCAGCTTAAGATACTACATGCATTACTAGCCACACTAAAGAGATGTGACACAGCGAAACATTGAATTAATATATATATATATATATATATATATATATATATATATATATATATATATATATATATATATATGTAAAGGAGTAAGGCTACCAACATTTGTAGAATGTTTTTTTAAACATTTATTTATTATTTTGTTGTTTTTTTCAACATTTATTTATTATTTTACCATTTTATGATTTTATATATAACGCGTTTCAAGCGGTGGCCCGCTTTCATCAGATATGAAAATCCATTTGAAGAAATGTCTTTCGATTCGAGCAAATGTTGTTTTATTTGTTTTTGCGCATGCGTGGGTTTGCGGGTGTGTGGGTATCTTTGATTTTTATTTTTATTTTTTATTTGTCATTTTTCCTGTTTCTCTTGGTCAAGTGCGTGTTACCCATCCATGATCCATCGGTCATCCTAGCCTTCTAGGGTGCGGGAGATTTTCTTTTGAAATTTGATACTTTTATTGCTTTTTGTCTCCAAAAGTTGAAGTGGTGTCTGCGCGCGTGTGTGTCCGTATGTGTGGTCTGATCTTGAGTCTTGTGAATAGGTGGGCGATACATACACACACACACACAAACACGCACACACACACCCATGCGCGCGCACCCACAGGCGTGTGGTTATAGTGACAGAGAGGGGGATAAAGGTTGAATTATATACACATACATACATACACACACACACACACACATATATATATATATATATATATATATACATACATACATACATACACACACACACACATACATATACACACATATTTGCAAAAGATAAATTAATGCAAACGGTCCAAATAGATTTGAACTTGGTTTGGCCGATTTCATAGTTCGGTATTTTATGTGCAAATTTAATGTCTATTGTAAATGATTCATTTAACACAAGTTGCTATTTGACTCATAGCTGTGTAGAAGTGCGCAATAAGAAGTTATGTACTAATATTATCTTCCTTGAATAAGAATTTTCCAGTCTATAGATAACTATAAATAGTTATGTATGTTTGTACTTAACTAGAGGTGGATAAAGTGTGATCAAAGTGTGTGTTGTTAGAGTTATGATCTGTTTAATGTTGGATTAAATTTAAGTATGAAGTTTTTTTCTTGTGTTAGTAAGTAAGTGTAGTCTTGGCTTTGGAAAATTGGCATTATTTTGAATTTTCCTCCGCTGCATGAGTGCACATGTTGGGAGACGGATAATTTACGGTTTTCTTTGATTTTAATGTTGCTTTTATGTAAAGATACTCTATTATTAAATGTTTTCGTCGCACCTATATAAGCTTCATTACATGTTGTACATTCTAGCACATAGACAACGTTCCTGGAGGTGCAGTTAAGGTCTTTTTTTATTGTCAATGTTTGTGTTGGGTTTTTAAATGTGTATGAGTTCCCCTCTATTATTATGTCACAGACCCCACATCTTTCCTTGTTGCATTTTGTGACCCCTTGTATTGTGTGTTGGTTGAGTTTAGATGAGGTTAAAATTTGTTTGAGGTTTTTCGGTTGGCGTTTGCTTTTTATTATTTTTGTTGTTTTTAATATGTCGTTTAGTTTGTTGTTATGGTTGAGTAGGGTTAGGTTTCTTGTTATTTCTGTGAATAATTCTGGATTGTTTTTGTTGTGTGTAGAGATGTATGCCAATATTTGTTCTTTGTTTCGTTTTTTTGGGATTCGTAATTGTTCTAATGGAATGTTTTCTGCTAGTTCTATACCTTTATGTATTATTTGTAGCGGGTATCCTCTTCTTTTTAAAGTTTTCCGTTGTTCCTCCAGTCGGACAATCCGGAGGTCTTTGTCACTGACTATAGTACAGATCCTGCGTGCTAGGGAGTAGGGTATAGATTTTAGGCAGCTTTTGGGGTGATGGCTTCTAAAATGGAGATATTGTTGGGTGTCTGTGGGTTTGTGGTAGATGTCTGTGATTATGTGAGTGTTTTTAATTTTAATCAATACATCTAAGAAGGGTAGTTCTGTTTGACTGTGTTCAATGGTGAATTTAATCTTGGGGTGTAGGTTCTGTAGTATGTTGTGTAATTTATTGATGTCCCCCCATGTGGGTTCCCAGAGGATAAAACAATCATCCAGGTATCTTTTCCAAGATTTTATGAAGAGAGTTTGAATATTCTGTCCATATATGTCTTCTATCTTTTCATATAAGATCTTCTCTAGGTAGGCTAGTGTTAGGGTGGCATATGTTGGTGCCATTTTGGTTCCCATTGCTGTACCTAGAATCTGGATGTAGTTTTTGTTATTAAACTCAAAGGAGTTGTTGTTGAGAATAATGTCTATGCTGTCGAGGATGAATTGTTTGGTGAATCTGTGGTGTAGTATTTGTGGGTGTTTGTCCATCCAGTGTGATATTGCGTGTTTACCTAAGTCATGGGGAATGTTGCTATATAAGCTGCTGACGTCAAATGTAACTAATTTAGTCCCGGGATTTACTATTTGTGGTAAGGAGCCTAGGAAGTGTATGTCGTCTCTTATGTAGCTTTTGACTTGATCGGTGAATGGTTGTAGTAATATGTCAATTAAGTTACTCAGTCTGCTTGTTGGGCATGATATTCCTGCTACTATGGGTCTAAATGTAAGGTCACTAGGACTCGGGACACTAATATATTCTGATGCCTGTGTGTTGATGGCATTCCTTATCTCATTTGATTTATGTATCTTAGGTAGTCCATAGAAGTTGTTTGTTTTAATCATGAAGTTTGTTAGGAAATCTTTTTCTTTTTTTGTTAGTATATTATTGTATGTTGTGCAAAGTTTTGTGATTTTTGAAATGGTGTTGTTATCAATGTTGGTGCTAATTGATTTGTAGTAATCATTGTTTTCTAGTACCTCTGTAATTTTCGATTAATTACAGGTATATATATACCTATATATATATACATATATATATATATACATATATATATATATACATATATATAGGTATATATATACCTATATATATACCTATATATATATATACATATATATATAATACATATATATATACATATATATAGGTATATATATACCTATATATATATACATATATATATATACATATATATATATATACATAGGTATATATATACCTATATATATATACATATATATAGGTATATATATACCTATATATATATATACATATATATACGTATATATATACCTATATATATATATATACATATATATATATACGTATATATATACCTATATATATATACATATATATATATACGTATATATATACCTATATATATATATATACATATATATATATATACCTATATATATATATATACATATATATATATACCTATATATATATATATATATATATACATACATATACCTATATATATATATATATACATATATATATACCTATATATATATATATACCTATATATATACCTATATATATATATATATACATATATATATACCTATATATATATATATATATATATATATATATATATATATATATGATAAAGAATGGAAAAATGTTCCGACGTAATGGAAAAAATAAGGAAAACCAAAATATTAATTAAATATCCATTTACGTTTCACCTTTATTAGAAGGTTTCATTAAGCCGGGAGATTGAAAAAAAAGAAAAATACAGCAACAAGTACCAACATTTTATTTTTCAGACTTTTGTACTTGTTGCTGTATTTTTTTCTTTTTCTTCAATTTCCCGTCCTGATGAAACCTTCTAATAAAAGTGAAACATAGATGGATATTTAATTAATAGTTTGGCTTTCCTTATTAAATTTTCTATACACACACACACACACACACACACACACACACACGCACACACATATATATATATATATATATATATATATATATATATATATATATATAAATCTTGTATTTTGAATGTGT
The DNA here is from genome assembly GCA_963556195.1 of Sepiola atlantica. Classification (NCBI taxonomy): domain Eukaryota; kingdom Metazoa; phylum Mollusca; class Cephalopoda; order Sepiida; family Sepiolidae; genus Sepiola; species Sepiola atlantica. The sequence continues at coordinate 20,085,777 of OY744535.1, forward strand.
TTTATCTTTTATTTATTAAATAATTCAATTCTCTGTCTTACTTTTCTTCCAAAGTCATGTCAGTTGACGGAATTTTCATACGAAGACTTGTGCCTCATTTCATGAAGCTGCTGCACGTGATAGTATAAAACACGCTAACGAAGTGACTTTGGCTATTATAAAAAAATAACAGAACTGAAGAATTTTTTTAAAAAGACTTGGAAACGATCGTACATCGAATGCTTGTTTTTTTATTCCTAGAACAACGTTTAAATTATATTGATCTACACTAACATTATAAATATATATATATATATATATAAATATATATTTTTATTTATTTTATACGTGCATAAAAGTAATCCATGGACACGTGTTTCTGGCTCACAGGTGTCATCGGCATGGCTACGTCCTATGAAGTTAAGGGCGACTAATAATGTAATTGTCTGCATCTTAATCACTTAGGAAAGTGAGACAATCGAAATAATAGTAAGCAAAATAACAACGAACGCTACAATCACCAATAAAAATAATTACATAAAAATATATAAATATATAAATATATATATATATATATATATATATATATCAAACAGCGAGACATAAACCAGCACATTTACTTCAGTGTAAAAAGGTATACTAAAGTGTTATCATATAATGTACTCACACTTAGCTCACTCAACCAACTTCAAAAAATGACTGTCTTTTCTTCAGAGCACAACATTGACTTGGTTTGCATCAAGAAACATCGCCTTTTTCACGAATGAACTAAACATCTCGATGCAGGAAACTGGTTAGTTTTCTTATCTGACTCTGCCTGGAAAACCTTCAACAATTCTACAATTGACGATGTAACAACGCTACTCAGTCCACATGCATTGAAAATATTCAGCCCAGAATAGTAGTGGCTACCTTCAATGGAAACCCCGAAGTAACAGCAATTTCTTGCTACAGCCCAACAAATATGGCCAATAAAGACGATGTCATCATGTTCTCTCAAGATCAATCTACAAAAATCTATAAAAACGGTGCAAAGACACAACATCTGTATTCTACGAGGAGACAAGACCGTTTTCACAGGTGTAGCTATCATGATGTAACAAACAGAAATGAGTTAAGGACTTTAACGCATTTGGCCTGAACATTGAATTCTAATAAAATTTGGTTCGCACCTTATTTTATTATTTCACTTCATATAATGCTATTAATGCTCTATCCAGTACATTGAGCTTCAGTTTTATCCGAATGTTCACTAATTAAAGATGTTAGTTGCCTCTTATATCTTTTGAATCATGTTTAATTCTACGTCATAATAACACAATTATTCAAAGACCAGGATTCTATAATATTTCTACATCTTCTGCCAGATCAATTCTAATCGAAATGAATCTAAACCAATATGATAACGGATAACTTCTTCAACTTTGAGCCCGTCTTCCTCCTCCTCCTCCTCCTCCTCCTGCTTATTGGTTTAATTCCTTGCTGTCATTCATTTTAAATTACTACTAATCTTCCTTCCCAGTTTATTAACTTACAGCGTTTCCGATCGGAGTTTATATGCTAATTACTGATTTTTTCTTTCTTTCTTTTTCTTCTTTTTTAACATTTCTTTCTTTCTTTCTCCCTTTCTACTGTTTATTATACGTGACTATTTTCCCCCAAATTACGTTCTTTGTATAAGTTTGAAAACTTTTCTGTTTTTAATTAAAGTTCTGCTACTAACTAATGATGATTGTATTTTAACAATTGAAATATTTTAGTAGAACTATTCAACATGTGTTTTGAGTTGATATTTTTGCTAGTTGTTGATTTGCTTATCCTTTATTCCATTTGTATTTTTTCATATATATATATATATATATATATATATATATATATATATATATATATATATATATTTATGAAGAAGAATGGAAAGGAATTAGAGAAGCAAAAGCCAAATCTTTTTTCAATTCAGTTGCTCATAGCAAGGTATATTCCGCAAAAAGGCAATTTATTCAAGTTAAATTTTACTGAGCCCTGTTGGATCTACGAACGTACCGTTTATTAGACCTTTTACCCTCTGGATTCTATCTATCTTCGCCGCACCTGAAGCTTTTGTTGTTTTTTTTTGTTTTGGATTTTAACTTTGAATCCTCTCTTGTCACTTCTCGTGCCTTTTAACAACATACCTATCTACATTTCACTTTCTCCACTGGACATTTTGACACCGGACTTTTTAGCAATCGGATTTTTGCTTGCATTCGGGCAGAGTTTTGCCTTGTGTTTTATTCCCTACTATTTTTATTTTACTTTCTCAAATTTTAAATTTTGGCCTTTGCCAACTTATCTATCCCAGCGTCTTCATCTGATGATAAGATTTTGATCTTTGAAAAGCCTGGCTTAAGGAAAAATTTAACTTGAATACATTGCCTTTTTGCGGAATATATCTTGCTATGAGCAACTGAATTGAAAAAAGATTTGACTTTTGCTTTTCTAATTCCTTTTCATCCGTCTACATATATATCTGCTCTATCCTGGATATTGAGCTGTATACTTTTCACAATAGGTTTTACCTTTCCTAAAAGTTCGCTTTTAGTTTACCACTTATATATATATATATATATATATATATATATATATATATATATATATATATATATATATAATAGTGAAATGAAAATATCATCAATATATTATTCTTGTGTAATCGATTTGTGTTCGATTATTGTAATAACAACTAGTTACATCATTTGCTTAAATTCATTTTATCATTCATCGTGGTTCTGAATCTATTTAATTATTTTCATTGATTTTTAGTTGCATAACTTAGATATTTATAATTAAAATAAAGTATTATTTCGATTAAACTAAAATAGGAATTCCAATTAAGTTGATTAATATTTGTTCATTACTGACGATGTATCTTGTTTTCTTTCTTTTGCAAGATGAATGCAGAAATAAATTTGAAAATATGAGGAATAAAGTTGTTTATTTACTAATTAATACAAATTGCAACCATCCAGCTAATTAACGTACAGTACATATTAAAATTATTATTTGAATCTTTTGTAAATATTGAAAAAAACAACGATATATTGTTACGCATTGAAGATAATCCTTTACTTTATAATTGATGACAATGTTTACATATATATATATATATATATATATATATATATATATATATATATGGGAAATGAAAAAGGAAAATACAAGAGATATTTTTTATATATTCATCAACGTTTCGTCTTTATTGTAAGATTTCCTCAGGATGATTATTTTAAGAAAAATGTCATGCAAGTACATCGAAATATTGGGTTGACATGATAGGTTGATAAGGAAAAGTAGTAGCCGTGGCTACTAAGAGCGCTGGACGAGGGTCCAGGCTGCGAGAAGTCAATAGTGGCGAAGAGTATTAGTAACTTTGCCTTAGTGTGGGGGAGAGGCAAGGGGGCTGAGGTTTTTGTCGTGGTGAGGTGTGGCATGGATTTTGAGTGGCTGGTGAAAGAGGAGGGAAGGAGGAAACTCTCTGTGTTTCGTATGTAGGTGGTATCATACTTTTAGAAAAAGATTTGAAGAAATGAAGATAACTTGAAAATGAGCGGGGGTTGGTAAGAGTATGAAAGAAGTCGTCAAAAGGGTGAGATAAATGAGAGGAGAGAGGGGAGATTTTGTTGTGGTCAGGTGTGAAATTCTTTTTTAGGCTGGAGGGAGGGAGCGAGGGTAGGAGTATTGAACAGCTGGCTATGTCAGGAATGTGTGAATATAAGTGAGTTTGAACGAATGTATAGAAGTGTGCTGTGAACATGACAAAAAAAAACGAAAAAATGATTTTAATTTTGGGGAGTGATAAGTAAAATGTAGTTTCGTTCAGGATGTGTTGATGGTTTGAGATTCAATTGAGGGCAGAAATAGTTTTGAATCGAGGTGGGTGATTCATGAGTATGTGAATTAATATATATATGTGGGAAGGAGTTACTACGTAAGTGTGTATGCGGAGAGTTGTATATAAGTATTACGTCGGATTACTCTCATCCTTCCTTTCTCATATATATATATATATATATATATATATATATATATATATATATATATATTTAAGTAAATAATATCAAATTCTTTTACCTACGTTTCAAGCTTTCGCTTTCATCAGTGTAGGGAATGATAATCTCAGACGGTTGCCAGGTTCGAACCTCTGCTACAGAATCAACCTAGACTCTGCAAGCAAGCGGCATAACCATACGAGCACAAGACATTACCTTATTTATCTACTTCCCACAAAGTAGAATGTGACACAAGGTCGGAAAGTGGTAATTGCGTACTCTAGAGGAAGAGCACTTGGTGCCTCCAAAAATCGCCTAGGCAGCCACGTCGGCATTCCCCGAAGGGGCACCTCAGGCGATTACCACTAAACTACCCCCTTCTCAAAGGGTGAGAAGGAAAAGCCTGCGAGAGTGGACCTCCTAGAACTGCACATGACAGTTCCATCGACCGGCGTAAATCAAGTCCCGAAGGCCAAGACAATACCAGTCTATGGGTGTTCACAAAAGTAAAACACTAGACAATACCACGTCAAGATAGGAATTTTAGTTATATTTATGCAAAGAAGGCCACATATAGAAATACTGACTAGATTATTTAACGAACCTTGTCGGTATATACTTTATATATATTGAAAGAAAGATAGATATATAGATAGCTATATTAAAATATAAGGAATAAATGGATGTTTTATGAAAATATTAGTAAGTCTTTCTCTTTAAATATTTGTGTAAATCTGAAGATTCATACATATGACTTTTTCATAACTGATTCTCTGTTTGTATGGCTACGATGAAACAGCTGTTACTTTTTTTAATAAAATCTAATTTTGCTTGATACAGGACCAAATATTTCAATGTATATATATATATATATATAGGTAAATATTTCAATGTTTATATATATATATATATATATATATATATATATATATATATTTCGAAAAAATAGCGAGTAAAAAGAGGGAGAGAAAAAACAACTAACAAATAATACAACTCTTCTGACATGAATTTAGAGAAAATCCCTCACTCTATTTCCAAAATGAGACATTTATTTTCTTTATCCATTTCTATCTAGATGTATACGTATTTTCTAAATTTCTACTTCAAGACCGCTTTTTTTTTCTATTTATTTTACTACACCGAACACTCTTGAAGTATAATATTTTACCGACGTTTTAGACGCAGGTTGTACGCACGTGTAGTATAACTGTACTGTGATTAAAATAAAGACGACGGGCAATTGTATATTATGGGTAGAATGAAATAGAGTCGATGAAGTTTGAAGTATGCAAGGAAGATAATTCCTCGATTGCTTTGCTTATTAGATGTGAATTCTAGACATTTGGTCGCCCCCCTTCAGGATAAAAAGCGGACCGTTAAATAATATCCTCAAACTATCAGGTGCATTCTAGCAAATCCATTACGTTATCACGTCCTTTCTGGAATGTCGCCTACGCAACTTCCTGTAGCCACGTTTTTTTTTTACTTGTGTATTGTTTATTTAGCAAGCTGATGTGTTCTTTCTGTTTTATGTAGGTGTAAAGTTGATTATCCACTATATATTTTTTCTGTTTTAATAGCTTGGCTCTTTGTTTTGTTTTAGTGTATTAAGTTTATGTTATTTAAATTTTTCAAGGTAATGTTGTTAACAGATATCCAACAAAAACATTTATCTTGAAATATTTTAGGAGTCACAATGTTATTTAGTTTTGTTAGAATAATGAGAAGAATACATGAAAATTAAAATAAAATCATTACTAACCATGGCCATGGACTTGTGAAGCTGTATAGATTTATTAAACTTTTATATATGTAATTGTTTGAGTAAATTTCAACGAGTAAATGAAAGTTATAAATCATATTATGTTTAGTGAATCGAAGATTTATCACATTGTTTCTATTGTAATTTAATGTTCGCCGTGTTTAAAACCCCGGTAGTATACGTAGTCATATGCATCTCAAGGAAACACAAATAGACATAATCACATACACGCACACCGAAATAAACATATATACATGCCAATATAAAACACACAGGTAACAAGTAACCGTGCATTCTTAACTATTTACCAACGAGCCCTCATATGTCCGTATAATATGAATCTGACAGGAATGCTCTAATACATACATACATACAATCATGTATATATAGCACAGCTTCCAAAATAGGATGACTCCCCAAACTTTCACACTCATTCTAAGTAGCTCCTTACGTCTACAGTGGCAACGTGTCTTGTTTCTCGTGAACTAAGTAATATATATATATATATATGTATAAATAAATATATATATATATATAAATATATATATACATATAAATAAATATATATATATATATATAAATATATATATACATATATACATATACATATGAATATTTATATATACATATATACATATACATATGAATATATATATATACATATATATATAAATATATATATATATACTTATATAATAAATATATATATATATATATATATATATATATATATATATATATATATATATATATTGATATACATGTCAGATAATGGCCCTGTGAGAGTTGGAGACGGGTTTGGCTTACGCGATTTGTGGCGGAGTCATCCCGTGCAATTCGCTTCAGTGTGTTTTCCCATGCCAACCGCGGTGACGTTGAGTAACCTTAAGGTCACGGGAGGTCAAAGAGTTTACATCACACCTGCGTGTTGATCGCGAAATTTGGTGGCGAGAGTTCCGTGTGGGAAAGTTGAATTGGGATTTTAATCAGTTACTGACTTGGGAGCAAAGAGTCAACATCGCCAAATATGTAGCGGTTACGAGAAAGATTCTGAATGACGGAAATCTAAGAGCCAATTAGTAGATCATTCCTATTCCTCCCTCTCAAGTAATTAAGAATATTAACTAGTGAATTTAGTTAGCGTAACCTCTCTCTCGATCGCAACGAAATCGTTCAAGTCGGCTGATTAAAATAGTCAAATAAAAGCGGCTCTTTAAAACAGAAATATACTCTTGTTGTACTGTTAAGAATTTGATTCCAGAGCGAAGACAACAGCCCGAAAATGTTAACGCGCTACAGGGAAGGCGAGCACAATGATGGCGACGGCGGCGGGCGACAGCCATAGCAGTCCCGACAGCAAATAGTTGTAGAAGAAAAAGAAGCGCAAATAGTCACACGGCAGAGACAGCAAGCGAGGACGGATTGCGGCGAGACGAAGAGACGTACAAGAGGTACGAATAGTTCCCGGGTGGTGGAAGTTCGCGGAACATAGCTACGACATATCGACCCATTGAAGCAACAGCGAAGTTCACCAAAGAGTTTGGTGAGGCCAATAACCAGCAATACAACATACATACATATATATAAATATATACATTATATATATATATATATATATATTATATATATATACATATATATATACATATACATATATATATATATAAATATATACATTATATATATATATGATTATTTTTATTTACACAGATATGTACAAAATCTGCGACACTGGCATGTCGATGTTATCGATCAACAGCTATTATAACTGAGATCTCATCAGGCAGAGTTAGAATCCGATCTTAAACTTAGATAATATTTGGGATGAATGAAATGGAGAAAAAAAAGAAATTTAACATTTAAATTTTGGAAAGTCACGGGGTTGGGACCGTTAAGAATCAAAATCAAAATCAAAATCCAAAACAAAAAACAAAAAATTAAAATTAAAAATAATAATGTAAAAAAAAACCCAAAAATATTAATATAAAATTGTTAATATAAAATAAAATAAAGTGAAAAGGGAGAGAAATAATAAAAAGGGTAGATAGATGAATAAATAGATAGATAGATAGATAGATAGATAGATAGATAGATAGATAGATAGATAGATAGATAGATAGATAGATAGATAGATAAAGATAAAATGAAATAAAATAAAACGGTACGGGATAAAATAAGATCATTTAGACAGAAGTGGGAGAGGAAGGGAAGGAAGACACATGCGATGGGACGTGTCAAAATCAGTCTAGGGTTAAAAAGGCACGTAGGATAAGTTTAAGTCAGCGATTATGTCAGTAGTCGCGCCCGTGTGTGTGTGTGTGTGTTGCGGGGCAGGGTCGTTAATACATTGGGCTACTGATTTTGTGTTTTTTGGTCTTAGTTTTAACCATTAAAAAAAAACGTTTGACGGCATATGAGAGATTGTTTGCAATTATTTCTTACCGGAAGCTAAACTATCCGCCATTATAGGTCTGAAAAGACGCATGCGCAACCTTCTTCAGCTTTGATGAACGGCATATGTATCGATAGGTAATTCTAAAAAAAAATGTCTTTTCACCCAACGCTCAAGAATTGGACTGAGGTTAAGTCAATAACCGAGATACTTGATTCGAAGAACTACTATGAGAAGAAAACGCAGAAGAAAAAAAAAAGTGATTATGTGTTTGTTTTTCTTATCTTCACACAACCTGTATGCCGGGGCGGCCTCATGTTACGGACACCTCTGAAGTAAGAATCGTTCAGCCTCTTCGTCAAAAGACCTATCGATGGAATATCTGTGGCGTTCATCTTGGCAGTAAATCAATGAAGGTTGAACTCTTGTAGTACAAATATCAATTATTATTCCCGCTACACATCAAAGTGTTTTTTCTTGGCCTTTTGGCTAAGATCAAAGTATAGTATCTGTTCCGATGGATACTGCACCCCATAGACTGGTAATGTCTTGGCCTTCGGGGCTTGATTTACGCCGGTCTATGGGTCTGTTCTGTTCACTTCTAGGAGGTCCACCCTCCCAGGCTTCGTCTCCCCTCTTTGGGGAGGAGTAAGTTTATTGCTTACTGCCTGAGGCGCCCCTACCGGGGAACGCCGACGGGGCTGCCCAGGCAATTTTTAAACCCCACTTTCCCGACCCGACCTTAGGTCACATCTTACTTGTGGGAGTAAGATAAAAACTGGCCTTGTGCCTAACTCCTGGAGAGGAGTAAATCAATACACATCAAAGTGTAGTATCTGTTCCGATGGATACTGCACCTCATAGACTAGTATTGTCTTGGCCTTCGGGGCTTGATTTACGCCGGTCTATGGGTCTGTCCTGTGCAGTTCTAGGAGGTCCACCCTCCCAGGCTTCGCATCCCCTCTTTGGGGAGGAGTAAGTTTGTTGCTTACTGCCTGAGACGCCCCTACCGCGGAATGCCGATGGGCTGCACAGGCAATTTGTAATGGCCAGAGTGCTCACTTTCTCGTGCGCTGGCTTTTCAAACCCCACTTTCCCGAACCGACCTTGGGTCACATCTTACTTGTGAGAGTAAGATAAAACTGGCCTTGTGCCTAACTCCTGGAGAGGAGTAAATCAATACACATATATATCAGCATACACTATGGGACCTTGGTGTAACTACACGCTCTCCCTGATGTCATTCGTGTTTTACCTATTTTTAAAGAAAGTATTTTTATACACGTCCGTTTCGTGTTTTTCCATAAGTTTTATACGGTTTCCTCAGATCAAAACGCCTTTTTTTAAATGTTATATCCTGACACATAAACATACAGCATTTGAAAAAATAAATAAAAATAGTTACAAAATGAAAATAATAAAAACTCCTAAAATTTAAATAAATAAAAAATACCAGAATGCTAGACGTTCTCTATTTGGTGATCGATAATATTATATTGTAGACGAATCTGACCTGTCTTATCTTACGTTGTGGCTACTTTTATCAAATTAAACATGTATGTTTCCTTTATATTTACACACGTTTTATTTTATATCGATTTATTGTTTTATTTGGTTTAACTTTCTTTTCAATATAACGTATTTAGTTTTGATTTTACTTGTTGTCAGGTTGGATCGAGTGAATTTGTTTTTATAAGCTATTTTCTTTCTCTCTGGTTGGTTGATGTTTTCGACAGACCGAGGCGATGTAAAGTTACGAAAATAGCGCGTCATGAAATTCGCTTGTTCACACAGGATAATTAAAACTCTTCATACGGCAGGAGACGGGAATATCAGTCCCGGTTTAAAGTCTGGAATAACAAACAGGGGAAACCATACAACGATATGATTATATGAGTTAAAAAAGATGTCTTTATTTTATGGTCATGATGCGTTTATTACCAACAGCTTTCTTATTATCTATGCGTTCATTGGAAATGCTAGACGATGAAATTGGACGATTGGTTGTTTGGTTTGGTTGTTTTGTTTTATGGCATATCAACCCTTTTGTGGGCATTTAATGCCGAATCAAATCATTTTGGTAAAATTTGGTTGTTTTGTTTTATGGCATATCAACTATTTTAGGGGTATTTAATGCCGAATCAGATCATTTTGATAAAATGTGGTTGTTTTGTTTTACGGCATATCAACCCTTTTGGGGTTATTTAATGCTGAATCAGGCTATTTTTGTAAAATGTTATTGTTTTTTATGGCCTATAACCCCTTTTCAGGTCATTTATTTCCAAATCCGGTCATTTCTTGTGAACGTTTTCATGCTTCAATTTATTTATATGTTCATGATGTTTGTTTGTGTGAAAGTGGGGATGGAGAGATAGGGGAGGGGGCGGAAAGAGGGAGGGAGAGAAATTGTTGTTTTTTTTGTTTTGGATTTTGCAGAACATGATTGAGTTTTGCTAAGGAAATAAAAAACAATAAAAAATCAATGTTTGATGCATTTTGAGTCAGGAAGTCAATAACTTCAGACAGCCTGATTGTGTAGCGCCAGTAGGTTGTATTTGACACATAGATTGGGGCCCTTACAGGTACTACCACTCCAGGCCAGAATGGACCTGGGAGCAATGGCAACTAAGGGGCAACATCACATTCCCCACATCTCCCAAACGGAGGCCCTACCACTGGATGTCTTTTAAGTTCATACTCAGGATCGAAATTGGACGTAAATTGAAATAGATGACAGATAAGCCAACTACTTACGAAGTAATGTTTACTTAACTTCATCAATCTCTAGAAAAGGTAATACATGTTACAATCTATATAATAATATTCTAAGGTAATTTATATGTTCGTACGTACGTTATTACCTTTCACACACATATAAAAAAATATGGTCGTCCGACGAGAAAAGATAGTGGTGTCGCTTAATTAAAATAACTCCGACTTTACCAGTTTTCAAATGAATTGTTCTTGAATCAAATTGTGTCGCTCCGTTGACTGAAACATTACAATTTTAAATAAATATATTTGGAAAAGTGATATTCTTTGTATTGATTTGAAGAATATTCAGCTGACAATTATTTTTACGATAAGAAGATCGATAATATTTATATTTACTATAATTAAATAAATAAAGAAAGAATAAACATATTGTCTTATTCATTTAAAGAATATTTAGCAGACAAATACAATTAGTTTTACATTAAAACATTTTTCACAAATATTATTGACCTTGACTGCAATCTATTATTTCGAAAGAAATATTATTAATAATAAATTATACAGATTGATGTAATAATTTTAATAATAATAATAATAATAATAATAATAATAATAATAATAATAATAATAATAATAATGATAATGATGATGACAACAACAACAACAACAACAATAATAACAAAAATAATAATAATAATAATAATAATAATAATGGGACCTTGGAAAGGCTTATTGCCACCAAAATCCCAGAGAAGACCAATGGTCCTTATCAGCGAGATATATATGGTAAGAGGCTGTTGCGATACCGCAATATTATTTGCAGTGGTTATCGAAAAGAGGTGAAGAATACTGGAAATCTGTGGAGGCTTGCTGTCACTCAGACTCCAGGAAATACCACTGGTTGTTGTCGGTGAGCAATCACTAACGATGATTTGTGTGAGTACTCCTGGTGAGTACAAATAATAATAATAATAATAATAATAATAATAATAATAATAATAATAATAATAATAATAATAATAATAATAATAATAATAATAATAATAATAATAATAATTACTGCAATGCCAATAAATAAAACAGGCTATAGTTAAAATCCTAAAATATGAGAATAAAAGATGAGGAGGATTGACACTATAATGAACAAGGGGCCGACGAAAGAGGGAGGGTATTTAGAAATATCATTCAGTGCAGAAAACAACTTATCTTAGCAGTGTAAAGTTACCAACCAGAGGGGAGGTGAAATAGACTAACGCATCGTAAACACAGCTAGAAATATTGAAATACCAATACACAGGTCCAAAGGAATTGTAATGGCTATTGTGAGGATGTACGAAAACTCTCATAATATGACACTTCCGCTATGAGGCTACAAAGCAAAAAAAAGCGTTCTTTGACGGGTACTAGGGTTAGGGTAAAGTTAGGGTAAGGGATTAGGGGTTACGTATAGGGTTTACGGTTAGGGGTTAGAGTTGGGGTGGAGGTTGGGGTTGTGGTCGTGGTTAGGGTTTAGCGGTAAGGTTAGGATTTAGGGTTAGGATTTAGGGTTAGGGTTAGATTAAGGGTTTGGGTTTGGGTTTGCGTTAGGGTTAGGGGTTAGGGTTAGGGTTAGGGTTAGGGTTAGAGTTAGGGTTAAGGGGTTAGGGTTAGGGTTTGGGTTTGGGTTTGGGTTGGGTTTAGGGTTACGGTTAGGGTTAGGCTTATGACTTAGGGTTTAGGGTTAGTGTTAGGGTTAGGGTTAGAGTTAGAGTTAGGGTTAGGGTTAGTCGTGAAGAGTAAAGGACGTTGGAAACACTGACGTGGAAGAGTAACACCCGGACCGTTACTGGATGAACACGGAGAACACTGCAATATTTAGAATGCTTATTTTCATCAAATTCCATGGAAAATCCTACGACTCTTATCAGCGAAATAATTGTAAAGGACTTTGATTTCCAATGGTTACCGAAAAAAGCGGAGAGTACTTGGATTTAAAGGAGATATGTTCATACTAGTACGAGATCACTTTCAATAACGCGTCTGGGAAAGGGTTAGTGAGTGAATTATAATATTGGATATATGGATACTTGTTCAAAGAATTAACTACGCTACATGAGAGAGTAGCCCAAATACTAAGGATGTGTATATATGTAACAGACACTGAAGAAAAAAACATATCTTATTCTAAATAGACAGTAAGAAGGAAAATATCCCACGCAGCTACAAAAATGTGAAAAATATAAACAGCGCAATTTATTAAGGAGATCAACGACTCGATAAACTGCCGCGGACATCTTATCACCGTGTGGAACAGAAAAGAATGCTGGAAAGCGGCATTAGTCAGGGATGACGTGCTATACATCAACCCAAAAGATACCGAAAGAAGAGAAAACAAGAATGAGTATAACCATTGTATAGAGCCACTACAAGGAATCATAAAACACAATCCCCTAAGCATGGATAATTGGATTCCTCACGATTTTAACAATAGCCGACAAAATTGCCAACTTCATGGAGAAAGAAATTTAAAAATAGAAACCTAAAATAACAGCTGGCGAACCTGGATGATTGTTTCAAGAAAAAAAAACCTTTATCTCAACTATTTTTGTCACATGTCTAATGATATTCACCAACATACGAAGGAAATACAATCCTAACCCTAACCCTAACCCTAACTTTAATCCAGGATTATATTTATCGATACGTGAAAACAAAACCACTTCGTGTATACGAGTATTCTTATAGATGCTAGAACAATTTCTAAAAATAATTATTAGATTAATCTATATATAAGAAATTTTCCATAGAAAAATGTGCATTATTTTAGATGACAAAAGAGAAAATTCGAAACTATCGAAGGAATAGTGTTACCTAATCGAGGGGTGATTAGGTCACTGTTCGACTACGTAATTATAACTATTTGGACATTCTCGAATTGGACGCCATCAGAGCAACAGAGATAAATGTATGAGAAAACGGGAATACCCATCAGCAAAACGAAAAGAGATTGACAGAAATTGGCATAGAAGGACAATAATAATTTGTACTAGCGGGACCCGTGTAAATTATACGAAATGATGTTTTTAATACTAATTATCTTGTTCCTAACCTTTGAATAAGATATGATAAGATTTGGACTTGTATATTTATTTATTTAAAAAAAATGAACAATACATGAAACAATTTACAAAACTTCTTTATATACAATATTTCTAGTGAAGGTAATATTTCGACGACTAAACCTTACTTTGTAAATGTTTTCGATTAAATTAAATTTGGCTCCAATTCATGAATATTTATTTACTCCTCTCCAGGAGTTAGGCACAAGGCCAGTTTTATATTACTCCCACAAGTAAGATGTGACCCAAGGTCGGGTCGGGAAAGTTGGGTTTGAAAAGCCAGCGCTCGAGAAGGTGAGCACTCTGGCCATTAAAAATTGCCTGGATAGCTCCGTCGGCATTCCCCGCTAGGGGCGCCCCAGGCAGTAAGCAATAAACTTACCCCTCCCATAAGAGGGGAGGCAAAGCCTGGGAGGGTGGACCTCCTAGAACTGCACAGGACAGACACATAGACCGGCATAAATCAAGCCTCGAAGGCCAAGACAATACCAATCTATGGAGTGCAGTATCCATCGGAACAGATACTACACTTCGATCTTAGCCAAAAGGCCAAGCCCATTCATGAGTAGCATACAAAGATTCGGAAGGTCGTGACTTTTGATGTAAGCATGACACACAAAATCACACACGCTATTGTATTAATATGTGTCTTCCCGGTCGTCCCCTCCCTACCTCTCTTCCCCTTCCCCTCGAAATGTAGAAAAAAAAATCTTAGAGATTGGTTGGGATCGAACTATAAACCAGTGTGGCTGAAGTAAAAAATACTACGTCGCTAACTGTTGCGCCAAAGGGAAATACTTGAAAATATTTCGAAAATCAGGCGAGTTGAATGTTTTTCAAAATCTAGGTGCGGCACGCATGCGCATAGCTTTTGCCGGATGCGTGACACACGAACACACACGCTATCGTATAAATATATAAATAATAATGATTACTTGGTAAGTTGCTACATTAGACAATCCAGCCCTTCATAAACTAGAAAAAAAGAAGTGATTAACGTGGGCAAACGAACGCCGAAACGAACGGCTTCCGTACGCACTGCACGTGCAAAATGAGTTTGAGTCTTATTATGAAAAACGTCAAAATAGGCGAAGAGGATTCGTAACTATTGAAGATTGCGTCGTCTACGCAACTTCTCATACTTATAAGGATAAGAGAAACATTAAACACAGAATACAGAGAGGCTGATTAACGCCGCCAAAAGCTGTGGCAGGTGATCAATACGGACCATATTAATACGAGAAACAAAAATCAGAGAACACAAATGGAAATAAAAGCACCCGCATTGATATTTTATAAGAAATTACACAGGAGAAAACATGAAGATGACTGCTGAAAAGACACTTGAATGGGGCAAAGAATTGCGGCCTCCGTCAACATGGTGACAAAAGGCTACATAAACACCATGATAGACACGATGCAGAAAACAACAAAAGTTGACTCGTTTGATAAAGACACGAAACGTTAAACTAGGTAAAAATAATCAATACAGTAATATGGCTTAAACACAATATGAATATAGGCATGATTGGAAAGAAATTCACTGCGAACGCTGCAAACTACTATACTTGTAATATACGGACAAAATTCGGAGCCTGTACTGGAAAACGGAAAACATACTTTCTATTATAAATTGACATACGAACAGATAAACTAATCCAAGCAAAAGAACCAGGCATGATAATAGTTTAGCAGAATAAAAATTACTGTGACATAGATTCTTCCGTGTCAGCACGTCAGGTGTAAATCTAAAAGAGAGTAAAAAATCTATGAAAATTGATTCGAGGAAATGTTAAAAGATTCCTTTGTTGTTGGTACTAATAGAAGTTAATCCATATCCGTGCAGTCATGGTTCTTCGTACCTTTATTTGTCCAAAAGACAAAAGTTCTTACCATATCTAAAACAATGCCATTGTTCAGTCTACAGAACGAAAAGAGGAAAAGTCACTCGCCCCGTCGCTCACATCCGGTAGAACAGCTGAATCATAACAACGGGAAACTGAGTTATGCTTCCGTCACCACTTCCTGTTACTGGTAAAAGAAAACATTCATGGTGCCACAGGTTAGAATTCTTATCAGTTTCTATAAGTAAAATCATTTGGTCAGAGATATTCGATGTTACATCTTAGAATCTTTGAAAAATGAGTAAGCTGCTAATATCTATCTATCTATATATCTATCTATCTATATGTCTATCCATCTCTCTCTCTCTCTATATATATATATATATATATCTATATATATATATATATATATATATATATATATATATATATATATATATATGTATCTAAATATATATATATATATAAATATAGATATATGTGTATATAAATATATATATATGTATATATATATGTATATAAATATATATATATATAAATATATATATATGTATATATAAATATATATATATATATATAAATATATATATATAAATATATATATATATATAAATATATATATAAATACATATATATATATATAAATATATATATATATATAAATATATATATATAAATATATATATATATAAATATATATATAAATATATATATATATATAAATATATATATATATAAATATATATATATATATGTATATATATATATATATATATGAAATTATAATGGAATAAGTGGAAGACCTAAAAAAAGCTTAACGTTTCGCCCAAATGTTATATGGGCTTTATCAAGAGCGAACGAAAAACATGCAAAAAATGACAAAAGACGGGGAAGTCTGTCAATTGTGAGAAATACATATAGTAGTAGGGTTCATATACAGATGGAAGATATGTAAATGTGTATAGAGTCAAAGATGAATACATATCGAAAATATATATATATATATATATATATATTTAAATGT